>VZZY01007603.1:202570-220988 GCA_013400335.1 Eurystomus gularis
CAAAAATGCTCCCCTCCTCCTCTCCGCTCCTCTCCTCTCCTCTCCTCTCCTCTCATCTATAGGAATGTAGGTCACAAAAGAGAAAAAAAGGAAAACATTTCATTATTGGCAACAGAGGAAAAATAATAAGAATTTTTACATGTACGATCACTTTAATATTTCTGGGAGCAGTTTAAATATTACATCATGAAATGTTCAGAAAGCGTGAAGAATTTTCAGTGTTAATTTGTGTTGCATTTTTCTTCTTGCACTTAAAACATACAGTATTAAGGTGAAAAATCAGTGGCTGCAGTATAGCCTCAGTTATTTAAATGTTGGGGGAAAGAGAAAACATTTGGACAAGAGGAATTTCAGGGAAGTATCAATATGGCTAATAGACATTTTGGGGGACAGGGTGTACCATATAGTTAAAGTTGGGATTACAGTAGAAACTGCCGTTAACTAGTGCATTCTAATGGTCCGTGTTTGACAGTATTGAATATGGGTGCTTGTAGAAGTACAAGAAGCCCCATGAGCTGCTTAGGAAATGTCAGGTACATATTGCAGACTTACTTTTTGACATTTATGCTCTAAAATACAAAGATTATGTTCTTTATTGCTGTGTTTGCTGAAGCATCTATTAAAATCCTCACTGTCTGCAGAACTGTTTGATTGTTCTTTAAAAAAGTTGCAAAATTCTTTTTATCTGAGTAAGATCCTGTGGTCAATAAGTTTCACAGGCTTCCCTCTTTCCTAATCCATAAGGATGCTGATGTCATTGTTGTCTCTTGGCCTCCCACCCTGCACTGTTGTGAAGATTCCAGCCCTCCTCTGTCTCCTTGAGGACCTCCCACAGTCACTGAGGGCTGCTCTTAGGTCCTCCTGAAGCCGTCTCTGCTCCAGGCTGAAGAAGCCCATCTCCCCCAGCCTCTCCTCACAGGGCAGGTGCTTCAGTTTCCACCATCTTGGTGGTGTCCCATTGACCTGGAGCTAGTTTATAAATCTCTGTCTTGTATTGAGGGGCTCAGCTGGATGCAGTATGTAGGTGTAGTCTAGTAAGTGCTGCACAGGGGGTGATAACCACTTTCCCCAACCTCTGTTTGTACAGCCCACACTATCACTGGCCATCTTTGCTCCCAGGACTTAGTACTGGCCCATGTGTCACTTGTTGCTCACCAGGACCATCAAGGTCTTTCCTGCAGAGCCATTCCTCTGGAAGCTGTATCAGTTCCAGGGAAATTCCTTCCCAGGGACAGGGCTTTGCATGTCCTTCTTGAATT
The DNA here is from genome assembly GCA_013400335.1 of Eurystomus gularis. Lineage (NCBI taxonomy): Eukaryota > Metazoa > Chordata > Aves > Coraciiformes > Coraciidae > Eurystomus > Eurystomus gularis. The sequence continues at coordinate 203,830 of VZZY01007603.1, forward strand.
TAATGAGTTTCCTGCCAGCCAATTCATCCCATGTGTCCATGTCCCTCAGTAGGGCAGCCCTGCCCTAGAGCAAATTGACTGGTACCCCTAGTTTGGTATCAACCACACGTTTGATGAGAGTGCAAATAATGCTACTATCAGGAAAAGCAGCACACATTTTGTCTAAAAAGGCCCATGTATTTACTCAATAAAGTTCTAGATAGTTTTTTTTTTACACACTCTATTTTGAAGGGTGTTACTTAATCAGTATAGATTGCATGCACCAAGAACAGTGTATCTGTATTTGGGTAGGAGAGGGGAAACATGCACAGGAAAGGGGTGAAAGGAGAGGCAGATATTTTAAGATGGAGAATAATGCTGTTTTGTGCAGGGAGAAAAAAACACAGCCAGACCAGAAAAGTGAGTTTTCTCAGTGGCAGAAGTTAAGTGAGAAAGGCAAAGAGCCTTAAACTCTGATTAGCTAAACCATTACCCCTTTCCTTTCTGCCTATTTCTATTTTTTCACTCTCAAGCTCTTTAAGAAGAAACTGATATCATTGCAACTGCTGTTTGTTATTATTTCAATATTATAAAATGAAATTTTATAGAATATCTCCTAGCAGCAGGAGATTTTCAGGCTATTGGCAGATTACTCATAAGTGATAAGAAACAGTTTAGTAATAAGCTTCTCTTCAGCTAAATATAGCATATACACTTTATGTGCTGTGGCTGTAAACAGGGTGTGGAGTTTAGAGCAACTGTTTAATATTCCAAGTTTTCCTGCCAACTTAAAATTACAATGAATATGGACACAGACTTACTTAAACAGAACGAAATATTTCTGGTGATTAAAATAACAGAAACACGTGAGACCACGAGCAGGATTTGATGCGTGTGGAAACTCAACTGAATTTGAAGAAGTATCTGTTACTTTATAAATGGAGGATAAGAAGTCAAGACATGGAAAGGGCTGAAGAATATCCATGTTTAGCTACTCTAGCTAAAGTGATACTGTTTTATAGATAACCTATATATATTAATAGAATAAACCAAGTAAACTTTGAAGAGCATATATGTTTTTCCTCATATATGTACCACTGAAAGATTTTCCACTGAAAGAATTTCCTTGACGAGGAAGAGCATCCTTGAGCAAAGAGTGGTTATGCAATACTTCTGTATTTACTTTCCGAAGTAATCCTGTATTCGCTTGATCACCTGTGTATAACATCAAGGTACCCAGGAGTGTCCTCTAGTTCCTCCTCCTGAATTGCACTGTAATTTTTTTTTTTCCGTACCCTGTGAGATAAAAATATAAATCTATTCTTTCTGTATATGTATCAATCAGGAAGGTGCTGAAGGATGAATGTCCCTTGAATGGATTTGGCTTGAGAAGGGCTCCATTTAGCAGTCAGTTTTCTCTCAGCAATACAGCCAGCTCAGCTGAAAATCTCTAGTGCCACCTGCATTAAGGGCTTTTATCTGGAGATGACACTTTGAGTTAGAAACAATACTTTAACTGGTTTTATCTCTATAGTGAACGCAATCCAATTCTGGTTGGTGTATTTATTTTTTCAAATGAGTGTTGAAGAGGCCATAGAGACAGTGGCATAGATTTTTAGGGTGAACAGGACTAAATATTATAACCCTTAGGAGTGAGATAATAAATACCTTTGCAGCCCTTTGAGTATTTTGGAGATGGGAACAATAGTACGCAAGTACTCTTCAGAGAAAGATGAAGGATCTACAAGGGATACGGTGTTAAGGGTAGATTTTCTGCCTGAGAAAAGACAGCAGTTTTTGAATTTTTTAGATCCATTTTTTTGTACATACTTGGTTTTGATTGCAAACAAATAAGGCTTCTTGATATGACTATAATTTAGCCCATGAAAAAAGGAACAAAACTCACTCAGCCTTATTTATGGCTCTTACATGTAAAAAAAATAACGAGTACTCCACTGTAACGGTTATAATACAGGTTATCTATTAAGCTTTTACACCAACCCTACTGAGAGACACAGGACTAAAACTAGAGTAAATTCTCCTTCCAGCTACTTTTTTCAGTGTATTTAGTATTTCTGATTGCTGTAGGAATTTCAGATCAGAATGGCCACAGGAGTGTCACACATGATTAATTTTTTAATGTTTATTCCCAAGCTGTGCTTTGAAGAAAGTGCTGGTAAGATTCCTTAGACTGTTGGGATCCCGGAATATTTTAGGTTAAGATCTTTAAATTTGCCAATGCAGGCTCCACTTGCAAAATGATACCTACCCCCATGTGTGTAACCCTGTGAGATGAAGTGTGACACTGCAGTTCCTTCATTACTTCTAGAGGTTCATACACACAATGACTGTTACATATTCATGAGCACAAGGTTTAACTAGTGGTAGTTACAAGAGACTTGATGGAGCTGCCCAGGAGACAGAGCCTCTGTTCTCTGGACACATCAGAATTGGAGAAATTATATTCTGTCTGCTGGGCTACCAGATTCATCTGCAAGTCATATTCCACCTAAAATCAGTATGAATTAAGAACAAGTGACTATAACAATTAACCATAGAGATCAGCTTCTGTGAAGAATACTGTTCGTGTCTGAAACAGATACAAGTTATCTACTGAAGGCTAACAGAAGCTGGGTACCTAGAAAATGACTTCCCAAAAGTAGAAGATATATTTGTTTCCTACTGGAAGTCTTAGACATTGTCACTCTACAGTATTCAGCAGTCTCAGGATACCTACTAAGAAGCTTCTTCTGAATTGTAGGATACACCCAACTACTTGAGTTAATTATGAATCTTAATCTTTTGTCTGTTGAGGGCCTGACTGAAAATCTTTTGGACATTTCCAATGATTTGAAGTGGAGTTATATAAGGCTGTAGAGGAGGCCTTTGTATAGAAGTGTAAATAGCTTGCAATGTTTCCTGGCTTCTTTGTTTTTTTTTAATTAAGACTATAATTATATCCTACATTTTTTAATGGATTGGTCTAATTTTGAAATCTAAGTTAAACCTCATTTCTCTTCTATGGTGCTATATATTAATTCCCAATTAATGAAAGCTCCAGTGAAGTTGGCTGCAGTGAGTGTAAATCAGTGAAAAAGGGATGAAAAGTAGGTACGAGTAGGTCAGGCTATCAGTTAGTGGCTGGAAAAATTAAGAGCAGTAAGAAATTATTAACTAGAAAATAATACACTAACTCTTAATAAAGGTAAAACTGTTGATCATATGTAAAAATGGCTGAAATATTAAAAAGAATATATTTTTGCCAACTGCATCCTGGGGCTGCATCAGAAGAAGCACGACCAACAGGTTGAGGGAGGTGATTCTCCCACTCTGCTCTACTCTGGTGAGACCCCACCTGGAGTACAGTGTCCAGCTCTGAAGTCTTCAGGACAGGAAAGACATGGACCTATTGGAGTGGGTCCAGAGGAAGCCACAAAAATGACTAGAGGGCTGGAACACCTCTCCTATGAGGACAGGCTGAGAGAGTTGAGGTTGCTTGGCCTGGAGAAGGGAGGGCTCTGGGGAGACCTTATTGCAGCCTTTCAGTATATAAAGATGGAGAGAGACATTTTACTGAGGCCTGTAGTTACAGGACAAGGGTCAATGGTTATAAAATGAAAGAGAGTAAATTTGTACTGCATATAAGGAAGAAATTTTTTACAGTGAAGGTGATGAGACACTGGAACAGGTTGCCCAGAGAAGTTGTGGATGTCTCCTCCCTGGAAGTGTTCAAGATCAGGTTGAATGGGGCTTTGAGCAACCTGTTCTGAATCTGACTTTGAGCAACCTGATCTGAAAGATGTCCCCGCCCATGGCAAGGGAGTTGGACTAGATGATCTTTGAAAGTCCCTTCCAACCTTTCCATGATTCTGTGACTCCCTATGAGAGGACCAAATCAAAGTGCCTGAATTGTAACAACTCCTGGAGCCTTTTAAAAAAAGGAGTTGGGGAAAAAACCCACAGATAATTGGAAAATTTGTCAAACCTGATTTTGAAGAAGGACTGAACCAATATTAAAGTTTGATGGAGATGCTTAGAATGGAAATTTCAGTTTAAAAGCTTAGTTGGGTTACACAATGGTAAATCATCAGACAAGCTTGTCAGTACTCATCACATCCAGTTTCCAGGTCCGTCTTAACAATCCTAATCATTCCCATGGTTCTCCAATATTACTGTCAGAGGAACTTCATAGGGACAAGCACTTTAAAGAGTGTCCTACAACGATATTTCTATCATTTTTATTTTCAGAGTAAGATTAACATGAGACAGCCTCAGTCCCATTTTTCTAGTAGTACACAGATATGTACAATGCAACCCTGATGATGCTACTCATTCAGTGAGTGGAATTTAGCTGTTAAATTAGTTTACACAGCTATGGACATTTCTGAAGGGGAAGAAGAAAGCAAAATAAGTAGGTTTACCTGAAGATTTCAGGGACAGTGTATGGTCCCAGATCTATACTTGATATGGTGGTGTAAGGCAACTAACTTTAGTAGAAAAGTAATTCTGAGATTAAATCATTCAACAAAGAGCAGAATTTGCCTTTCAGTTTTGTATTTGACGTCATAGACTCGTCTCTTTGTGTAGTAATCCCTCTGTTGCTATTCAAACTGGGTGTGTTCATCCAGTTTTTAAGAATGACGATGTGGATTTCTGCTAATACTTCTTTCTCACTTAGAGAATTTTTTTACCATTTATTTCTTAGCCATCCAGGGTGTCTCTTTAACTTCTGATACTTTTTCTCACTATGCTCGAGTATTTTCTTCCCTAGTTTCTACATTTTTCACCAGCCATTGCAAAATACTTGCCAATCCATTTGTCTTTGGAAAGACAACATCCTAAACTGCAGGGAGTTGGCAATCTTTGCTTCTTGTGGACAGAGATGCTGAGATATGGCTTGGGTAAAACAGGCAGGCAGACAGCAGTATTGATTGCTTCTGTATGCTTTTGCTATATACAAGTACTATTACGAGCTTCCAAAAGTGACATGGGAGCTCTAAGAGCTGTCTCAGCTCATGAGAAACCCTCAACTTCTTGTCAATATCTTCCTGCAGAATCAGCAGGAAAGGCTGAGATGCTAAACTTGGCAATGGGCTCGCAGCAGCTTCTGTAAGTTTGACGGTGGGAAGTATTTGCTCATCCTGCTGTTCTACATTTACATGTAATGCTTACTTTTTTGAGATACTATTTCCAATTCTGTTTATCGGGACTGGAAATTAACCTGAGAAGGTCCATGTCTGCTAATACTAGTAGAATCTCTGCAGAGGGAGGAATCAGCTGTGTTTATTCTCTGAGTCACTCCTTGCTCAGTACGTGCTTTCTTCTCACCTTAGTCTTTACTCAGCTTTTTCTAGCATTCCTGTAGTGTTGTGGGCAGGGTGAAAGCCAGATTAGTTATGTAGCAAAACCCAAACTCATTCTTGAGGGCTGAGTCTTCTGGGGCATGTGTTAACGGACCATGTGCAGAGCATGTTGCAGAGGTGAGGGCAAGCAGATAACAGAACACAATGCTGTCAATAAAGCTGCAGAACTTGAGGTCTTCAGTATTTCTCAGGCTATCTTTATCAAGAGCCAGAGGGCTTCTGTAATTTCTTTTGCTCCCACTTCCTCCTGAGGGACAGCTTTCTTTAAAGAAAATCAAGGGTAAGAGAGAGGTAGGGCCTGTCTGAAGAGACCAGGGAGACCAGTCTGCCTAAGGTGATGCCTGAAGGTAGGGAATTCCCAGTCAGGTCGCCTGCATAGTAGAGAGAGGCAACAGTTCTTATCTGAAAAGAACAGAAACAGTTGCAGTCAAATGTCTGTAGCAATAGCATCTATTTGTAAATTATCCCTGTGCCAGGAAGAGCTCCTGGCTAATGAGAAGTTACGGACTCCTCAGTGTTTTTTATGGTGATGTTTTGCTTTTCCTAGTTCTTCTCCTGATACACTTTTCTAGCAGAGCAAGTAATAATTATGAATTCTTATCAGGTAGCACTGTTCTTACCCAACAGCAAACTCAGCCAGGAGAGCGTTAAACAAGCTGCAAGCAATTTCTTGTTTAGGAAAATAGAGTTTTCTGTATTACTGCGGAGGGAAAATGTTGTCTCTCAGCTGATGGCATGCACTGTTCTAGAGGTAACGATCTTTGGTTATAACGGTGATGAACCACTGTGCAATCACGTGTCAGGTTCTGACTGCACCTGTTTGCAAACTCGGGTAATTATGCTCCGTTGTCTAATTGCTTATTTTATGGATGTTTTGCTCACATGTTTTAAGCAATGCTATTTGATTGCAGATAACTAATGGTAAGGTTCTCTCCTCGTTATCGTGCTTTAACATTTGATTTGTCTGATTGCTGCAGGTGGAAACAATAGGGGATGCGTACTGTGTTGCGGCAGGGCTCCATAAGAAAAGCCTTAGTCATGCTAAAGCCATTGCCCTGATGGCACTGAAGATGATGGAGCTTTCAGAAGAGGTTCTCACTCCAGATGGGAGCCCTATTAAGGTAACCCCTTTGCTCTTTATTCTCAGCTACTCAGTGGTACGTGGACCTGATTTATTCCATCATATTCCGTCAATAGAAATCTGTTTATTGCTGGGAGAATTTAAAATTGCATCAATATATCACAGTCTTTTTTATAGATACGTATTTCACCGGTGCTCGTCACCAAACGTGTGAGCTATGTCTTACTTTAGTAAGCACAGTAGACCACGCAAACTAGCTGTCACCTTGTCATATGCACTGAATGCCCGTTTGTGGCTGGAGGGCATTAGATGAACTCCTGGAGCCCTCCTTCCCATTCAGTTTAATGTGAGAAAAAGACAATTCATATGCTCCAGGACTGTCCCATGCTACAAGCCAGAGCACAGTGTGTAATGGCAATGGAGAAGTTCACTTGAGAAGCAGGCTCCTGATCTGAACTTCAGTACTTGTGTAGAGGCACTCAGAGAGTTCTGCAGCTCTAAGGGGCCGCATGCCTCTTTTCTGAATGGTTGTTGACCTGTATAAAAGAAGAATGTGTCAACAGCCTGCTCTTTCTCAGTGGTGGTATACTTCCTTCCCACACTACTCCAGTTCCTTCTCCTAGGTTGGTCCAGAAGGTAGCAGGAGGTGGAAAACCACGTGTCCTTTGTACCATTTTAAAGTTCTGCTGCTGTTCAGCTACTCTTGATCTTATACCAACCTTGTAGCTGCTGGTATTTGGAATTGTAAAGTTTAGGTAGGAGATGGAGATGCAGCAAGGAAGAGAAAACATGGAGATATATATATATATATGTGTGTGTGTGTGTGTGTGTGCTGCTCTTTTACAAGGGTCAGATTACACATTGTTTTCATTATGTGTACTCACTCCTATTTCCGGTTAAATTGTTCTTCCCGTAATACAAACCTTTTGTGTTCAAAGAAAATGGGGGGGTATTATATAGAAAATTATTCAACACTGTCTATAGCCTATAACAAAAGCCATATGTAGCTGGATGAGAAGGCCAAACAGAGTTTCCGTGGGAGGATTTACGTCATGGTTGAAATGCACTTTGTAAACTGCAATGCCTCATGTCTGTTAAAAAATAAGTGTTACATCTGAAATGCTGATTTTGTTACTTTTTTTTTTTCAAAAGCTGAAAGACTGTTTTGAAGTTTTAAAACTTCAGACAGAAAGGAGGTAAAAGTTTAAAAAAATATATTCAGGGATTTGGCTGTGATGCGCCCTGAATAATAAAATTGTATACTTCTGAGTTTCAATTTTTATCTATTAGTTAGGTCATGTCTTGAACTATATTCCTTGAACTCTTTGTGTATGATGAATCAGGAGAGATTTAATCCAAATTAATTTTTCTGCCCAGAAAGGAGAGTGTAGATGCAAGGCAACCAAGTTAGGAATTCCATGAAATATGACAACACAATATTCAAATGAATATATATTGAGTTCTGGATGATCTATTTTTATTTTTAAATATCAATGCTGCTAATTTTTTTTTAATGTAAAAATGAAACATTTATTTAATTATTTAAAAATGTCCAGATATTCAAAAGAATAACTTTCTGAAAAAATATCTTAGACTATGGATCTTGAATAAATTGTTTTTAAAAATTCATGTGGATGTTCATCAAACACAGAATGAGCATTAAAAGGCAAAGGGGTTTGGAAGATACCATAAGAATAACATTTTCCATTTAAATATAAATCTCTTTCAAACAGATATTAATTTAATCCTATTAAAAGAGATTTTCTAGATTGTTTGTTATTTCTCTATTTTTACAATGGCTGTAGCTGATTAATACATTCTAGCTACACTGTTGCAGGCTGGGAGAGCTGTCTTCCAGATCCTCTCCATCTATTCACTTTCTTTTGAGTGACTGCTGCAATCATAGTGAAAATTTAAAGGTGTATGTTTGACTCTGAGAGTCACCGTTTGTGAGTATTTTCATTATCACTCATTATTTTTCAGAAAATTCCTCATCATTTCAGCGGCTGCATAAGAAAACCTATAAAAGAAAGACTATTAAGACAGTGCAGAGGAAAAATGCATGCATATAATAAAATGCTAAGAATAAACAACTATTATGTCCTAGAAATAGTGAGAAGCTCCCCAGTGGGTGTTAGTTGTCCTGTCTTCAGTTTTAGGTGTAATAGATTTCAGGGCAGGAGGGACGGTGATATTGTAGAATGTTGTTATTATCTTTGTACCTAACCTGGTAAATTGTGTTTAAAAAAGCTTATTTTTCAGAGAGGCATCTTATTGTGAATTAAGGTTAGGATTCCTTTCACATGGATTTCTACCCTGTAAAACTATTGAAATACGGAGGTTTGGAGAAGTCTGCTTTAATTTGCCCTACTTTAGGTGTCTGCTCTAGGATGAGATGAATCATGCCCCAAAAATGTGTATTTTCTCAGTTGTCTGTGAGGGAAGTCTATAGACTTAGCCTAAATGTGGATGTCTACACTGGAAGCTTCTACACTCTGTCAAATGAGTCCTCCTACAAATGGCAAAGAACACATAGTTTTTCCTAGTGGTTATGTCAATGATAATCACAGTTAAAAAAATATGTATTCTTTCTAAATTGAGTTGGCATGACTTTACCTTCCAGCCAGTGCAGAACTGGCTAGAGTGATCCCTGTGTTTGTTGGCTACCAATTTACCACTTGAAAAAGTGTGAAAGTGCCCATCGTGTCACAGAATCCTGGTAACAAATGCTCCATGTACATAATAATGTTGTAAAGCTGCGTCAGGGGAAGTTCAGATGGGATATTAGGAAAAAAACAGTCAAGCACTGGGACAAGCTCCCCAGAGAGGGCCCCAGGCTTGTCAGTGTTCAAGCACTTGGACAATGCTTTTGGCTATATGGTTTAACCTTTAGGTTGACCTGTATGGAGTCAGGAGTTGGACTTGGTTCTATACTCTACCTGGAGTGTAAGGTGTGTGTAACAGTTATAATGGACTCCAGTCAGAACCATTAATAAAAGACTTCTGCATGACACCTTTTACAATTAAGCCTTGCCATTAAAATACTTCAATATCCATTAACATTAGATACAAAGTACACAGTGTAGGCTATAAGAGATTTATAAGTGGCCTGACTTCTAAACAGTGAATTAAGTTGTACTATAATGTGGTTACTTTGAACTGGTCCTATCAATAGGGATGGCAAGTGCAGTGTTTAGGTTATATTTTGACCTTAATTCTTATCTATGATTCATGTTAACCAGCACAAGTCACATTTCCTCAGTCCTTTCCAACTGTGTTGAATATAGAATGCTGACATCGCTTTGCTTTTCTTGTACCGAAAAACCTACATCAGAATTTGGACGTTTGAAAAGAACTTGAAATCAGAGGATGGTTTTCCTCATGCCCAAAGTTTGATATCTTTGACAACTTTCATGAGTTGCTGTGACTTCCGACTTTATTCTTCAGGATGGTCTAGTAGCTATTTTGAAAAAGTAAGACAATTACTTCACTAAGTCTGAAACAATTTCTCAAAACGTAATTCCTAAAAATAAGGAACCTTCTGATCTTCAGGAGTAAACAGCAGTGTTCTGTTTTCTCCCCCTCAAAAACCCCTGGGTATTAAATCTTGATTAAATAGGAAGAAAATATTCTCACCCATTTCATATAATACATAATACCACAGTCCTTTGAAGCTCAATTTCTTTTATTATGCTAACAATTACAGCACAGTTATTCTCTTCTGATTGTGTTTTCTAGTAAGAAGCAAATTTGCTAAAGTCTCCTTGGTGTTTGCAGAGGATTTCTTTTCCAGAGGCATACCTCTTGTTTAAGCTTTCTGTGGTCAGCACTGGAAACTGTGAGTTCAGAAGTTATTCCCCAGGTTTGTGGGGCGTGACTGATACAATGCACGTTTAAGAAGTTAATTACTTAGGGGACAAATTTTTTTAGACAAAGTCATTATGGTTCTCTCTGGGTTGTCCTGCTTGCAGAGATTTCAGCTCTAGGGAAACCCAGCTGCAGCTCTGAAATATAGTGCTTTTTATTTGATGATTACTCAATTAGATATTCCTGCTTGGCGGGGGGGTTGGACTTGATGATCTCCAGAGGTCCCTTCCAACCCCTCACATTCTATGATTCTATATGGCTATCTTTATGATTATAGTTTATGGAATATAAGTATTTCATAAATCACTTTTGTGGATAAATGTTGTTGTCATCTCAGGACTGAATTTACCAGAATGCAAATGTTTACCTTTTCTTGTGCTTGAAAAGTTAATCCCTGTGATAGCAGCAGATATCATATTAAATGACAGAGTCTCAGAAATTTAGGAAGCAAAAACAAGTGAATGAAAGACACCCTATCATATAAATGGGAATTTAGGATAGAATTTTCACTTACAAAGTGCATTAGCAGACAATCAAATGAGGCTTGTTATCCGGGTACCCAGTTATCGTTTGAAAGTATTCATTGTAGCGGTCACAAAAATTCCTTGTTTGTGCAACCAGGTAGACTTTATGAGAAATCTGCCCCTTGGAGCATTGCTCGTACGGCCAGTGATGGACCTCAGGCTGATGGCAAGGTGTGTGAAGTGGGTCTGGTTCATACCCAGATGGTGCCCCCAGCCCCGAGTCAGAGCTCATAGCACGCTGATGAGAGCACCATGGTGTGCAGCTGACGTGACTCGGGCATTTGACACTTCCAGCAGAGCTGGAGGCAGCAGAAATGCATGAGCAGAATGGAGATCCTGAGCCTGCACTCCTTATACCTGCCAGAATAGCCTGTGGTTTGCAGGGTAATGAAAAAATGTTGTTTTGCAGAAAGAACGAGCGAGCTGTATTATAGCAGCCTCCACAAATCCTATCATCAGTGTTGTAACACAGTCTGCTCTTTTTGAAAGAAATATTTGTAACAGAAAATGGGCTGATCACTCTCCTGTGAGTGATGGAAAAGGCTTCAAGTCCCTGTATGAATTTATTTTTTTTTAACTCAGTTCTATTTGAGGCAGAATCCCATTACTTTAGCATGAACTAAGGCCTTAGTACAAAAGAAGGACTTCTGGCTCAGACACTGCATGTAGAATTTGATATGCAATTTATATCCTTTCAGCCAAACACTTTTGACTCCAGAAGCACTCATTTGATTTAGGTTCTGTCCAACTAATTATACGTAGTGTCCTATGACTGTAGTTTGAAAATATTGATTTAAAATTGCCTCCTACATTTAAATGAGTGTTGCTTGAGTTTTTAGGATATCCTTCATATTTTACTACATATTTTTAGATGAAGTGGAAGTACATTAATTTTAATAGCTAGAGATAATGTTGTAAGAAGAATTCTCCAGAGCATTGACCTTTAGAGATAAAGGTCTCAATGCAGATCTCATTTGATGTATTAAAACCCATAGGAAATGATTTGTGGCATTACTTTTTATCATGCTTCAAATCTTGCTTAATTAATTAATGTGCAGTATATACCCCAAAGAAACAGAAAGGCTTACTTTTCAGTTTATTGTTTAAAGGGCTGCTCTGGCAGAAAATACCTAGTTTTGACTAATGAGATTTCCCAAGAGGTTATTCTTTTAAGATGATCTGGTTATTTTTATAGTGTATGAAGGTGGTCCCCATAGGGTTGTGGAGAGATGCAGAACTGAGAACGCACAGAGGAAAGTAAACCACTCGAAGCTGCTGAAATTAATAATTATGTAGGTTTGTTGTGTACAGGTGTTCCTGTCTAAAACATAAAGACTGGGCTCTACCACAGTAATTCAGAATATGCTTTAAAATATGTTTCTTTGCAGCAAAAAAAAAAGTCAGGTATCTTTCAATTGATTATGTTACAACAACATGAGAATTAGGCCTGTAAATACTGTATGCACAAACTGAATCAAACACATACCCTCACCGTTCTTTTTGCTCACCTGCTGCTGATCAGTTCATTAAACAATCTAAATAAAATTTCTGGATGATGATACTTTCTTCAGTTTGATTAATTTATTCTCAGGTAGGGTAGATAGGAACCTCTAACTGCAAGGCACATAGTCTGATCCTCGGCTCAGTCGTTTCTTTATTATCACAATAGTGTGCTTGACTCTTTCGCAGCTTCTAACTTTCAGATGTGCATTGCCAAATCTATTCTATTATGGGATTTATAAGCTGCACTTGAACTGTGTAGTCTGGTATTAGCATTAGCAACACAAAAGCCAGTTTTCATCTGTCAGCTACCGAAAGAAGAAGAGCGTGGCAGAGGGACCATTTTGTGTGATGGGTGGGTTTAACCTCATCTAATTTCAAATAGTGACAGTATGAACAGCTACTTCACTTGAACTTGTTACTGTAGCTCCCTCTTTAAATGGAGACAATAAAGCTATTTTAGTCTGTATTCATCCGACATGCTTTCAGTGTCTGCTTTATAATGCAATATTTGAATGAATATTTGTCAGATAAGTCATATCTCCAGGGTGAACAGGCCAATGAGCTCTCAGAAGGATGGACAATCCCACTGAAACACAGGTTCAGATCTTTGTTCAGTTACAGCCTTTCCATTTGAATTTTAGACACTATCCAGACTTTCTATACTTCAGCTTGCCATATATAGGTGACAAATAATGTTTTACAAGTAGAACCATTTCCGTAGCATTTCTAAGCTGTCTGACTTCACAGCCATGCAGCTGCATTAGTTTTGGTTTGTGTTTGTCTATTGAAATACCTGTGGCCACGATGACTGGAACAATGAAAGCCTGAGTTTGATAAACCTCTAATCCCTGCTTGCCGGGTGGTAAATTTTAATAAGCATGAACTCTGCAGTGCTTGAGGATATGGTGTAGTGGTTAGAGAGATGCTAGGAGAAAGGTTGGACTTGATGACCCTGGAGGTCCTTTCCAGCCATAACGATTCTGTGATTCTGTGATTCTGTGATTCTGTAAGGGTACCGAAGAGACAAAAGGATTTGGTGGATTATAATGGCTCATGTCCACAGTGAGAGTGACACGTTTTTCTAAATAACGTGGAAACGGGCAATGAGTTTTAGTGTGCATAGCACCTTCTGCCCGCTCATTAAGTATTCCCCTTTGCATTGCGGTAGTATGACACTTGAGCCCAGAACACAAGTAGAGTGAAAGTGCCAACATTTGCTTGAATATATGGAACTTTTTTCAGTTTCTGTGTGAAGGGGCCATTCCCAAACACACAATGAGGGAGAGCACTTTAGTGAGTGTCGTCTGTGTGATCCTTCTCAGTGTTTCTAGCCCTGTTTTTAATTCAGACTGTGGCGTGCTGGTTTGATAACCATTAGTGGTCCCCACCAAACGTACATCTTTGTGTAAGCAGTAAAAGATTGTCTGATTTGTTTTAAATTGTGAAGGCTGACTGCTGATGCAGGCATTCTCATCAGCTCCGTGTGAAAAGCCGCTGTGTTACTGCAGTGCTCCTTGCTCCATCTGTGGTCTCCTAGCAACTTCGCCTTGTACCTAATGCCTACATCAGACTCTGGAAGGTATATAACATCCTATTTCAGGCTGTGTAGCTTCAAATTAGAAATTTCCTTGTGTTAAAAGAAAAAAATCAGAAACAATTCCAGAAAAGAAACACTTGGATTAAGAGACTTTTTTGCTAAAAATGACCAATGAGCCAGTACAGGAGTTCTTAGTTTCACAGGCTTACCAACACTAGGGCAGCACAATTTCTTTGGGGAGCATTCAGAGCTGCATGTCTCCTGGGGAAGCTTGGTACTTTTTCTTGAGAGCACGCTTGCAAGATTGTGACCTGAAGGCAGCCCTGGTGAGAGTTCCCTGGACCTGAGGAGAGTTCATGATGCCACGCCTCAGTCTAGGCCATTGCTGTTGGAAATGCGAAATGAGAGGAGCAGATCTGTATCGAAGCAAATCTCCCTGGGCATCTGGGAAACGGCAAGTCTTGTTAGGCTGCTCTCAGGGAAAATTCCTTTTCTTCAGCCCTCCAGTCGTCTTCACTCGAGAGCTTCCTTCTATCTGATTTTAATAATTATCAACTGCATTAAAAAAACAAACCCGCATCTATTATTTGCAACTTCTGTTCTTTTGAAGGGACATTCTCATATCCGGTTGTGTGTTACGCCCACTGACAGTGTTACTGCGTGTGTTTTGCAATAACAAGGGTAAGTGGGTTTTAACATGACTGGCGGATGCACAACAGCAGCTTTGTGGAAGAGCCTGGTCTGAAAAATTAGACTGATGTTATTCTGCTGGAGAAGGAAGTTTCCCAAAGAGTTGGTTATTCTTTCAGGTGACATGCATTTCTTGTTTTAATCAGGTGCTTAGGTAAAGTCTGCAGTAGATGATAAAGATAAATTTTCAAAGCTACCAGGGCTTGATCCTCTACAGCAGCCTGCTGCATGTGCAGTCGCAGGGCAGAGACATGGTATCAGGACTGACAACACAGTCTAAGACCAACCTGAGCTCATTAGAAGGCTCTGAAGATGTTGGTTTTTTTTTACTGCTGGGAGGAAGAGACCTGAAAGATTAGCAGAGAACTAATTAGTAACGTGAGGATCACTGAGAAGAGGTTTTGCGTTTGGGCCTGGCCACTCTCCTCTCATACTAATGCTCTCTCTGACATATTTTTCTGCCAGTAAAAAGTATAAGCACCTTTCTATCTACACTTGTCACTATGGCAAAGATAAAGCATAGTTGTAGGAACCAGGGTAGTTACCTAGGGCACATTGTGGACTTTTCCATTGTTTATTAGTTCACGGTGACTACTACATGTTCACAGCTCTGTGACTCACAGTATTTAAATTTAACTGAGTATAGAACTGCCTCTATAATTCAGTCGTATGTCCCGTTCCGTAAGGCAGACAAAACCTTGATGATGGCCTCACGTATCTTCTTACTTTGTCCTAGTGCCTCAAAGTGAGCAGATCTTTCATTTCCTTCTCCAGGTGATACAAGTACATGCACAGGGAAGACTAGCAAGGGTTTCACGATTTAGATTCCTACATGCGATTAGTAGCCACAGGATATGCAGCTGGGTTGTGGGGTTAGGTTTAAGGTCACATCTCTCACTGGTCTGATTCTCACGGTTCCACAGTTGTTCCAAACACAAACGCCTCCAAGTAATACTCCAGATGTCTGGCTAGTAGTAGAGCTGGTTGGGAATTTTCCATGGAAAACACTTTATGGCTGGGAACGCTGAATGATCAAACCCAAGAATTTATTATTATTATTGTCATTGACTCTTTATGCAGACAAAAAGAAAGCGATAATAACAAGAACACCACATGTATTTATTGAATAAATAATTAAATCTGTGGTGTACACAGGTGTTTCAGGAGGTTGACATTGCTACATCTTTACAAAGGGAACAATGGACAAAAAGCCTTGGAAAGTGAGAATTGCCACATGTATAGTGATGTTACATATTTATATAAAAAAGACATAAAGGCATATAACTTAAAATTATCCATGAATATTTCAAGAACTGATCTAGGGAACCCATGGTAGATGAGTGCTGAATTTTTATTTCTCCTCAGTCATAGAATCATAGAACCATTTAGGTTGGAAAACACCTTTAAGATTATCAGGTCCAGCTGTTAACCTAGCACAGCCAAATCTACCACTAAACCACGTCACTAAGCACCACATCTGCATGTCTTTTAAATACCTCCAAGGATGGTGACTCATGCGCTTCCCTGGGCATCCTGTTCCAGGGCTCAACAACCCTTGCAGTGAAGACATTTTTCCTAATGTCCAATCTATACCTCCCCTCATTTCCTCATGTGCTATCACTTGTTACTTGGGAGAAGAGACCGACTCCCACCTTGTGACAGCCTCCTTTCAGGTAGCTGTAGCGAGACAGATGTCCCCTGAGCCTCCTTTTCTCCAGGCTAAACAACCCAGTTCCCTCAGCTGCCCCTCTTAAGACTTGTTCTCTAGACCCTCCAACCAGCTTTGTTGCCCTTCTTTGGACACACTCCAGCATCTTAATGGCCTTCTTGTAGTGAGGGGCCCAAAACTGGACACAGTATTCAAGATGCGGCCTCACAGGTGCCAAGTGCAGGAGGACAATAACTTCGCTAGTCCTTCTGGCCACACTATTTCTGATACAAGCCAGGATTCTGTTGGCCTCCTTGGCCACCTGGGCACACTTCTGTCTCATATTCAGCCCACTGTCGACCAACATCCCCAGGTCCTTTTCTGATGGGCAGCTTTCCAGCTACTCTTCCCCAAGCCTGTAGAGCTGCATGGGGTTGTGGTGACCCAAGAACCCGACACTTGGCGTTGTTGAACCTCATATCACTGGCCTCAGTCCATCAATCCCTGGAGGTGTTCAAGGCCAGGTTGGACAGAACCTTGAGTAGCCTGATCTAGTTGAGAGGCATCCCTGCCCATGACAGGGAGGTTGGATTAAATGATCTCTAAGGTCCCTCCAACCTAGGCCATTCTATGATTCTATGATTCTATGAATCCAGCCTGTCCAGATCCCTTTGTAGAGACTCCCTAGCCTCAAGCAGATCAACGCTTCTGCCCAACTTGGTGTCATCTGCAAACCTACTGAGGGTGCCCTGATCCCCACATCCAGATCATTGATAAAGTTGATAAAGTTATTAAACAGAACCAGCCTCAATCCTGAGCCCTGCGGAACACCAGCTGTGACCCGTCACCAACTGGATTTGACTCCCTTCATCACCACTCTCTGGTCCTGGCCATCCAGCCAGTTTTTTACCTAGCAAANGACTCCCTTCATCACCACTCTCTGGTCCTGGCCATCCAGCCAGTTTTT
>VZZY01007604.1:0-43369 GCA_013400335.1 Eurystomus gularis
TTAGTGTCATCTGCAAACTTACTACATATCAAAAATGGCAAGTAAAATCAATGCATTCACAAAGTAGACCTAAACTGAGGCTAAAAAGTGTTTAGTAGTGTGTTGGTATGTCAAAATACCATCTGAGCACTGGATATTTTAGAAAACCCCATCAGGTTTTCATTGTTCTATTTATCCATATGGGAATTAATTCCCATTAAAATTGCAATAGACAGGCTGCTCAGTTTTTGTATACTTTTAAATTTTGCCCCAAACAAATTGTGTTTCAAGGAAAAATGTTGACCAGGAAATATTTTCAGATGAAGTTTTGGAAACAAAAATTGTTCATAACAAAGGAATTTATTAGCATCTTATTATATCTTTAAATATAATGAGTTTCTAATGAGATCTTGATATCTTATATTACCTGAGAATTGCAAATATGTCACAACATCATGTTTATTCTGCAATGTTTAAATACTTTCTTACTGGACTGAAGTTGTATTTTAATTTCATATATATGTATGTTATCTCTTAGTATTCATACACTTAAATATACATAAAACATTTACATAATTTTATATAAAGTGTAATAAAAATATCCTAATTCTATTACAGCCTCAGTTATTGGAGACATACAGAAAATACGTATTTGTTATTGTGCAACTTTGTTTAAACTAAATGTAATGGAAGTTGCAATGTAGGCAGGGAGTGCAATCTGCTGTTTTAGTACTCAGAGGAGCAGCCACAATCTTATTTATGCTATCCTGGAAGTGTAAAACACATCAAAGTGGATACAAACTTCAACCTCGTGTTCTGTGACTGTTTTGTATATCCTGGCCACTATTTTTCCTGTTCATTGTTTCAAAGCAGTTATAGGCTGACTTTATATGTAAAATTGAATTACTTATCTAACACAAAGTTATTAAACTACACCCCTCCTTTAAATTATATATATAAACTATGAACTGCCAATTCTATATACTAGCTAACAATTGCTTATAAGTACTGTAGATGAAAAAGGAGTGTCCTATTTAAAAAGGCTTTACCTAGCTGTGAATTTTCATCAGCTCCCTCCTCTTCCCTCCACACACTCATTTTTGGAGTGAAATGGTAACTGAGAAAAAGGAGAGCTTTTGTGAGAAGCTTGGTTTAAACTCTGGCTTTTCTCACCTATTTATTGGATGACAGAGATGGATCTTTCACAGGATTCCTGCAACAACAGTTGACTTTAATATGGTCCATGAAGGTTAAAAGCACTCCTGGCTGACCTTATGGGGATGTTCTTAATGACAAAGGGCTAGATAAAAATGACTGACATAAAAATTGGCCACAATGGAAATTCAGAAGAGAAGTTAATTTGGGCCTTGATAAAATTCAATCTGTCAGAGCACTTGGGAAGATATAAAGAATATTAATGTCTTTATTTCTTTTTTTAAAACTGAATTTTGACTCACTGGTCCCTGGAGTTGCAAAGAGATGTGAACTTCCTATTTTTTCCTCACCAACCTCTTTGCTAATGCTGAAATTTATTAAGCTCTTAGGCTCCAAGGTAAATGGTGTTGTTCGTAACTGCAAAGCATATTACCAAGCTATGGGAATAAACAATCGAAGCAGAGAGCCCCAATGTGTTGTGATCTCTGCATTAATATATTTGCCTGTGATCAGTATATGACTCCTTTATTGTTCGTACCTAGGTGTTTCAGACATTTTCCAAATATAATTTCTCTTCATAGAGGAAGGATTAATGCAAATACAGACAATAGACAACATTCATTAGTGACTGGAAAGATGCCCAGCAGAAAAGCACCTGGTGGTGTTGGTCAACAGCCGGCTGAAAACAAGCCAGCAGTGTGCTCAGGTGGCCAAGAAGGCCAACAACATCCTGGCTTGTATCAGAGAGAGTGGGGCCAGCAGGACTAGGGCAGTGATCATCTCACTGTACTTGGCACTGGTGAGGCTGCATCTCAAATACTGTGTTCAGTTTTGGGCCGCTCACTACAAGAAGGACATTGAGGTGCTGGAGTGTGTTCAGTGAAGGGCAATAAAGCTGGTGAAGGGTCTTAAGAACGAGTCTTATGTGGAGCGGCTGAGGGAACTGGTGTTGTTTAGCCTGGAGAAAAGGGAGCTAAAGGGATGTCTTATCCCTCTACAACTTCTGGAAAGGAAGTTGTAGTGAGGTGGGTGTCAGTCTGTTCTCCCAAGTAACAAGTGATAGGACAAGAGGAAATAGCCTCAAGATGTGCCAGGGGAGGTTTAGTTTTGGCATTAAGAAAAATTTCTTCACAGAAAGGGTTGTAAAGTCCTGGAACAGCCTGCCCAGGGAACTGGTAGAGTCCCCATCACTAGAGATATCTAAAAGTTGTATAGATGTGGTGCTTAGGGACTTGGTTTAGTGGTGACCTGGCAGTGCTGGGTTGATGGTTGGGCCCTGAAGGTCTCTTCCAATCAAAACAATTCTGATTCTGCAATATTTCCTAAATGAACAATATTTTTTGAAAGTACTCAAATACTTTCAAAAAAGTATACTCTCCAAGTGTACTCTCCAAGTACTTTCAACTTTGCAGTGGATTCCCTGAGTAGATTCACAGACAGAGTTTGAAGCTGTAAAATCCATCCCACTAAACTGAAACATGCTTGACCAAACAAATAAAAGGTGCTAAAGGAAGAGATGTATCTTCATATTCTGTTCTTTCTCTCATGTAGACGCTTACCTCAACATCATGGTTTCCTAATGGTATGCCGTGCCTGCTCTATCAAATTTAGAGACAAATGTGCTGTGTTGTTTTAAAATATAGTCTAGGAGGTCATTCAGTCCTAAATAACTTAGTAGTTAGGAAACTTATCTCTCCTGAGAGCAGCCATGAGACTACCATTGGTTCCCTGCAGGAATTAAACTTATGTTACATTACTTATGTTACATTAGAAAGAATGCTGGATCTAGCTGGGAGCGATGGAAGTTCCTAGTCTGACAGAGGTTGCAGAAGGTATCTGATGGAATAGGAAAATAGATGAGCGTGGCCTGAGTCTTAAGAATGGTATCATAGCATTCTTTACATAGTCATCTTTCCCTAGTGTTCTTCATCTTTTATCATCGGTGAATCCTTGACAGAATCTTTGTTGGTTTTGGATAGAAGGCTATCCTCTCATGTGCTGTTAAATCTAAGTGTTGTGACCAGTAGAATAAAAGAAAACATATTATGTTGTTAAGGGTTAATATGGCAAATGCAGAATGAATAATAAAGTTTCTTCATAACTTACAAATGCAGCCTCATGTAAAATACAGAGTGCAATCCTAGTCAGAGCATTCCAAAAAGCATGTGACAGAAGCATGATAGCCTTTTTACAGATCAAGGCCCTGACAAAATTTACCTGGAAAAAGCTTCAGAAAAGAGGACTATACTACTAGGAGACATTTAAACAGGGATATATATCTCAGGCATGCTTAGTAGTAAAGAAAAGATGGATTAGGAAATTCCATCTTTATGTCCTCCCTTGTTCCTATGGAAAAACAAAAGAGATTTTTAAAAGGAAAATAAACCCCCATACCTTTCACAAAGCTGCATTTACTTTTTGAGGTAATTTAAAACTGAAATTATTGATAATGAAATGTAGAAACATAAAGCATAGCTAGAGTCATTATTAATTATAACACTGTATGTGCTAGTGACATTAAACTTCCTGACTGAAGACCGGCCAAGCTAGAGTGGAGAAGGAGCTCTGTTGATCAGAGATTTCTTTATGTGGTTTGCAATTAAAATTTTCTCAGAAATGTTTAGTGTGTGCTATTTTTGGAGAATGAGTCCTGGACAAGAAGGACTGTTGACCTCTTTCAGTAAGGCAGCTTCTATTGTTATGTATGTAATGTGCAAAACTGGCATGATTAACACTTCCATTTCATTAGCCAAATTTGATTCTATTTTTCTGAAATGGTCATGTATACTACAAGAGGTATCAAGCTCCTTCGATCTACCTGGTGTTGCAATGCACTCACTGAAGTCAAGGTTTTATTTTCTTTTCAAAATCCAGAGCAGAAAAATCTTTCTCCCATGAGTATCAAAACTGATCATTTCAAATTTGTGTAATTATATACAGAACATAATCACTTCCATCTGATGGAATAACTGCTTACAGTCATTCATTTTTACAAAAATGTTAGATGATCTAATTGTTTTTGAGAACTTTATAGTTACTTCATCTTGCAATGTAAGCTGACAATTCATTATTTTAAGTAAAGCATGCATTTTCATTAAATAAGGTTGTATAGGATCAAGGAATTCAATGCAGTGGAAGATGATAAGGAAGGTTTTTCTCAGAAAATAACGTAGTGTATGTGTATTTTACCATTCAGAATATTTAGAAGGTATTAGAGCAAGAGCTAAGTTGTGACTTGGCACAAGGCACTCATGTTATCCTGGCTGTGATAGAGTGGTCATTTGATAAGAAATCAGACTGGCTGTTTTAAATACCCTCAAAAGCAGCCCTGCTCATGGTTTCAGCCCTGGTTTGAAAAGAGGTGTACTAGCTAGGTAATTTTCAGGATAACAGTATGTGTTACAGCCAACATGCTTGAAGAGAACAGGAAGCTGTGCTAATCCTCTCCATGGCAAGGTGGATGGAAGATGGCAGAGCTGCTTTTATGCCTTTCAGTGGAGGACAGGTGGATAGAAATTAGGCTTTTTATTTTTCCTTTGAAAATACTTGTGGGACTGCGTTAAAAGCTATGCAATGAGATGCAGACTGATATTGTACTAGTTTTGTTGCCATTGATTTAGACAAGGAGCTTGGGAGTACTTGAAGTGATTTACGGAAACTCCTGACTGACCCAGTAGGAAGTAGGTGTCAACTACAGTTCTGGGACCTGAAACTACTAATTCAATAGCTTGAGTACAAATAAATAACGTGAAGTAATTTGGATAAACGACATATTTTTCAAAAACACACTAATCTTCCCAACAGGCAATGTATACCGGGACTGGAGAGGTGTGATTGCATCAAATCCTGTGGAGTACAGCCAAGCAAGGCAAAAAGGGATAAAGGGCAAGGAGTTACGCAAAGTGACCAAGTATTGGTTGGGAAGGATCAGCTCTGTGTACATTACAAATTCTTGCATTTAGTAATGAACTTAGCTTTCTGTGTCAGAGATCTAGAATACAAACAATGTTGTTATCAAAAGAGGGGAATGAAGATTATAGTTGGAGTATTAGCCGAGATTTTAGGTCCAGAAAATTCTCAGCTTACCAGATACCCGTACATTATTATGAGTACTATGAGTCCATTACTATGGACAAAGAAGTGCTTCAGTATTGGTACGCTACCATGAGTAGAACTTCCATGAATGCAAGTCTATTGCATTATGTACATGCATATGACATATTACATACAGTCTGTCATATAATCATAGAATGGTTTGGGTTGGAAGGGACCAACTCCCCTGCCATGGCAGGGGCACCTCCAACTAGACCAGGTTGCTCAAGGCCCCATCCAACCTGGCCTTGAACACCTCCAGGGATGGAGCATCCACAACTCCCCATGGCAACCTTTTCTAGTTTCTCACCACCCTCAGAGTGACGAATTTCCAATTTCCAATCTAAATCTACCTTCTTCAGGTTCATATGCCTGTCTTAAACTAAACCAAACAGTACATCTAGATTTCTAGAGGTCACAGACTTTTAAATGCTGAGTCACTATGTCTTTTCCCAGTGGGCTAATAAAGCTGAAATTATTTGACCTAACCTCGTGTAATGTAAGGCAGAAACTGGATAATTTAAAATACCATGCCTTTGTAGCTATTTTAACAAATATTTTGTGAAAAATACTGAACACTACAGCTTACAGATGCTCAAATCCATATAGTTAAAATGAGGTAAAGTTCGGAAAGTAATAGAAACTTTTAACAAAACTTTACACATTCTATAGACAACATTTAGAAATTACATGGCTTTGAGATACCAAGATTAAATGTTAAAAGTAATTTACTGTAGCAAGCAGCTGTTGGAGGTAACTTCCCTACTTAAAACTTTTTGTTTGGCCTTAGAAGTGAATAGACCCTACTATTTAATAAAATAATTTAGAACATATTTAGCCTGTTGGGAAACACTTGTGAAGACTGAAAAGCTTGCAAGGAACAAAAATGGAAGTTTATTTTTCTTTAAATATTTATTTGTTCTTAAAAAGCGGCATCTATCTGTGAATAAAGCAGAATACAAAAGAAGAGAGAAGGTTTGATATCTTAAATAGAGTTGGAAAGGATAGGTACTGGCAGTTGAAAATCTAGCACCTCTTCAATTTAGAGATGTTATCCACAAAAGCATCTTATAATGATTCATCCTCAGATACAGTCAGATAATTGTTCTGTGTGTTCATTGGAAAACACTATGAACCTAGACTTTATATAAACAAGAACTTTTCTTTCTGTACTGTAATTCAGTTCTCTTTGTAAATTGTCCTAACGACCAGTTAATTCACAAAGAGAGTGGCTTTGGACTGATAAAGGTATTTTCATGTAATGAATCCAGGACCTTGCTGTAGGCAACTGTTCCAGTTACATATTTATTATGCACTAGTTTTCTCCTAGTTATTTTTTTTTTTCTCCCACTAATTCCATGGAAAAACAACTCTTGCCTCCTTTGGTGGTCAGAAACCTTTGCTCTTCATCCTAAATTCAGGCAATGCCAGCTTGTACTTACTCTCTATTTTGTCAACATTGCCATTTGGTTTTATAGTTCTTCTCCCTCCTTGACCTTTTACACCCACTCCTGCCTGAATCAGTTTTGTCCACTGTAACCTTTGCCTCTCTGGGCTGAAAAAGGTGGAACTATATTTTTTTTCTGCTCATATGAGACATTTGTCATTGCCTTAATTGTCCTAACAGCCATCCTTCTGCACTATACCCAGTCAGAATTCACTTCTCTGGAATGCTGAGTGACCATGGTGATACAGAATATAACAATTCACTGAGTAGCATTAATCTTTTCCTCATCTGATTTTTCTAGAATGAAGTTCACTTCTACTCAGCTATGGTTTATTGTCATGCTAGAAACTGTTGAGACACACAGGTCTTCCTCCTCCCCCATTATCTCTAACTAAAAAATTTGTAAAGAATTTCTTCTCATTAGTCAATTTATAAACTTTCACTTTTATGGTTCATTCTGTCTACAGGCAACTCCAGTCTACAATATTGTCCAGTTCTTTTCCTAAATGAAGATTTGATCTTGCAGGTTTATTGGTGCTGTACTCCAACTATGTGTCATTTCATTCATTCATGGCATTTTATTTGATTAAAGCCAGTTAAAATGTCTAATCTACCAAGATGGAAAGCTAACCTGGATTAAAATACAGACAAGAAGTGGGGAAGAAGGAGTTGAAAGCATATCATGGACAAAGACATCTTGGCTACTGAATGTTTCCTCTGAAACAAAATCATCTTGCAGAGTATTTCCATGTTTGACCGAATTTTTACTAATGAGAAAACAACAGCGATCACTATAGTTTATGAATCTAGCTAAAACCGTGAGTGTGCTCAGAAAGTGCATGTAGCTTTGCTTACATCTACACACGAGAGGTACTTTTTCAGAATGGCTTTCATGTATTCTCTGAAAAATTAACAGAAACACAAAAGGGTGGGTCATTAAACTTTAAAATATGCTTAATCAAATCCTTCCCCCAAAAGACACGAGGGAGAATGGGTTATAGACAAGCTGTTACGTTACCAGAATACCATTATTTGGAATTATTGATTTATTTTCTTTGGGATGAGATAGAATATAACTGTGGTGTTTTAAGAGCTGAGATAGCTTCGTTTGCTTGCAATTTGCACTTTAGTAGGGTTTTGCACTTGACCTAAAATAGGAGACAGTTATTTAAAAGCTCTTTCAAAGCTAGCTGTGAATTACCCGTTTCTGCATTATGATTCAAGGCTGATAAAGAGTTCTACTGCTTATCATGCAAAGTGGTTCCATGGTTCAAATTCACCAGTTTAGACAGAATACCATAATAATCTCAACTGAACAAAATATGAAACATCCTTTTCCACTCTATCATCTCTGATTCACAACAGAATGATCAGCTTCTATTCTTCCATTGATAAATGATGCCAGTTTCAATGTTCCAGCGTGCAACTGCAGGTGTTTTTCCTCTACTACCTCCTAGGCTTGGCAGAAACACTTTGTAGATGGTCCAAAACAACCTCTTTAATGCACTATATGTTCATTCTTAAGATTAACCTTTGCTACACTGTCTGTTCTACCGTAACAACCATTAAGATCCTGACATACTGTGACAACTCTGTCATGACAATCAACATAATTTCATTATTTCTTTGAATTACTTCATCTCTCTGTATTCCACTGCTGTCTCTTGATTTTTACTGCAATTGTGAATTATCTCAGGTAGTAATTGCTCTATATTTATTGTATTTAAGTGGTGACCAGCACGATGAGGCACTGGGACCCAGACTGAGGTCTTGAGTTTCTGTGGCACTATACAATTAAAATAGATGAGCTGATATTTTCTCTGGTTGCAACCTAGTTGCTTATTCCAGATATTCATATGACACCTTTAATCCAATTTATTCTGGGCTGCAGTGATCTGTGGTGTTTTTGGTTTTGTTTTTTTTTTTAACTTTGGGGCAGAATTCTTAACAGTCTTTTGCATTGTCAGAGTCCTGCATTTCAGCTTCTCTACAATTTTAGAAATGCTGGTAATGCTACTTTCAGAAATTGCTGGAAATTTTTAAATGCTATTTTGAGTCATGACAAATTGTCATTCTTTTTATAGATTAATGTGATTATTATATCCATATATATCCTTTGTAAGAAAATCTAAGATATTCACAAATATAAAAAATGCAAAAGAGGAAGTGGACTAACAGAGCTAGAATGGAAAAAATTAATTTGCTACTCCTGATTCTGGAGCATTTTTCCGTGCAGACATTATTCTTAAATAAAAGTTACTTTTATTCCAGAATAATTATTCTGCTCACAAAGCAGCACCAGCTCTGAGACAAAGCTGAGACTTCTAACACTTTGTAAGTTTATCTCTGAATTCCTGCTGTGCAGATGGCACAGTGGGCTGGGGAGCAGCAGGACTGGGAAGCAATAGAGGAGTTGGCAGGTTGGCGAAGAAGATAACAGGTGGCTTGTGAAGTGGAAGCAAGGTCTTTATTGCAGGCCACCCTTGTCTCAGGCAGAATAAAACTTTGAATTCATGAGGGGAGGTAGTCTCAAATGAAAAGTGTATGCAACCTACTGGACCACATACTTGAGACTTGAAAGTTAGTTTGGGAAGAAAAAGAATTGTGAACTTTTGGATGGCCCTAGGTAAAAATTGGAAATCTAGAGGGAAGAACAGCTGGTTGAAGGGTAGCTACACACTGAGATGGTAGACCAGCACAAATAGAGGGCTGTGGAAGAAAAATACTGTATGAGGCCTTCAGATGAGATAGTTTGTTTGGTTTTGGTGTGTGTGGGGTTTTTTTTTTTGTGGTGCTTTTTTTTTTCTCTCAGCAACCTTATCAGAGTACAGATTGCTGTAACAGCCAATTAAAATCCTTTTGCAAGTGGGAGGCAGGAGACTGAACTCAATTGGCAAGTGGCTCATCATAGTGTGAAGTGGGAACAGCTCATTCCGAGTCAAACACATGCTTCACTGCACTGTTTTATATGGAAGATTCTGAGAAGATAAAGCCATTTGACTCCTTTGTTATAGCAGTGTATCAAATAGCCTGGCAAGTGCAAAGACCCTTTGTAAAAAACCTTTGCATGTATTTCTCACCCCCCACTTTTCAGGGGTTGATACTATCCTTTTCCTTATTGTTAAAAGGGAACATTCTTCAAGCTATGTGGTCAACTTACTTTAAGTAAGATAAAATATACCTTACTTAAGAAAGTAAGGTAAAAATAGTTTTCACTCAGCTGAATTGAGTCTTCTGGGTAGCAGTCTGCTCATCAAAGGTTTATCTTCTCAAAATGTTCATTTTTGAAATGAACAATTCTAATAAGTGTTTGAAACTTGATCGGTGAATATCAGAGATATTTAGGGGGTTGGTCCTGTCACATATTGATCACATGCATAGTAGGATTTTAGTTTCTATTGTCAGCTCAGTCAGAATCACACACTGACAAGCACAGCTGGAAGACCTAAGAGTCCCTTGAACAATGTCTTGATATCATTTGGGATATCTCATGTGAGTTACCAAGATACATTTGAAGTAACTTAGAAAGTGACGAAGTATCTATCTTGCTCTGAATTCGTACATTTATACCCAGACATCTGCAAAGTCACTTACTGTAGTGTTGGATTTTTGCCCAGAAATTCATTTTTGGAGAGTGACTCTTGAGGTTTTATGCAGATAGTATGCTTATTGCACCTCTATGTCCACTCTTTTCTCATGTTTTCTTTCAGACAGCTGGTGTTAACATCCAGACTCCATTAAAATATCTAGTCACATCTCAATTGCACAAGAAGTGTAATTTAATCTTCATATTAAATCATAGATGGTGACTTTATTAGGGATTGGCTTGGCTTTAGACCACATGAACTAAAATGTGGATTACCTTTCAGCATACCTCTGACAGGGTTTCCATATGGATGAATGGAGTTGATAAAATGATAGGCTTTACCCATTCTAGATCTGGGAGGAGCAACTTCAGGACTCAAATACCTAGATCAAAACTAGAAGTGAAGTCTAAAATGAAGCAAGCTAATATAAAAGCCAACCAAAGTGAACAAGACTAATGAGTGGTGACACAGAACTTAACAAACAGATGACCTCAGAACTTCACACCTGTAAAATGGGTTACTAAATAAGATAATTTCTGAGCATATGCATGCATTTTAGCTTTCCTGACAGATAACTGTTAATTGCACTGATGGCTAATGATCCTAAAATAAGGTGTGCAGAGCCAGGTCTTCTATTTGCAATAGCAATTGCTTGAAGTGCCCTAGCAGCCACTTAAGAATGTTTTTCTCTAACAGTTGAGTAACTCATAGTTCACTGCTTGAAATCTGCAATACAAGTCAGCACCTGCGCTTGCAGCCTTTACAACCTGCATTCTTGTTGTGCTGGTTCAGCCATCAGCATTTTATGATGCCAGAAGCTGCCTGATCACACAAGCCAACACTGAACTCAGCAACAGCCCCTCAGAAGTCGTTTTTCAAACAATCCTGCTGTACATTCCTGTGGGCCCAGCTCCTCCACTGCCCATTGTGGTGCCAGCATCACCTGCTGGACACAACAGACAGAGATGGCTCCCTCAGTGGTGGTTCACATGGAAGGACACCACTGAGAGAACTCAGCAAGATGCAACCAGACCCAACAGAAGCCACACCCAACAGGAAACTCTTCCAATTGATCGGCTCCTGGTTGATACAACCCTGGCCTCAACCACCACACCAACCACAACCAGCTGGCTGATGGCAGAGCCACAAAGACAAAGGTGGGCCAGGTTCTGCCTCTGGAACATGAAGCCAATAGGAAAACCAAAACATTCTGCTAGGTTGTGTCTCATTCACTGGTTAACTCCAGCTTGGGGCCCACAACTCAGGCCCCAGCACTTCGGTTCTTTGATAAAAAATGATAATCAGTGTCTAGCATCCATGGGTAGTCTTGCTAAATAGAATGCTTGAAAGAGTGTTTTGGTTGTACTTAATGCATTGCCAACATTAATCTAGCATGTACCACATCATTTTTCAAACAAAATTGTGTTTTGTTATTTGTTCACCAAAATGTTCTGGTAATTGAAAAAGTAAAGAAAATATTCGGTGGAGGGAATCACTCTATACATGTATACCTGAATGGGCTCTGAATTTGGCATTTTCACACAGGCAGGAACTTGGAATCATTGTGTTTAGTTGTCTAAAATTGCCAACCAAAGGAAGTACAAAACACAGTAGGAGGTTGGGTATAGACAGGGAAAGAACTATGGAAAGGGCTGAACAGGTAACACCTTGTCTCTGTACCTCAAGGCAGGTAGCAGTGTGGAGAGAGGCTACAGTCAGGAGTTAGTGACAGAAGTCATGCACATTGGGTCAGAAGAAGAATCAGTGGAAGTGTTGGGTGAATACCATGGCTAGTGTCTGGGCTGAAGTATCAGGAAGTCCACAGAACACAGTGGGGCCCAAAGTAGTAGATAATAGGCAAGGCTAGTGTACAGTTTCATATGAGACTCTGGTTTGAGTAAATGAGACTAGGGAGAAGCATCTAAAGCATGAGATAGCCAAAAATATGTGGAAACATGCAGCTAGTAAGACTCCCTTTTTTCTGAGGTCGATAGGAGCAAATCACCTCTCAGGCATGCAGTCTTTCCCTCAGCTGATTGAATGCATCAGGTCCATAACTGATAGGAAAACTCCAGTGACTAGGTATAGTGCTGATAATCTAATTGGCATTTACTAAGAATATCAAAGTACCTGTGTAGCTGGCTGCTGATCAGGATAGAGTTCTTACTACATCCATAGTAGACTCATGTCTTAAATACCACATGCCAATCATACTATCCTAAAAAGAAAAGGAATCCAAAAGTTGGTGTATGAGATTGTCATAGGTATGGAATAATTTTTGTCATGAAACAGACTAAATAAGCTTGGAATTGTCAGGTGGGAAAATGTTTCATGCTGTATCTACTGATAATGGATATTGTATACCATTTTACCATCCATTGATTCAGTATCATAAAATCTAGATGACAGAGGTAATGGATCAGGAATAAAATGTTGAAAGTAGAGGAAAGGCTAATAGAGAATAATATATATTGTTTTTCTAGCTCAAAAACTAGGGAGGCCTGATGAAATAATCAGGCAGCAAATTTAGAACAAAAATACAAAAATCTTTTTCCTGTAATGCATAACTGAATTGTGGATCTAACAGCCACAGGTGTTGCAAAGCCTGGAAATAGAAAAGGGATAAAAAAGGGATTAGACAATTTGATGTCTAATTGGTTATTCAGTGGCTATTAAAGATAAGGGTGTAGGTGCTACCTCTAGCTCAGTCACTTAGCTGCTCATAATCAGATGTCTATAATGGAGATGAATCACCCTTGGAAGTACTGTATTTCTTATGCCTGCCTATACTCACTTGTTGACCATTGTTAGAAAGAGCATATTGGGATGCATGGTATTTTGGTGTGATGTCAGATATCCATTCTTCAAAGTGCTTTGTTTATTGCTGTGTTTCAGGAACCCAGGAATTAAAATGGCAGGGACATGTGAGAGGGTTTTAGTTACATGCTTCAGTTATATACTGGGTTGTTGTTGTTTTTTTTTTTCTTTTCTCTGAGTCTTTTACAGATGATGTATCCTTTGTAAGAGGTAGCCAGATCAGAAATGGATCACAACAAAAGCCAAACACTCTGATCTATACAAGTGATAGGAAATGTTTGTGGGTTTTGTGTTTTCATAATTCATTAAATGAAAACACTGTTAGAATTATAAGGTAACAGGACAGAGAGCAGTCACAGAGGAGATGGAAAGGGGGAAGCAGTATTCCCCCGTTGTGAAACGGTACTTCTGAGCTTAAAGAAATTATTGCTAGGTTCACCTCTAACATTTGCTGTTACTGGTTAGGTTGGGTTCATTTCTTTGAACTTTTTAGTTTTACTCAGTAAAGCTAAGTCCTGTCTAAATTTAGAATCTTTTAAAGTATATGTGCAGTTCTTGAAATATATGGCTGTTATGAGCAGTCTTAGATTTTATCTATCTAATTTACTAGGTCTCCTGTATTTCTCGATTACAGTAGACTTCCAAAGCAACACAAAGAAGAGTGCTGCATCCAGTGCTAAGTCAGAAAGGAGGGTTATGAGGTGCTTTTTTTGTTATTCATCCTTTGTAAAAATGACAGCAGATGAAACTGGTGTACTTATTTTTCAAAATTCTTTCTTTTGGAAGCTGATATTGAAAACTGAAAAAGGCAGGAGAAAGCATGAGTAGGTCTTAGTCATTCATTTACCCTATTTCCAAATAGAATCCATAGAATTTCAATGTTGTTAAGTTACAAAAGCTCAAAATGGTGATTCTGGGTTCTTCTGTGTGCTGAATGATATCTATTTTTTCAATGTGTGTATTAACCTCCCACTATCATCATTGCAGCCTCAGGAAACCAGGCCCTGAGATCAATTAAACTGGGCTCACTGAAGTTGAAAATGGTGTCTTCAACTGGAAGTGAAAGCTGTTGTTGTGCCTGTCTTTATGGCTTGTCTTTATGCCTCCATGTTGTTTTACTGTCATATTTTGTCTTCTGTGTACATCCCGAGTGAATAAATTAGGATGTATGTTTGAGTTTAAGCAGTGTTTCATCACCTTCTTCATTTATGTCTGCATGAGTTGTAATTAGCTGGTCATCAAAATTCTACTCAGCCATACATTGATTATGTATATGCGTATCTTCAGATTTTATTTGTAAAGTGATAATTTCTGGATTGAGAACATACTGACACTTATGAGTAATCACTGGGCTCCAGTTCAGCACTCCATCTGTATTCAGGAAAACACTTAAGCATATGCTTAATTTTAACTTTAGCTCAGGTAAGCACGCAATTGCCTCCATCCAAATTCAGCATAGCATTTTAAGTATCTGCCTAACTTTTAGAATACCCTTAAATCCTACTAAAGCTAAAATCAAACACATCCTTAAGTGTCTTCATGAATATGGATAACTACTGAATGAGGTTTGATGAAATGAACTCTGTTGGCCATTAAATAACAAGAAATGCCTGGCCATGATGCCATTAATGTCCTACAGGCAGGGAAAATATAACAGAGAAATAAAACCATCTATTTGCGTCTTGAAATTCTAAAAGCTAAGCTGTGTACTGTTGAAGATAAAGTATTTTGTGAACTGTGGGAGGTCTTTCTATCCCTTAAAAAAGACTGTATCAGTAGGAAATGAAGACTTCATTCTCAGTGTTTCATTAAGTTCAGAATGTTCAATAAAATTGTTTCATTCTTCAAACAAGACATTTCAGATAATGTATCTAAATCTGTTTAAAATTACAAATCATAATGAGAGTGCAACTGGTCACAGAACATACGAAGAAAATGAGTAAACTGTATACAGGTGGTAAGGATGTTACAGTTTATAAGCATATTTTCTATGATTTTGTTTTATTTTCGGTGCTGAAGTGTTTGATTCATATCACCATTCTTTGTTTCAGTCCATTTTCACTTCTGCTGCTTCAACCTCTACAATCTTTTTGCACTATTTATGTGAAAAGCTTTTTGCATTTTTATTTCAGATCCTCTCCTATTGCAGTTCATGAAGTCTTTCAACAGTAGGCTGTTAATCCTTTGCAGATTAATATGATTTCAGTGATAATCCTTTCATTTGTTGAATTTTTAAGACATATAATCATTAAATAAAGTGCTTGACAGATTTTCCATTAAAGTAGTACAAAGCAGGTGGCATGTCTTTAATGTATGTTGGTAGCACTTTATGTTGCTCATTTGCAAAATTAAATTTGCGGGTGAAGCAAGTAAGTCTAGGGTTAGTTATTGGTTTTTTCCCTTTGGTATTACAGTTCAAATCCAGTCAAGGAAAAAGAAATTATTCAGGCATTTGCAGACAAACCAGGGTTAGAATATCTGTTTGAATACTCTTTTCATGACTCCATTGCTACTTTTCATCTGGAGTAAGGGTCGGCTTGGGTTCTGTCCTGGTACTGTAAAGGATCAAGAGGAAAAAAAACAGTATAATTTAATACGTGAGATTTGCCTTCAGGTAGGCCAGAGGATTTAAATGGTGTACAGGAGTTATTCCAGCTCTCTGTACAAGGCTAATTCTTATCTTCACTTAAATGAAACATATGATAGAAATACTCTTCCCCAGATGGAACTGAAGTCTGTAATTATCTCGCAATAATGGCACACTCAGTTCTCTTGCCATTAGGGTTTTTGGTTTGCTGTTGATTCCCAGCTCACTGTCCCTGACTGTCTTTTTCATCCAAATTCTTTACCTTCTTCTCTGTCTTCTTTTTCCTCTGATATTTCCCATATTGATTTATTTCTCATTTTCCTGTTCTTTTATGCACATTGATGAAACAGTGGGCAGCAAAAGAAGGCAAAGACATTAAAATACAGTGATACTAAGTACTCTTGTAAGCCAAATATTAGCTAAGGTCTCAGAAAAAATACTTCAAAGTTAATGTACAAACAGCAGAGAGTTTTTTAGCTAGAGATCTGAAAAATAATCAAAAGTTTATTGAAGTCTCTGTTTAAACAAATAGATGGTAGGTGTGGCCTATTGTAGTAGGCTAAATCTTTGCTCTTATATACTGAAAACTCAGATACTTTAGGCAGGAGGGAAAGGAAGCAGACACTACAGCTCTTTAAGAAAATCAGGTCCTGAACTTGGCAAACCTTTAGCTGGTTTTGTCACATATTTGCAGCTTTAAAATGATTTGGCCTTTGCAACAGCCAAAATAAGTGTCCTTTAATCACTTCCAACCTATTAACAGATGGGCAAACAGCTTTTATAAATGGGGCATACAAAATACTCCAACATCAGCCAAAACTAATTAGTAGCATTATCCAAAGTGAAATTTGTAAGTGATGGAATATATATTAATGCAGATAAACTGTTCAATAGAAATTCCTTATTTCAAACATCATGCTTGGTATTTGTTCTGCTCTAGTATGTTCTAAACACTTATTAAATAAAACCCACTTTTTTTTTTTTTTCTGTTAAGCTATTTTCTTTTATTACAACAACAATTTTTCCTGTAAAGGTTATTATTTGAGATGGTGTAATTGAGAGAAATCACATTAAGCAAGAGGTCATTTAGTATGCATTTTTTGTGGCGTATAAGAGAAAGAACAGTGTAACTTGAACACAACCTTAAAGCAAATTAATCTTAAAGAACAGCCCAAAGTACTGATATAAGACATTATTTATACAGCAGTGTCAGAGCACATTAAATATTTCTTTACACAGCAGTATTAATCAGAATATGTAAATGGCATGAAATTAAATTGTGAGATTATAAAAAAAATTGCCCTATGTATAATTCAGTAGGAAGAGCCATTCAATGCATTGCCATCAGATCTGCGGCATGAATTTGATTTTACAAAGACATCTGTAGTGCAGACAGCTGCTGTACCTAAGTGAGGAATTGATTGTACACTCAATCTTTCAAACAGCCACTTGTCCATATCTTTCATATAATATCGTGGATCTAAAAAAGAATGTAATGGTTACAAAATCAGAATTGTTCTGAAATACATTTTTATTAAAAAAAAGTGTTGATTTTAGAAAGATTTTTATCTCCTTCCATCTGAGTGCCCTATAACCTACCTTTCCCTCAACTTACACAGTAATTTGAGGATCTTGCTTGAAAAGCCAAATTATATGTAGAACCTGAAATAAGTCTGAAAACAATGTTAAGAAAACATTTCAAATTTTTCTTCCATAATATAGCACAACAGGACCTGCCCTCCCAACATAGATAATGGCCTCTGATAAACTTTTTCTCAAAATTTTGAAAAAAAAAAATAGAAATATTGTGTATTTTCTAGATACCCACGTATCTGATAAGTGTTCCCTTCCTGTTCATCTGACATAATGTTCTTTAGTCTTCAAAGAGAGTGGATTTGCTCAGTCCAGGGATGTAGCCCTTGGGTATCCTCATGCTTGGCATTCTTATGTGTAAGAATAGATAGGCATGCAGACTGGCTAGACTTGTCTAGGAATAGTTCTGGTGACAAATCCACTCAGGGTATTTCCTGTGCAACCTATGAAACTGCAATTTCTTTGAAACTCTACAAAGAAACTAAAATGCTGCTGTTCTCTGATAGAATCTCTGGGGCAAATAATAATGCACAGCCTCTGCTGGTATGGAGCTGAATTAAGCTGGTAGAGGGTTCAATTCTTTGTTAGGTGGCAAAGTTTAGAGGGTATATCAGATTATAAGTGAATGGTGTAATTGTTGTCCCATACTGTGAAGTTACACGAAATACATGGAAGACTTTTTAGCCAGTAGAGAGATGAAGATTGATGGTACAGATTTGTCCTTGTGGCATAAAGTGGAATGATGAATAAGTGCAAATGATTTTTTTTAGTTATAAGAAGATGATATAATGAGAAATCCTGCAGGCTTTTGGCTAGAGGGAGAAAGTGCTACAGAATACCAGAAAACAACCAGTTTGAAATTCGTCATCTAAGTTATTTTGTTAAAAAAAACCCCACAATATATTATAACCTCAAAAACAAACAAACAAAAAACAGCAAAAGGCAAGATTTTGAGAAACAGTCAGATCTCAATTTCCCAAGCATTTTATATGACTAGCACCTTGCTTAATTAAGACCAAACATGAAAAAAACATTTTCCTCTCAATTCAATGATATTTCAAGCAGATTGGTTTAGTCTTGGCACAATCTGGCTATGGTAAGTAAAATTACAACTGACTTTACAGCACACAGCTTCTTATGACCTTAGTTATAAAATGACTCTTTCTAGTCACAATTGTACCTTCAGAAAAAAAAGAAAGCTCTGAATATGGTCGATGAAAAATCCTCAGCTACATTTTGGTGTACATTTCTGCCAGTTACACTGCTTGAAATGCAAAATCTAGCATTTTTATTATTTATCACGTGTTTTGATCACTTCCTCGGTTGGGACATAGTCACAAAGGAGGACTGTAGAAATGAAGTTTTGGAGACTTCCTTTCTACTCATTCTGCATCTGGACAAAGTTGAGAGCTTTCAGAGCTTTATAACTACTTTCAGTAATTGTACTGTAGCAAATACATGTATAATTCAGGTTATTGAATATCTTGGCTTTTCTGGTGTTTCTATTATCTTGATTTGACAAGAAAATCTCCAATACAACATTTCCTTGTATGCTTTTATGAAAAGGATTGGTTTAGATACATTTTGATGCTCTTGTAAAATCTTCTTTTTGGGGGGGAAATTTTCTGGCAACTTTAATGAATACACATTAACAAAATACATGAAGCTAACATTCAGATGAAAGGGACACTTAAAGGTTTCAATGAGTTTATCTGCTCTAGTTTGTGTTATCAGTTCAATTATAAGAGCTAGTAGGTAAGTTATTGTTTTAGTCTTAATGAAATTAATTTTTTTGAAATGGTGTATTTTCACACAAAATATGACTTTTTATAATCTCAATTTTGTAAAAACCTGGACAGTTGAATAGGAATTCAAAATGTTAACTATCTTGAAAACAATAACTTAATCCTTACCGCTTGCAAAACCACGGGCATTGTGCAGATCTACGCAGCTGCAGCAGAACAGTTGGCAAGAAGGTCTGGATGCTAATTCTGTAATTGTAGATGGTAAATGACAAACAATTCCTTTTTCAATCTTTTCAAGCAATTCACGTAAATAAAATGATTCTATGTGATTCTGTAATTCTTTTAGGTGCACATTACAATTTGTCTTCTAGAATTTTGAGTTATGGTTCAAGCAATTGTCCACCAAACTGAAAACCAAATCTTCTGTACTTTAATTTCTAGTGACAAATGCCTTGACCTTCAAATGCAGAAGAAAAATGTAACTCACTTGAAAGTCTTTGACGCGTCTTGTGATAGCAGTAGAAAGGACCCTAGCAGTAGAGAAGTACTTAAAGCAATGATTTGCATTCAAAGATATGTGGGAGGGTGGCTTGAACACAGGGCATTCAAGAGAGTGAAAATTAAGATAATGTCTTGATAGTTCAATCTGTGTACTGTTTTCTATTTTAGTAGTGTATGAATTCTTGATTATTACTATTTTGCTATGAAAAAACCCCCATGCTCTGCTAGTCTGTCTGTCATGGCTGTTCTGCACCTTCAAGTTTGGGGAGGATTCAGTAATAGTGAGTTCTGTGCTGGGAGCCATTTGCATCTCTTGATCTCAAGAAGGCTCTCTGTCAGTTTTTAGAACGGAATAACCTGTGTGACATTTGATCCCTCTGCCTTCAGAGACTCTTAGTGTGCATGCATATTGTACTGTTAATTCTGGGGCTTGCCGTTTTTTGGGTAGAGAAACAGGCTGTGACTGAGAGACTATTTGTTGCACTCTTCTTCTCCCACTTTGTTTTAAACTTCAGTTACTGAAAAAAAATTATGGATTCCATAGTATAATTACTGTTTTTCATGTTTTGTCATCTAGTATTGCTGAATGAAATGCCAGGTCCTGAGAAATGACATACTAGAATGCCATAATATGCACTTTTGCCTTCTGTCTCAGAGTTTAAACCAAGTTAAAAGAGCTTATGCACATTGCAGGTTCAGTGCTAATGAAAGCTGCATAACTTCAGTTATGATATCATATTTCTAGTAATGTCTAAGCCTCCTATATAATAAGTATGCCATAAGAAAGTTAATTCAAATAAGTGGGTCAAGTAGGAACTAAATCATCCATTAAACAATCTAATTTATTAGTTTTCCAGAAACCTAAAATAGGGTGATAAAAATCAGGTCATATTATTTGGTAATCATCAACCTTCAAAAATATTCCTCCAATTTATATGTTGGAGTAGAGGGAGTTTTTGCTGCTGATAAAATTAATGATAAGGTAGGACAGCATTTCATGATATCTAGTCCTGGGCTGCAGAAAACAAATACGTATTTTTCCTCCCACGATATAGTTTTAATAGAAATCGAATATTGAACACAGGTTCTCACCTTGCTGAGTTTCACTGTTCCGCTGGTTCTCTGCTGAGATACAGAATCTTGTCTTTCCTCTAAGACTCTGATTATGTACAGATAGTATTTCACATAGTTCCCAACCTACTTCTCTAATTTGGGATAAAAAAAGGAATCATTAAAATAGTTTTATCCAGTAGATTTATCCAATCACCTTTGGAAAGGATCATCCCTTATCAGCATTATGGTGCCGACTCATTCATTCTTGCCAAGATTTTCTTTTTCTAGTATTACTGCCCTATTGTATTTTTGGGGTATTGTGTGGAAAACAAATATCACTTAAACATCTCCCATAATGATGGAAGTAACTTGTATGTGTAGAGCCTCTTTAAAGAAGATCCCTCTGCATATTTTTTGAGCAGTCCATGTATTATATATTATATTCATGGAACTACTTTTTTATACCTGCTTTTGTTTCCCCTGTTTCCTCATCAGGTTGGTGGCTCACTGTACATTCAAGCAAGTGTGGTAGAGAAGATAGATGTTGTTGCTCAGCTGTATGGTAAAAAAATTCATGGACACACAATAGAATAAATGGCAATAGCCAGGAGAAGCATCAATCACAGAATCACAGAATCATTATGGTTGGAAAGGACCTCCAGGGTCATCAAGTCCAACCTTTGTCCTAGCATCTCTCTAATCACTACACCATATCCCCAAAGACCGCATCTATTCATTCTTTAAACACCTCTAGGGACGGTGACTCCAGCACCTCCCTGGGCAGTCTATTCCAGTGCCTAACTACCCTCTCAGTGAAGAATTTATTCCTAATATCTAATCTAAACCTCCCCTGATGCAACTTGAGGCCATTTCCTCTTGTCCTATCGTTACTAATCTGAGAGAAGAGACCAACACCAGCCTCGCTACAACCTCCTTGTAGAGGGCAATAAGGTCTCCTCTCAGTCTCCTCTTCTCTAGACTAAACAAGCCCAGTTCCCTCAGCTGCTCCTCACAGAGCATGCTTTTCAGCCCTTTCACCTTCTTCGTTGCCCTTCTCTGTACCCGCTCCNTCTTGGCTACCTGGGCACACTGCTGGCTCATGTTCAGCCAGCTGTTGACCAACACCCCCAGGTCCTTTTCCTCCAGGCAGCTTTCCAGCCACTCCTCCCCAAGCCTGTAGAGCTGCTGGGGGTTGTTGTGACCAAAGTGCATGACCCGGCACTTGGCTTTGTTAAATCTCATACAATTGACCTCAGCCCATCGCTCCAGCCTGTCCAGATCCCGCTGCAGAGCTTCCTACCCTCAAGCAGATCGACACTTGTGCTTAATTTCATGTCATCTGCAAATTTACTGAGGGTGCATTCCATTCCCTCATCCAGGTCATTGATGAAGATATTAAACACAACTGGTCCCAAAACTGAGCCCTGAGGGACACTGCTTGTGACTGGTCGCCAACTGGATTTTATTCTGTTCACCACTATGGCAGTAGCTTGAAGGTATAATCAAGGAGGCACAGACACAAAGGTTCCTTCTCCTGATACATAACCAGAGAAGTGTTGAAAGAAGAGGAAATAGTTGACTAGTACCAAAACTGCTTGTTCCTTAGCTCCTGATGCTCTACTCGCTGCCTTCCGCACTCTTACAAATGTTTCTATTTATATAGCCCTTATCACCCCGAGGGTTATAGTAAGATACTAAGGAAAATAAAAAGCAATTAAACCAAAAAATTTAATCTAAAATTCCTTTTTGTCTCATCTATTGCTCTTCAAATTCCTCTTAGTGAGTAAAAGGTGGCTGTCTCATCACAGAGGATGAGATGAGATTAGATGAGTACGTACACTAGAAAATTGCTTTCCTCACGGCATAAAGCTGAGAAAAAGAGAATTAGTAGGAGTCCATGCATCAAAACACAATACTGCAAGTTGGACTTAGGTGACCGTTTTCATACCTAAGGGTCAGAAATGTAGTGGTTTTTTTTTTTTCTTTTTCCTTTTTTCCCCCCTCTCCTTTAAATAAGCATTAGCATTCCAAAGAAATAAATATGTGCCACCCATTAAATACTGGAATTAGGTTGTAATTGATTCTTATGCCTTTTGAGCTTGATGTGTATTAATTGTTTATATCTTGATTCTTATTTCCATTCAGTCCTTTAATTCTGCATTCATAAAGCTTTATACTTCAGTATAAAGTAGGAGGTTTGTAATACTTAATTTGAACATATTCAGTGGGTAGGCTTTGAAATTCCTCCAAATGCCTTACTAATGCAAATCGTATAATCTGAAGATTCACAGCATAGTTTCAGTTTTGACTTCTAAATTCCATAAAGAGATCTTATATTCCTAAAATTACATAGGGGAAAAATATATGTCTGTGAAATATATATAAAATCTGATTTCTCACATACGTGAGAAAAAAATATCAATGGAAATCATTAATTCCTAAAACCTAACTCATATCATCCCAAAAAGGTATATTCTTATCCTAGACAGCGTAACTCATGACACTAATGCAGCCTAATGCTGACTGAAAGTTTGTACTACTCTTCATATTGTAATGAAATGCTGGCTGATGATTGAATCACTGATGCTTTAATAGGAAGCCTTAAATTTATACCTTCAAAGCTTCCTTGTTTGCAGATGTGATAAGATGTTGCAGTCCAATATATTGTCTCTTCTTGGGGTTTTTTTTGTGGTCTTCAGATATTAGAGTGCAAACACTGCCTTAAAAGGCAGAAGCTGGTTTACTGAAATGTTGCATTGACATCAGTTTGCTCTGCTGTGAAGACAGAAAGAGGCTTGTTATAGATGCTCATTCATAACATCGAGTGTAATATGATCTGTTGCTGATAACCCTTACAGGAAAACTGGTATTTTTGTTAATTAGTAGTAAGCCAGCTAGACTAGTATCCTCTGTCTATCAGGGAGAAAGACTTGCAGAATTGCACCAACTCTGCAAAAATCTGTGAGCTAGGTGGATCAGCTGAAATGTTCTGTGGACCTGAAAGTAGAGGAGACTATGAAGTTTTTTATTTTTGCTCTGTGCTTTTGTTCCTTGAGCAGTACAAAATAAGTCACACGATGTCTCTCTCTGAGTTAGTCTCTTTGACTGAAGCTATAATACTTAATATATTAAATTTATCAAGAAAATAATTGATTGTTAGCC
This sequence comes from Eurystomus gularis, assembly GCA_013400335.1. Taxonomy (NCBI): domain Eukaryota; kingdom Metazoa; phylum Chordata; class Aves; order Coraciiformes; family Coraciidae; genus Eurystomus; species Eurystomus gularis. Next base: position 23,719 of record VZZY01007604.1, read on the forward strand.
TACTGGTATAAATCCTTTGTGTTCTTTTTTTACGTAGCTGCAGGAAGGCATCCATGGGCATTTCCATTATGATAGTACTGGGGACAATGTCTTACACAGTGAGTTTTCCCTTTGCCTTTTTCACTAGGGGAAGCAGTTTAATATACTGCTTAAGGTGGATTGAGCATATCTGCCAAGTAAAAAATAACATTAACTGAAATTATTATCTACTTACCTCGACCTCTTTCTGCCAGCCTAGTTCTGCAGAGTCTATCACCTTTCCATACTGAAAAATTCTAGTATGGGCAAGAGATGTTTTCCAGGTAGAGAAAACTATCTCCCTTTGCTTTCAATAAGGATGATGCGTTGAAGCTGTGGGCCTGAGTTGTGGGCCCCAAGTTGGAGTTAACTGGTGAATGAGTCACAACCTAGCAGAATGTTTTGGTTTTCCTATCGGTTTCATGTTCCAGAGGCAGAACCTGGCCCACCTGTGTCTTTGTAGCTCCGCCCTCACCCAGGTGGCCACGGTTGGTGTGGTGGTTGAGGCCAGGATTACATCAACCAGGAGCCGATCAATTGGAGGAGTTTCCTGTTGGGTGTGGCTTCTGTTGGGTCTGGTTGTATCTTGCTGAGTTCTCTCAGTGGTGTCCTTCCATATGAAGGGCCCTTGCGGGAGCCATCTCTGTCTGTTGTGTCCAGCAGGCAATGCTGGCACCACAGGAGGCAGCGCAGGAGCTGGGCCCACGGGAACCTATGGCAGGATTGTTTGAAAAATGACTTCTGAGGGGCTGTTGCTGAGTTCAGTGTTGGCCTGTGTGATCAGGCAGCTTCTGGCATCATAAAATGCTGATGGCTGAACCAGCACAACATGCCTGGGTTTCACTACAGTGCAAGAGTAAGTCGGCAGCAAATTGCTCCGTTGTATGACCTCTGCATAGGCCCAAGTTTTTGTACGAAGTTAATCAAACATGTTTTCTTTAGAATCAGGTTAACATTTCTGAAAAAGAAGAAAAGTTATTGAAGAAAGTATTTCTAAAAATCAGTGCCTAATGTATTGTAAATATGTATTTAATGGAAACTTCTTTTCTTCAGTTTATGAAACAAAGTTTTCCAAGAGAGAATTTGACAAAATGATGGACAGAAATGATCTGCCTGAATTTTTGAGACACTCTGGATATTCAATACCTGCTAGTGGAATACAATATGTCTTCCAGCTGGTCTATCCAGGTAAGTGGTTTCTTAAAAGCCCTTTGCAATGGTACAAAATTTCAACTGCAGATGCTGCAGGCTTTTGGGTTTTTGCTTGTTTAGGTTTTGCTTTGTGTAAGTAAAGAAGCTACTGTTAGTAAAAGCATAGTCAAGACAAACCCTACCTCATACTTGAAACACATTTTCTAGAATTTCACTGTGTCTAACAATGCTGGAATATAATCCCATATTATCTTGAAATGTACTTAAGAGGTTGTAGAGCAATTTTGTGGCACGTCTTCACTTGCAGATGTCACAATGCAAAACTTTTACACTCTCTGTAAAGTCAGTGGTGCTTGCCTTCCAACATCCTTAAACAGCTCAGCCCAACAAACTTTTACGAATATCCATAGATGTCTTACAAATGAATATTTCACAAACATAGATGAATATTTGTAAATGAAATGACATGTCACAAGGCAAGAATCAAGAGATCATGTCCTGTAAATAGGAGGGAGATCATTACCCTTCAAAAATGGAAATAAAATTGTAACTGAATAAGCCCTTCAAATACATTTTAGAGTCTCATCTTCCTTCTGGCTTTTCTTTTTCCCAGTGTGATCAGTGGAAGAGCCTGCAATGCTCTGCTCTTAGTGTAGAGCAATAGCAGCTCCTGGCTGGGACTTACAGAGACAGCCTCTTTGGGCACCTCACAAGTTGAAGCGGGAGATGCTACTTGTGATTTCTTCTCAAGAACACTTTAGTAGCACACTTTTTGTTTGTACTGACATATATAGGTGCTGTGAACTAAAGCTGATTTAAACCGTTGTGTCTTTGTGAGTTTGACAGTCATCACAACTGGGAATTTCTTGTGCACAGTGATCTTCTTTGGAGGTTATGGTTAATTTATGTATCAGCAATTCCAAAGAATAAATTATAATCTTATTTAGTGAGAGGAACCCGTGTTTAGTGAGTGCTTTTGATTTGCTAATAACCTCCATGTGGTTTCTTTTCATAATAATTTTTGTATGCTTTCTTCCAGCCAGCTCTTGGTTCAAGCTGCATCTTTGAGAAAGTGGTCTATTTGAGGGTCTGACCACACATCATACTTGCACATTATCTGCTTCTCAGTGTTAGCTCTCAGTAAATGCAATTAATTTCTCATGGATAAACATGTATTACATGTCATTTGGGTCACATTCCTAAGACAGTGTGAATAAGACCAGGTATTTTTAGTTGTTTGCTCGGTCCCTATCACTATGGTAACAGGAGATTTTATGACTGTGAGACAGATTTCTGTCTTATATCCTAGATTTGGGAGACTATTGCTACTTTTCACTGTGTTCACAGACAGACTAGGAAAGGTTCATGCTTCCCTACTCATTGCTTTATTTATTTAAAGTCTCTTAGCTATGAAGTGTTGTTATCAAGGCTTGTTCAGCCATTTGAGACAGTATGTAGGCTTCTTATTCATTTTGAGTTCAAAACTCTCCCAAATTATGATCATGTAAATGATGAATAATTGCTGAAATGTGGAGATGTGCCTGTGTCTAAAGGGCACCTATAAAATGATTTCTAACATGGAAGCATTTTGAATAAATGGCACTTATCTGTAAAGTGTCCTCTTTCAATTTTATAATACAAATGTCATTATTTCTGAAGATAAGTTATTAACAGAGTATAACCTTGCTAAATTGCCTGGGAGAGACACTGCAACTGGTTGAAAGTTTTGCACTACTGAATACTGATTTGATGCAATGGTCTTCTATGCCAATGCAGAGTGTCCCATACCATCAGAATGCCTATTCAGGAATGGAAAGATAAGGGGGATGGTGGGGTGTGTGTGTCTGGGCAGAATGGTGGAGAGAACTACTGATAATTCCCATCCCGAGGTTTTTTGGATGAACATTGCATCCTGTGTGGCCATGTGACTGATCCACAGAAGGTTAAAACAAGAAAAGGAATGGTGGCCTTGTGGCTCTTCAGTCAAGCACAGGCAAAAAGAAGATTCAAATTTTCTTTTGAAAGTTTTTCCATCTTATTTTACTCTCACAGTTGTGGTGGTTGTTTTTGTTGTTGTTGTTGTTTTGGTTTTTTTTTTTTGTGAATTGAAACATTGTTGAAAAAACAGTCTGTGAAAATAAGTGCCCAGATACTAATTGTCCCATTTTTCCATTTCCAGTGATGAAATGACGAGTGCTGTCGTTGGCAAACAATTTAGGCAGGAAAAGCTTGAAGACTTTATTTTACATGTTCTCTTGAGAGTTTTAATTTCATCAGCGATAAAGAACTACAAATCTGATTTCTATGGGATCTACTTATTTGATGTAAAGATTAGATACTGAAGATAAGATGCTAACATTTGTCAGAATAAACCAAGAATATTTGTAGCAAAATGCCAATATTCATCATTATATAACAAAGAGCTTACTGTCAAAATAGGAAAGAAGACTACCTCCTATAAAAGACCTGTGAAACAAGAATTAGAAGTATTAGGTGGAGTAGAAAAAAATATGGAATATATGGAAGTCTACTAGACATACTGTTCTGAGTATCTGTGTTTATACAAGCAAAGCTCATACAATAACTTGACCAAATGAGACTATAGTAATGACACTTCTGGGGACTGAGAAGACATTGATACCTGGAGTAGACTTAGGAGTGCTGAATGGAGGCTTATACAGCGAAACAACTTTGTTTTCTTCTTTTGAAATCTGCTTTATAACTTCTGGGGAACAAACGGAGCTTCCTTTGGGTCAAATGAATTTAACCACAGATGATTCTCAAGATGTATCTATACATATCTTTTTCTCCACAGTATGAGGAAAAATAAGTAACTACATTACTAGCTCACTGAGAAGTTAGGAACTGCCTAGAAATAATTGGATGGTTTTCTACCAGTGGTGAGGTTTAGCTGCTGGTTTCCAGAAAAAGCCAATTAAAATTAAGGTCATAGTGCAGTGATTTTTAGATTTCATACACAAGTAATGATGCTATTTCATCATATTTCAAACTAATTTGTGCTGCTACTTCATTCTGCAATTGAAAAGCAGAATGCCATGCACTGTGCAGTCAGGAGAAAGCCTCAGTGCAACACTGCTGTACTTTTGTTTGAATAAAATAGGAAAAATAGAAGTAATGAACCAATCAGTTTTGGCCATATGCTCTGAGGTATCCATTGAAATGATACCTAATAGTTATGAAAAAGACATCTTTAAATATTTTTCAGAAAGCAGTATTGCAGCTTATTTTTAAATATACCTTTTTTCTCTGATTGATTCAAAGTACTACATGGTCTATTCAAGTAAATATTTACATTGAGTTCAGAGGAACTATGCATGCATGTAGGTTAAATATTGGGACTGCTAGTTACCTTGCTTCAAGATTTGCCAAAGAGTCTAGCAGTAATATCTTGTCATTTAGTGCATTCTGCTGTCATTGGAATTACTACTATTAATGCTGGTTGAGACTGGGTTAGGTAAATAGTTGTGAGCTGATCCTGTTATCTGTTGTTAAGGCAAACTGTTCACAGTTGCAGCATCCTGATAATGGGACTATTTTCAAATAAAATGTAAACACAGTAAGGGTGTTCTCTGCAATTGGCCCTTCTGATCTACTTCTACTGAAAACCAATTTTTCCATCTTTATATTTGTGATCTTGATAACTAGTCTTGTATTTATACAAAATATCCAGTGCTTAGGCTAAGTATATGAAATATCACTTGCTTATAAACCATCTCAATTTATGTTGGCCTTTTCTCATTGCTGATTGTTCTACATTTGCAGGGAGGTAGTAAAGCATCTCAAGTACAGAAGTGCCTGGAATTCTCATATATTTAAATTTTCATATATTAGTGGAAAGTAAGGATTTTTACAGGAGCTTTTAGGTTACAGAATGGTCTGGCTTGATTTGAAACAACAAATGATAGTGCCTTGCAATGAACTCTAACAGACATGTCAGAGCAATGTATATTTATTAAAGTCAATGACAATTCCCCTGCAAGATGCAGACAAGGAGGAGAGATGCAGAAGGTTCCTGGGTGTGCTTCCTTGTATGAAGCTAATAGAGAGTAGCAGAACAGTTCCACACTGCCCTTGTCACAACCTGCAGTTCAGAGCTTGACTCATGCAGAACTTTCATCACTTTCCAGTCCTACTGTTGGGCTGTTCTGTGGTAACTGGTGCCTGTTACTGGGGCTTTTGGAAAGCTCTCATGTTTTCAGAAGTTCATCTCAGAAGTGGCACTGTCTAACTGAAGCTTTTTCCAATGCACCTTGCAGTCTCATTTATTCCTTACTGTGTTCATATTTGTGACATCTTATGCATAAATTGTTAAATATAAGCAACACCTATAGCAATTTCTGTTGCAGTCATGCCAGAAAAACCTTATTTATAGAGCAGGACCCTTCTGTGTTGAGTACTGTGCACATTCTGAAGAAAAATATGCTTCCTGCATCACTGATGGGAAATTGCCTCCTAAAACTGTTTCTTTTTCATTAAACACAGGCTTCTAGGACAAGCAACAGGAAGCTATGAATACTGTAATAGGAACAAAGGTGCAATAGCTCTCATGCGACTGGCAGAACACAATACTTGGGAGTTTCTGCCATTGTGCTGTTGTTCTGTAATGTTCTCCACACCTATGTGGTAATGAGCCCCGAGGCAGATGTAGGCTATCATTATGACCATTTAAGCCAAATATAACATCAAGAAATTTAAATTCCACTGTGGAAGAACTCTACAAGTGAGTTAGTAATAATGGATAGATGCATTAATAAAATGTCTTAATAGACCTTTTGCAAAACTTTGCATTTCTTACAGAATGGCTTCTGGATCACAGCTAAATAAAAATCTAATCTAATGATCCCTTCAAGTCTTAAAGACTGTAGGTCATTCATGATCAACTGCAGCAAAAGTAAATAAAATATGTATCGTATAGCCCTCTCCCTGACTGCTGATTCTATCCCCAAAGAATTAATTAATAATATGAGTTTAAGAGGTCAAAGAGCTCCCACAACTTCTCAAATGCTTGTCAACAAGCATGCAAGGATCCCTGCTGGATCCATAAGCTTTCTTATCAATGTTTGTCCACAAGCATCCTTTCTAACCTACCACACGTAAACATAAGCCTGTGTTTCTCTTTTTAGTTTTGTTTTTTTTTTAAAGGAAGGTAAATTTTATGCTTAAGAACTTAATTTGCTTGAGTGTTTTACTTTTATCATCAGTATTCTCCTCGTGGGATTGCCAAATCGAAAAATGAAATTCAGTTTGGTTTACCCACACAACCCAGAGTACCCTAGGCCAGCCACCAACCTTGCTTTATTGTGGTTAAAATGTTATTTCTTTTTGGCAGCAACAACAGTCTGAAACATCATTATGACTTATTAATATGTTTTGATAATAAAGTTGAGACCTAAACAAAACAAATATCCTACCTAGTTGATTTAAGAGAGTTTTTGCAAATCTGTTCACATTCTGCATCACATTTAGAATTATTCTAAAAACCTACTTTGGAACAACAATGCAACTACCTGAGAAGTAAATTTTCTCCTTAAAATTCTTCTTTGCTACTATGTCTGCAGAATAGTTGACAACAGTTGAACTAGTAGTATGCTGACACTGCTGCCTGTCGTCCAGACTGATGCTGTCTTATTTATATTCTTCTGTCTTGTCTCTTCCTCTTATTCCTAAACTATAAAGTCTTGGTCTGGCTTTTTGTTCCATTTGTGTTAAAATCTGGCACTGAGGTTCTTGTTCTGTGCCTAAAGATCCTGAGCACTATCCTAATACTAATAGACTGTACAAATAATAATGCATTGTCAAATCTTCTTTAAAGGAAGTTGAGGAATTTTTAAATTTAAATGACGGAACTTCTCTGCACCCATATAGGCACAGTATAAGCCCCTATATTTGACTAGTTTTCTATGCCAGCTGTGTCTCTCAACTGCCAAATATAGGAAGGATAATACCTATCACAGCACATCCAGTGACAGGTTATGAATGGGAAGCACGACAGGATTGGAGTCCTTATTCATCAATGCATGGCCAGTGGTGGAACACAGAGCAATGTTTATGCTGGTCTGACTGCTTCTGGGACCACCTGGCTCAAGATTAGGGAGAAGGGACCTTTCCTGGGTCAGCGTTTTTCATTGCAAGTGCTTAACACAAATGTGTGGGGCATAACCTCTTGACTGAGGCTAAGGATGTTTTTTCCTCTGCTCTCTCTAATGAAACTACTTAGGATCACTCCAGTAGAGTGGCTTGATCAACTTGTCTGCTCGCTTTGACCTGTCTCAGGCCCAGAAGGCCAATTTCATCAGATCACATCCCTTTCCACCTGAGAGTTTGTTTTTTCATGAGTGTCACTACAGGAATTTATATTTTTATATACACTTTAGCGGCTCAGATTGCTAATACATGTCATGCAATAATATCAAGTGCAATCCACTCCCTTGGTACAATAGCATGTACCCTTTAAAACCTTTTTAAAGGTTTAACTAAATTAGCACGTGTGCCACACTGGAAAGGTTAACAAATAACTGTAATACTCTTTGTCTGTTCTGCATTTATGGACTCTTTATTGAGGTGATTTCAAATCACCAACTGGTACATGTAGGCAGTCCCCATTTCATTGTTATGGACAAACATGAAAGTATTGTAACACCCACTTATTTGCTTCAACCTCATCTATCTGTGGCCTTAAGTTTCCCCTTTCCTGTGCTTAGATCCTATCCTTCTTTAAGTCTCTGACTTTTGGTGTGTTAGTATCCACATGAAGTAAAACATGAAGTGCCTTCCATTAGGAGAACTCATCCCTGTGTCTTAATGGCATTAGATTTTTAATTTTTTAATTTTTTTTTCATTTAGAATTTTATCTTAGTTCCTTAATTGGATGAACTGTTCTTGAAGGCCCACCAATACTGATGGAGCAGGTTCATTGCCGCTTATGCCTGAGTGCTCTTTTTGCAATTGTGTTGTTATCCTCTATAGCTCAAGTCTTTACTGCTGCCTAGACAGTTTCCCCCCTTTTGAGCGTTTTATTATTTCTTTCCAAGTTTACAACTTTGCACTTGTCTTTACTGAATTTTATATTACTGACTTTGGGCCATTTCTCCAATTTATCAAGACGATTTTGAGTTCAACTGCTCTGCTGTAAAGTGCTTGTAACTGCTTCCAGCATGGTGCCACCTACAAGCTTTATAAGTGTTTCCTCTATTCCATTTTCTTAGCAGTCATTAATGAAAATATTGAATAGAACCGGACTTAGGACAGACCTCCCTGAGACCTCACTTTATATGTCATCTCATTTTTGACAGGAAAGTATTTATTCACCCTTTTAGTAGGATATTTTGATCCCTAGTAAGAAAAAATGAGTCAGCAGAAAATATGAGCTTAAAGATTAGGTAGCTATTAAGATATATTCACAAACTTTAGCATAGAATAGCAGTATGTGGGAGATAAATATTCACCATTTATTGCTACAGATACGTCCCTTACATGATTTAAAGATGGTTTATTCTCCAATAATACATGAAAAGATTTATCGTTGCAGTATTCTTGGTCAGAAAGGTATATATTAGCTTTTAAAAGTTTAACAACTTCTTACTGTCTGTGAGGAGATGGAACATACAAATTGACTTAAGTATCACCCCTATTAAAAATATATATTGTAATATTTATAATATATTCTAGTATATGCACAGTACAATACATCTGTGTGGATACGTGGATATGTATGTATAGTACATATAGAATATATACAAATAAAGTTGAAGGCTTGCTTAATGTATCTTGAAATAAGAGGTCTATATCCAGTGAACAGAAATTGCTTGTGAAACAGGAGGAAATGTGCATAATTCCTGCTCTCATACTATAAGATCTCTTGACAGGGCAATGCATATAAAGAGTTTAAACATCTAATTTGATAACTATGAAGGAAGAATCATATTAGAGATTCATCTTTTTGTGATTTTTAGCCAAGCACGATAATCCTTTCAATACTGTTGTGTTGTAAGTATGTATTGTTCTCATTTCTTAGATGGACAAATAAAGAGTTAAAATTATTTGTCTCTATTCTTATACAGAATTGGTGACAGAAACCTGGCCTGAATTGTTTAGAATTAGCTTAGAACTGATTCTTATGCCCATGCTCATCAAATAGGTGATTTTTAAGGAGCAGCTTATTTTTTTGTCTATCTTCCATGTGTATGCACATACACACTCATACTTAGTCCTCACCCCAAGGCACATACTTAGCACACACATGCTCTTGTTGCCTGTTGAGACAGGTTCTACTCATTAAATAATGGTCCTTGTATTCCTTCTGTCAGTAACAAATGTGTGCAGGAGAGTGAGTAGGATGCAAAGGCTTTTAAACAAAAATCAGATTTGCTTTTTCTGATGAAAAATAGTTGTCAAAGTAGAGAAACTGTCTGATTTGTTTGATAGAAACCTTAAATGTTAGATTTGCTTTGTTTATTTTCCTGTTAAGTTTCGATAACTTTACCTATTTTACACAAATTCCAATCTATCAACATTTGGCATTTTGCCATGATTACAAAAGTGGGAGCATAGGGGCTTTGCCCCATTAAAATTACTTTGCTGATTAACGCTGTGTTATTATACAGGATTCTTTTCCTGTTGAAAGCAGAGGCAAAAAAAAACCCCTTGTAAAATGGAACAAGTAAGATCTACAGCAAAATAATTTTAACTGTAAAATTGGTCTACACAACGTTATATTAGAAATAACAGGATTGTTCTATGCTGTCATAGAACATATGCTTGACAGTTTATTTGTAATATTTTCTTAAATTTTACCTTACTTCAACAAAGCTAGCTCTTGCTTTCTGCTGCTATGTAAATTATTTGACTAACAACATTTTGTTATTTAAAACGTCCAGTCACATGTTCCTGTAATCCATTATTGCATTTAAAGCTCTCTCATGGTATATTGCATCGACTTAATCAATCATTTGATTGACATGGATATACTTCCTTTTTAGCATAAAGAATAGGCTTTTATAAAACAACTCATGCACCCCTCAAACCTAAAGGAAGAAAGAATTCTATAGCAAAATTGTATCGTGCAATATCATCACATCAACCATTTGTGGTATCAGCATTACATTCATGTCCAGACAAATATATTGATCTTATAGGTGAAGATTCTGCTCCTCTCACACCTGGTTAAAAGTGACATAGCTACAAAAAATGTAACTAAAGAGCTTTATAGTTATGTGAATTCTTCGTTTAGGCATTCTGTGTATCCAGACATATCAAGACCTTTGTTTCCTTTTGGATTATGGTCTTTTTGCATTCTATTGTTGTAGTAACTCTATATGCAGTAGTATTTCTTGACCTGGTGAGTTGTTTCTTTTTTTTTCCTCTAAATTATCTTTTGCATTCTGTTGAGTAGGGGGATTAAATACTTGTCTGGCTATCAACTGTTATATCTGCTCCATCAAAGCTAGCCCAAATCTTCCTTTTTTTAACTGTATAACTCTCCTGGAGAATTACCAGTCTTTCTACCAGCATGTGATTTGGTTATCAAAGTTTGTGTTTCTTCTAAAGAAAACAAATTTATTTGTCAGTTTTGATGATGAGTAACTTTTTGGTTTCCTGTTATTTGGCTTGCTGGGATTACACTGGTCTCAATTCTGTTATTCTAACTGAAATTGAGTTTTAGTGTGGTATTTCTAGTGTCTGTTACCCAGCAAGAAGCTATGTTTCCACACTGGGGACATCTATCATTGTGACCATCATTGCTGGATTTTTATTCTCTGGTTCATGAATTACTGTTTTAATTTCTTGAAGTTGTGCTGAAAGCTGCATACTTGTGATAATTTCCTGCTTGGAAACAATTTCTTGTTTGAAACTGCACCCCTTGCGTCAGATTCCTTTTATATAATGCTGTGATAACCCTCCAACTTCTTGAAAGAAAGTCTCTAGAACATATGTGGAGGATAAGATCCAAGATGTCTCTCTGCTGTAGTCCAAGACAGCATCTAATAAATCTCTGTGTGGTAGGTGATTTAAAACTTTAGGATACCCATCAACAGAACGTATTTTTTATAGGAAGTAATCAACATTGTCAGCTAAAAACTGCACTTAATATATCTTTGCCACTTTGAAAACTATAAAAAATGATGGCTTTCTATATTTCTATATTAATAAATGTTTTCTTTTAAAATGAAAATTAGAAAAAATAATAAATGAATAATACATATATCTAGATTTCCTAGATTCTTATCCAAGAACATGCAATCATAGTATATGTAGATTAATACAATGACGGATAAAATATCTGTAACTCTTTTGTTAGAAAGCATTCCAGACTAAATGATCCATCTCAAATAGATATTTCAAAGCATGTTGTCTTCTAAACATACAGTCAGGCCCTCACTTGTGGGTTTAATCCAGAGGCCAATGATATCAATAGAAAAACTGATTCAGATTAAGCTCATCACTCCAAATAACTGGTCTTTGACCTAGGTTCAGAGACATATGGACAAGCCTTATCTAAGAATTGGCGTGATACTGTCACATTGAGTTAAATATTTGTGTGAAAGTAATTACATAATGACTTAAGTCACTTATATCCCTTTTTTTAAGGAGTTCATGGTATCAGATTAAATCTCTGTAAAACTCAAGTTGAAAGTTGATGCCAGTATAATGAATAGAGTTACTAAAGCTGATTTTGCTATTCTATGTTTTCAATACTGAAAGGCTACTTGAATGTAAGAAAAGGCCTAGGTAAAAAGCTAAGAATTAAAAATTAAGATTTTTATCAGTGTCTTTATCTTGGGGAAAAAAAAGAAGCATAGGTGTTTCATAGCCTTACTTATAGTCCATTTCATTAAATTATGTAGAAACTTTTGCAATAAAGACTCTGGAAAATGCTGATATTTTACAAAGATTTATCAATTTAACCAATATTTCTAGGTCAAGGAGAAAAGTAGCATTCTGTTGTGAGAAAGTATTTTGACAATGTTCGGTTTTATTGATGGTTTCAGGACTGCTTTTTTCCAGAACTTTCTTGCAATGAGGAGTCAGAAAATAATCTCACTGTAGTGGAATTAGTGGGAACCACCTGTTTTGGTTGTATGGATTTAACAGAGTTAATGGTATGGTATGGTATGGTATGGTATGGTATGGTATGTTAAAGGCACAGGTAAACATTTGAAATTGCATGATCCAGAATTGAAAGTGCATTTTTATTAATTTTGCTGTCTGCTATGTCATAAAGTCTTTGCCATTTTAAAATAAAATTGCACACAAAACAAAAAACCCCCAAAATTATGTAGGCTTTTTTACGGCTTGACCTAATGCTTCCCTCAGTTGAAAATAAATCTTCTACTGACAATAGTTATACAGGCAAAGAAATTTTTTTTACTTTCAGAAATGACCAGGAAGCCATTGCTATGTGTAAACTTGTATTTATTAAATATAATCTGCAACTCTTATATTACCAAGTTCGTATGGAACATCGGTACATGTAAGAAGTGGGTTTTTCAAAAGCTTGTATGTTTAGACTGTGTGACAAGTTGTGGCTTGGTACCCTTCAACACTGTGGACCCTTGATCAATTAGGGCAGAATTAGTCCTTTTGTCAAAGCACTAGGGAAAAAAAGTGCTTATTACACTGGTTCTTCCTTTTCCTTGAATATGGAGTAGTTTAAACAATACCTCATGCAGAAGAAATCTACCTGTACATTTTCTTTTATTAAATACATTGTCAGTGTTACCTTAACATAATAGCTCATGAAATGTACTGGCCACCGATACAATTATAGAAATGACGGAGAAAGGAAAGAATGTAGAAAATGGAGATAACTACCCCAAATTGTCTGAATATGAAACATCATAGGTAAATTGAATTTTTGGTATAAAAAGTACGGAAGTTCAATTTGGAATAATATGAAGTTCTTTTATTCTTTTGAGTTCAGCTCATACATAATTAAAATTTCACAAGAAATATCACCTGCATGAAATTTCAACCAAATAGTGAAAAATCTGGTGTAGTAGCTTATCTTTTGCCACTTTTAAAAGCAGAAATTTCATTAAGTTTTAGAGGCTCACTGTTAATAACCTTGGCTCTGTTAAATGCAAATATGTTCCTAATTTATCTTCAAACTTCATTGATCACCTAAATAAATTTGAGGATGTAGAGTTATCTCTTCACCCCAAGACTACTGATAGTGTTTGTATATTCCAGTTAGGAGGTAGTAAAGCACATGAAATTGTTATACTGGTGCTGATGGAACTCCTTTGTGACTTTAAATGAACATAAATTTGAGGTAGGTTGTTTCTTAAATGTTCACAAGAAATAATGGGCCATGGTGCATTGTGGAAAACCTGAGATGAAATAATATATGTAATAGCTTTTTCCCTGATTCAGCCTTAGGAGATGTAGCTCATCTATGTTTTCCATTTAGCCTTTCTTTAAAGCATGGTATCTCCTAGAATAAATTTCAGCTTGCACAGTTTTCAAAATATTATATACTATATCACATATAAATATGTAGAACTGGCTGTGTTGCTGAAAGCTGTTTAACCTTCCAGGCTGTCGAAATGCCCTTTATGGAATATGGTGAGCTTTGGATGCTTTTACAGAACATTAAATACAAAATCATATTTTAAAATATAGGCCAGAGCCAGCATTAAGACCTGCTCTCTTCAAAAGCAGGGGCAAAGTTCTCATTAATTGTAATGGTGAATGATAAGGAGATAATACAGGAGACTCAGAGTTAACTCCTGTATGTTGTCTGCTTGTTCCCCACCACTCTGCTGTCCTCAGTTAATTTTTATCATCATAGGAGATGAGGTTAATTTATATGAAGTAACAGCTGAAACTTTGAAATTCTAGTGTCTTTTGTTGGTTCGTGTCACAACCTGAGTGTTATTTAAACATCTATTTTTTCATATTTAATACTGGATAATACTCCAGAGACCTCTTTAAAACAGCTAATGTTCCCTTTGGCACTGAAATCCACTTACCTTAACTGACTTCTGTTATACTTCAACCTGATTCTCAGAGTCACAATGGTAATATTCATTTTAATGTCCCAGTAGGCTCTTAGTATTCATCAAATATTTGATTTACATTTCTAATAAGGCTTACGGAATGCAGAAACATGAAACCCATACTCTGCCATGATTCTAACTACTGTCTCTTTCATTAACACTGTGAATTATTTCTCCAAAATAATTAAAATCTGTAATTGAATATACTAGAATAATTTTGGAAAATTAGTTTAATTATTCCAGTGCTTCTATTTGGAAAGATCACATAATTTATAATAATAGAATAGGCAAATATGAATTGAGTCTCCCAGAGTCCTTTTGTTTATAGTTACCTTTTAAGAAAACATATACTTGAAATGCATATAGTTGTTGAAAAACACAGTTACAATGTAGAAGTTTTGTACTCCAGAATTCCACTGAAAAAAAAAAAAAATCTCAGAATTATTTCAATAATTAATATGTGTGTTTTCCCCTTTAGGAATATATGCATGTTGTAATATAGAAAGTCTTCTTTACCTAAGCTACCTATTGTATATTTAGCCACGTAAAACTGAATTTGCAAATGAAGTGTGTATATTATATAAAGACCTACTTATACGCCAGAAATCACTACCCTATGTATACAAAAACAAAAGTGTAGCTGAAATAACTAGGAGATTAATTAAAAGTGTTAAAAATCCCTGGCATATCCACAATTTTGGAATTATACTGCTACTGTGAAGGCAACTGCAAAGTCTTACTAGGGTTCCTGTGCAAGAAATTAGGGAGGTTTGTGATTCATCAGAGGAGGGACCAGAAGGTCTGGAAACTGGCCATAAACATCTGAACAGCATTTTCCAGCTGCTGCTGCAACATACTGAGTGGGGACTGAATGGTGTTTTGACCACTATAAACATAGGTGGGCAGAGCAGAGAAACTAGGCTGAGAGAAAACCTGAACTTGAAAATTTCTAGGAAAGAGAACTGGGCTGAAGAAACAGGACGGGAGATCAGTACAATAATAAAAAGACAGGTATCTTAGTAACCTGAAAAAATTTTTCAAAAGTCTTCGAATTGTGGGGCTCCAGCTGCCTCAGAGATCCCAGCCAGTTCTTTGACGTGATACCAAATAGTACCCACTAGGGACCTGCTCCCAGCAACGGTTATATCTGAATTCTCTGAATCCTTGGACTGACGTGGAGTGGGTAAGCACAGCTATACCAGTGCATTGCTCACGTGTCCAGTTCTAGTTATACAGAGGGACTGAGGGTGAGTGACGTCCAGGCTGGCAATACTGCGGTGCCGAGAAACAAATGCTCATAAGCTACTGGTTCCTGTTGGGGAAATCCATCTATGGCACGTTTCTCTTGTGATGCAGCCGGCACCTCTCATTCACAACCTACGCTGATGCCCATGTATTCTTCAGTACTTTTTGTAGTGTTATGTTGGACTTGTAAAATTTTCAGTGTCTTAGATGTGTGTTACTTCAGAGGTTGCTTTTGCTGAGTGATGGGGTACAGTTTATAGCACTGCAGGCCTAGCTCTTGAACCAGGACAATACTACCATGTCAGCACACATGTGGAACCTGGACTAATTAGCCTTGCTGAGAGATGTGGCTAATTAGTCCAGACTTAACACAAATGTCTCCATGCTTCTGTGAGCTGAGCTGAAACTGCTGCATAGTAATATGTCAGCCTTCTAATTCATTCAGAGCCCTGCGGGATCTCTGACTGGACTGGGTCATCAGCTATGCCCTCAGATGTCTCTCTTCATAAGGGACACCTTATGGCACAGAAGCTCTTAGGCTCTAACCTCAAAGAACTAAGAAAGGTATCCAAGATAACTTTGTCCTCTGTGACCAGCATGAGTAGGGAGGTGATTGTGCCCCTGTACTTGGTGCTTGTGAGACCGCACCTTGAGTTTTGGGCATCACGTACAAGAAGGGCATTGAGGTGCTGGAAGAGGTCCAGATAAGGGCATCAAAGCTGGTGAGGGGTCTGGAGAATATGTTTTATGAGGAGCACCTGAGGGAACTAAGATTGTTTAGTCTAGAGAAGAGGAGACTGAGGGGAGACCTCATTGCTCTCTACAATTACCTAAAAGGAGATTGTAATAAGGCTGGCGTTGGTCTCTTCTCCCAGGTAACTGATAAAAGAACAAGAGATAATGGCCTCAAGTTGCACCAGGGAAGGTTTAGATTGGATATCAGGAAGAAGTTATTCACTGAGAGAGAGAGATTAGCCACTGGAACCGGCTGTCCAGGGAAGTGGTGGAGTCATCATTCCTGGAGGTGTTCAAAAAACGGGTGGATGTGGCGTTTCGAGACATGGTCTAATGGTTAGGGAGACGTTTGAAGAAGGCTGGACTAGATGATCTTAGAGGTCTTTTCCAACCTGAATGATTCTGTGATTCTAAGATGGTTTCCTTATTCTAAATTTTGTTTCCACACTCAATCTGCCAATGTTTCCTGTTCTTCAGTTCATGTCAGAGGCTTGTTTGCTCCTCCAGACTTCTGAGTTTCCCATTCTTCCCTGTCCCACTGGCTCCAGCAGGTGGATCTTCAGTGATGGAGTCCCTTTTCCAGTCCTGACAGAGCCACAGCCTCTGTGCATGGGTCAGGGGGCATTACTAATGACTGCTCCCAGCTTTCATGTTTTGGCTTGGTCATTGTGAAGCAACTGAGTGCTGAGACAGTGAGAAACGCAGAGGGTCAACTGCTGGATCAGGCACCTGCCACAGGTGTCCTTTACGGTATCCTTCCCAAACCCGGTATCAGGAAAAGTGGGATCAGATTTTTTTTGTGTAAAGACAAGTATTTTCTGTATTAGTGATATAAGGGAAAAGAGATAGAATCTGTTTGATTCTACCTCATTTCATTCTATTTCAAATCAGAAGCTGGTATTTTGTCACCTAACCTTGCTTGGTTTCATATTCGGCTCCTAAAAACTCTAGAAAAATACTGTAGATTGCAGCATAAGAAGAGCAAATAAAAGCCATGTGAGGGGAAGATGGAGCGCATAGTAGGAGAGGAATAGTGGGCTGTTTCCCTGTGTTCTTCCCTCCAGGCAAACAATGTTAAGTGGTTGAATTGCTTAGTGAATATTAATCTTTTCATCTGGTCTTATTCTGTGTATTTTACCAAACTGAATGGAGATTATTAATAATAAGTGAGATTTTAATAGGTCTTATAAAAATACTGTTCCATGTAAAGATTGCTGATTTAGCCCCAAAATAGCTATTACAACAGCTGTGTATAATCACTTTTTTTCTAAAAGAAATACTAGAGTTCAGACAGCTGGGGCTGTGTGTGTGCACTGGGGACAGAAAATAGCTTTTATTGTAGTCCTATTATTTCAAGAAAGGAGATTATTGAGTGACCTAAGAATTCTCTGAGCTGTTTAGCACTCTTCCTGTTCATGCCAGAGAGAATCATACATTTAGTGCTAATGAGCAGAATGTAGCATTATGGCTTTGTCTAAGTATTTTCCCCAAGATGAGTTCCTTTACTACTAAAATCTTTGGCAGAACCCCTCCTGTTGATCTTAATGAGGAAGGATTGGACCTTTAATAAGCATCACAGTCACGTAAGCTTGGGGTTTGTTTTTTTAGCATCGTGCTTTTTAAAGTGTTTTTAGTTACTGCCTGCAGTGTATACAGCTGTGAACTTGGATAATAAATAAGGATTATTTCTATGAAGAAACCTTTGGCAGCAATTTTTGCTTTGCTGAGGTAAGCTGTTAGTCATCTGCCACCAATGGATAATCAGCTAGATTTTAAATATTGCTGTGTCTTTCTACTTTTACTGTATTTTTGATTAGTCAATAAATACATGTTCAGACTATTTCCAAAGCCCAGCAATCAGTATAGATGCAAGATACATTGCTGAAAAGAACCAAACCAACAACAGCTAATGGTAAAGATTTTGGTTGTTCCAAGAAAAGGTTGGGCTCACTTGGAAATTAGTGGAAGGTGGTAAAGCTTCATTATGAAAACATCACCACCAAAAAATTGTGTTGACAGGTGGTAAAGTGTATTCTCAAGACTGAATAATCTTATTCACTGGCAGTAGAAGTGAAGCCAGAGAAACTGCACTCCCTGATATTAAGAGTGAATTTGAGCTTGGATACCGCCAGGCAAACACAATTCAGATTCAAGAGCCTAAATTTAGGCTTCTAAATGTCTTGTATAATAAAGTAAATATAAAGATAAGAGAGGAATCATAGTTTTCTATTCTCGCTTGTTATGAAATAATTCAGAGCCAAAAATCCTTACCATTCTAACATTCCCTCCTGAATCTCCAAACAAAAAGCACTGAAAAAAAATCTAAGAAAAAGTCATTACAAAATGTACTGTGTAAATGAGATTATTTGTCATATTGAGTAAATAAGAATGGCAATGGCCTTACATGGTTAAAACCCAAGAGATATATCCTGTCTTACAGGTAGAGAGTAAGGAAATAAGCTGTTTGGGTTCTTACTTACCCAGCCAAAAAGAGAGAGAGTTATTAGTTGCTTTACAGGCAAACTGGGCATAACCTATATTCAGTCATTGGATATACTACAACAATACACCTAATAAAAAGTAATGGTTTAGCCATATCTAAAAAAACTCTTCTAATAAATAAAGAACATGGTGTATCATCAGGTATTTTTCTGCACTTTTGCTATTCTTTGTCCAGGATATGGATGCAGAGGAGGAAATGCGTGCTAGGCAGATGACATTTAGTTCAAATCTGGTTTGAATAAACCTCTACTTGGTATTTTAACTTGTAAAGCCTTTAGCTGATAGCAAAAAGATTGGGATGCATAACATTGCTTCACCTCAGTAAAGCAGTCCTTGCTTAAAACGACTTAATTCCTTGCAATAATCAAGGTCATATCTGTTTTCGTGTAGCAAAGTCTCTCTTTTATTCCACCCAGTTCAGTAAGAGGAATTTTTATTTTACAAAGATAAATAGATAAAAATTGCTGTTGCACAAAATAGATTGGACTATCCAGATGAAACTGAGAGCACTTTAAGGCCCATGGATAAAACTGTTAAGAGAAACTGCTTGGATATTTCGCTTCCAGGATGTCAGTCAAGTTTGTAATGTAGGTATGGATGCTTGCAAGTGTTTAGCTATTGATTTACCACTGCTCTATCTTCAACAGTACCTCAGCATGTATGTCATATGACATATTAGATGACAACTTTTACTTTATGCCACTTTTTTTAAGACTATGCCACTTTCTAGAAGAAAGCTGTCCTTCAGCTCTTGGGGCTATATTCAGTTGTTGGCTATATTTCAACAATACATCAAATGAATTGTGCAATCTGAGCATAGAAGATGAATTTATTAAAAGAGTGTGCACCACATTGTTCATTTGGCATATCCCCATTTGTTCTTAGTCTGTGGAATGTTGTGGTGCCTTAGAGGACACAGTTAGATAATGGTGCTTTTGACAGTCAGTTTGAAAACTTACAGTTTTGCAAAAAAAAAAAAA
>VZZY01007604.1:43390-87275 GCA_013400335.1 Eurystomus gularis
AAAAAAAAGAACCACCCTAAAATTAAGGAGCGGTGTAGAGAAGCCAGTAACATAAGTAACACACAGCAATAGTCTGGAGGAAAACTGAAGCACCTACGAAGCTGGAAAACGTATTGCAGGCAGCCAGTGCTCAGCTGCCATGGATGGCAGGAGAACATACAAGAGGATTAGTTTACAGTCAGGTCTGGGAAGCAGGACACAAAAACAGAACTGCAGAAGCTTGGGAATTATGCCCAGTTCTGCTCCAGTCTAACTGGGCAACCTGAATAGTCATGTCATATTTTAGTTTCTTCCTAACCCTCAGTTTTGACTACTTCTGACTGATGATAGAACATGGGCGTTGATTGAGAAACAAGGTTTGGACTATAAATTCCCCTGGGCAGGGAACCACCCTGTGTACTTATATGATGCCTGGCACAGCGGACCTGGTATCTCTGTGGGGGACTGAAGGCATTACTGTAATATAAGTATCAATATTTTAATAATCTGCCTTATTTCATCTGTTATCTCACAACTGTTTAGAGTAATTTGGACATTTGTTTCCTTTGCACATTTAAAATGGTCCCAGGGAGACTTCAGTGGATTGAGGTTCAGGGATTATGTGGACCTGATTATTCAAATTCCCTGCACCTGCGGGGGTTTCTTTTGATACTGCATGTTTCAAACTGAATGTTCGCTAAATACAATGAATTTAAAATATGGAAAAAAATGAATTAAATGAAAACATTAGAACTGCATCTAAGTTTATAATCAGCATGATGTGGGGGATGGAAATGAATGTGGAACCCAGCTGAACAGTGTGTTGACATAAGAACTCTTGACTTACAGCTGTTCCTTTGTTCTTTTTTGTCAGTTTTACAGCATTTTTTTTTCTAGAAAACCTTACTTTGCATGAAAGACAAATTCATACGAGAAGATTGTTTAGCTTTGTGCATCATAATTTAAACAGAATGAATTGAAAGCTGTTAATGTTGCACAGCATTCTGATGGAGTGGGCAGTTTATCCTAATAGGTCATTTCTGTCCAAAATTAAAAACTAATCTTTTCTGAAATGTAAAAATCAGCTTAGACAGAAACAGTCTTACTGTCTAGTAATGCTAACATGTCTTTAATACCAGAATTATTGAGATAAGAAAATAAAAAAATCCATTTCAAGAACTCCACGTGGAAATTGCCTGTAAATAGCTTCTCTAGACATTGTGAAAGAATGAGACAGACAGGTAAGAGTGAAGGACTCTGTCTGGGAAACATTCAAGGCTTGTGAGATCATTCAAGGCAAACTGTTGCTTTATGGATTCTGAAACTGGTGAGGAAGGCCACCACTCACTTTTCCTGTGAGACCCTAGAATGACTCAGGTTGGAAAGAACCTCAGGAAGTCTCTGGTTCCACCTCCTGCTGAAAGAAGGCTTAACTATGAGGTCACACCAGGTTGCTCGGTATTTAATCCATTATGATCTTGAAAACTTGCAGGAACGGAAAGCGCACGACTTTCTGGGGCCGGCTGTTCCTTCTTGTCTGCCCTCATGGTCCATAAGTTCTTCTTTTTATTGAGTCAATATACTTTGATTTTTTTGCCTGGGACATGATATTTCCAGTTCCAATGCTTTACCTAACGTGAAAAGACTCATATCTGTGTTTCCAGCCTCTCGGATTAATCTCATAATTGTTGTGAGATAGGCTGGTTGGGTGGGCTGGACTGTATTACCTGTGGAAATTGTTCTGCCATGCAGAAAGGACTCCATGGATCTTTAGACTAGATAAACATATCTAGAGGCAGCAGGAGTCTAGTCTTGTGGCTAGGAGAAAAAGGGACTAGGAAGAAGCAGCATTGGCTTCTGGTCCATACTGTGTTAATTGTTATTATGCCTTTAATGTTAAGGAGTCAACAGATAAACTACATGAACAGAAACATAACCCAGGTTTCTTGCCATCCACAGGAGTATCCTGTTTACTGCATTAAAAACCTATGTCATAGTTCTGGGGTTTTGTTTTTTCCACAGTTTAATCTCATGAAGCCTGGCTATTTTTTGCTGAGGTTGTCCAGCTTAAACAGGAAAGGTATCGTATCCTGTATAGCCAGGTGTTGAGAGATCTGTTCAAACAGATGGACTTTGAGCCTCCTCTCCCTAAGGTGGTTTAGTGAATGCTTTAGAATCAGTGCTTTGATCACTTGCCTGTTACAGAACATCAGGCTCTTTCACACTAACCCCTCTCCTGGACATCCTAGTGGAAGTGCTGTCTTTGTAGCTGTATGTCAGCCCATGCTCACAGAACAGCCACTGACTGGCTCCATCATGAGGCAGGTTTATTGGTTCAGGTTTAGGTGTTTAAGTCAGCTTTCATTAGCTTTAATGGCCATGGTGTTAGATGAACACTGGAAGCATCTTTTCCATCAACATTGACCCCCCAGGTTCTCCAATTTGCAAGGAAATTAGGGAACACAATAACAAAAATATCTTTAATTTCTGAGGTTATTATTATTTTTCTTCCATCCTTCCCAACCATTTCTGATTGCCTGTTCATTTGTTGCAGAAATTGTAGGATGTAAGATGCAGAACTGTTAGGGTGGACAGGTCAGTCTCATGGTTCAGGAGACCAAGTGCTACTTCAGGGGACTGGGTTCCTCTCCTACCTTCACCACCATGTTCTAATGAGATCATCAGCACATTTCCTCAATCAGAGTTTTCACAGATTTTCTACAGATATTTTCTGTGTATGGACATGCTAAAAGCTCATGTGTAGCATACAAGTTATTAGAGACTGTATTTTAAACATGTGCCCTGCTACACAAATTACAACGTCATCCTCCCGCCCCCCTAGAATACTTAGTTGTATCAAAGCAGGCACCTAAATTAGTGAATATTTAGCAAAGTGGCCTCCATCTCTCTGTGCTTCAATTACATGATTTCTTAGAGGTGTTGGGAGGATAGATTAATTATAGTGAGAGCTGAAAGCACCACAAAAAAAAGCTGAGAAAACCACAAAAAAGCCTATGAAGGAATTGGTAATTTTGTATTCAGTGCAGGGTTTTGATGTTGTGTGCTAAATAAGGTCTGGAAGCAAACACAGAAGGATGAAGATAAAAAGAAAAACTGAATAGCTCCCCATTCAGTTAGTGTCCATTTTATACACTGAATAAGTCCTGTAAGGGGGGAAAAATACAGTGTTAGTTAATATATTTTATAACTTTTGAGTTCTTGAATCTGAAAATTTAATATTTGTGTAGCGTGAGATTAGAGAATATGCACAGCAGAAATGGCACAGAAGAGTGTTCTTCCAGGAGGACATCTCACAGATTTCATTTAAGCAAGATATAAGAGTTTGTGCAAATTTTTATGTACAAAGAGCTTTTATTATTGTTGTTGTGAGTGCCGGAAATGAAGCTGCTGGTTATCACTAAACTTCTCAGCAGCTGCCTAGCCAACAGGCTGCCTTGTTTCCTTGTCCAGCCACACAATGCTGTGTACAGCAAGTACATCTGGGGGTCGTAAATAAACTTTGAAGAGATCTAATATTCCTGAGCTGATATGATGGGCCTGCTTTTTTGTGAAAAGGAATTGAAGTGTGCGGTTCAGATACATGGGAGCTTAATTTTTAAGCTCTGTGATTAGAGGTACAGTCTTTACTGCCCTCACCTGTACTCTATTTAAGTCTCCTCTGTGAATCGCAGTCCTCTCTGGAATCAAAAGGCAAAGGAAGCTTCAGTTTTTAATTTCTGCTTGTCAGACACTCGAGCAGAATTGATGACCCATTCACAGGGATTACTAAAGCTACACAGGCAGGAACTCATTTGACAGGTAAAAGAAAACTCCCTTTTTGTTTGTTACCTTTGTGGCTGTAATTAACATTTCTGTTTTGTTCTAATTATAGTTTTTGTATCTCAGCCATTATGCTAATGGTGTTGTTCGGTAGTATGTGAGATTGCATTCATTATCACTGGTGAATTAAACCTTTATTAAAGAAAAATTCCCCCAGGCCTCATTCTGAAGTTAAGTAATTATTCATTTGGTTTTATCCTGGCAATTAGCTTATATACTGTAGCACTCATGATTGAGCTTCTATACATCCCCAGATGAGATTAACCCACCATGGTAAATAAATGCCTAACAGCTCCCAACATGTTGCTTTAAGCGCATTATTATATAGCAAAAAAGAAAAAAGACTCATCACTCAGTAAAACAGCTTTCGAGTTCCTAGCAGACAATACAGTCAGGAGATTGTGCTGGACATTTGGGGCTCTGTGGAGCAACAGTAATAACAAATGAGTTTATGAAGCCCTCCAACAGAGCAGTTAATTCTTTCTTCAACTGCAATGACTTCCTTGGTCAATATGTTTCATAACTGAGATATGCACTATACTCAGCCATACTCACATTGTAAATGAAGCCTTCTGAGAGCTTCCAGACATAAACAAATTTCCTGGATGATGTAGCATAGGTCTCAATCATGAGAGGGGAAAAAATGGTGAGGAAAATCTTATTTACCCACCCCTACATATTAATAGTTTGTGAATGCCTCGCAAGAACTATTGAATTCAACAGTACTTCCCTAAAGAAAGATGAGGTTTTTTATGCCTATTTCACCACCAGAACATGGAAGCTTGGAGAAATTGGGAATTTACCAACAGTCACACAAGAAATCATCAGTAGAAATGGATTCTGACTGTGGTTCCCCTGTGACCTAATCAAGTGTTTTACTTGTGTTAACAGTTTTCTCTCTCATATCTCTTTTTAGCACACACTCTGTTTAGAAATGTCTTACAAAATATGTCAAATGCACTTGAAATCTCTTTTTACTGCTCCAGTTCATCTTATGCTGCTCTATAGGGAGAGGCAACCATTGTCCTGCCCTTAATTAGAGCTACAGTTTTCAGAATTATTTTTGAATGAAAACACCTTAATGGCATTAAATGAGTCAATCAAGCATCCTTGATTCTATACAAGACTTCAGTAATGGCTCATATGTAATCACTGCATAAGGTGAAACATAATGTGCTACCACAGCCAAAACATTAATCAACTACTTGAGAGTTGGGCCTCAAGAAGTAATTTAGGATTTGACCTTGAATTTGGGTAACTAATATATATGAAATGCAGGCATCACCTCCACTGTGTTGTGGACACAGCAAATTTGTACAGATAGAAAAAATTAGTATACATTGATTCTTGATAAGCATCATTTAATCCCTTGTATATTCTGGCAATATCTACCATATACCCACAGGATCTAGGAACCACCTTAAAATCTCCAGTTTCAATTCCAAATGCAAGCTGCA
Source organism: Eurystomus gularis (assembly GCA_013400335.1). Classification (NCBI taxonomy): domain Eukaryota; kingdom Metazoa; phylum Chordata; class Aves; order Coraciiformes; family Coraciidae; genus Eurystomus; species Eurystomus gularis. The sequence goes on from VZZY01007604.1 coordinate 48,667, forward strand.
TGTCATTAACCTTGCCTCAATATCAAAGATGTGAAGCACAGCAAACATAAAATAAATAAATGAAAAATAATTTTGAAAACTGCCACATAATTTTCCCATTGGGGAAAAAAAAAAACAGAGAAAAAAGAAAAGGGAAATACAATGCTGCTTTTGTCCTTTAGTGCATGTCATGAAATTATTTAACTTTAGATTCTCAAGGGTTATCTGCCTTGCCTGCACTACTATCAATGGAAGTTTCATGCCTAGATATATTTGAGTTTCTGGGCTTCCACTCCATGCTGCTGAAGGTAGGATGAAAAACTGAAGAGAATTCAAGGTCATGAATAAATCTTATTGAATTATGTATTATATGTTAAGTTATGGATCATAGAATACAACACAATATTGCTTACAGTAGGTGTTATCCCACCTCTTTGGATACTAAAGAGGTTGCTTGGTTAATATTCATAAGGTGTTTTAAAATAATAAAGTGATATATAAGTGAGAAATATTATTGTACTGTACTATATCTCATTACTCTACTAGGTTTGAATTGCGTGCTGTAAGACTTCCACACAGAAGTCATTCTCCTCCAAAGGTGCTGTACAGACCACTGCATCCATTGAGGGCTCGGTGGTGGTGTGGTACTATGGTCAGGGAAGTTCAGCTTCCAGGCTTTGCTCTGAATCACTTTGTGGAATAGCAATTACATCACTATGGAAAGAAAGCGCTCATCAATGAAAAGGAAATTGCAGATAAGACCTGGTGATCTGTCCAAAATTAGTGCTAACTGCTATTCAGGAGGAAAGGGACAAGTAAACTTGGGTTCCAGCTGAAAAATGATCCTGTCAGATTGCATTAAGGTGGCTTCATGTGTCAGTTATTTCACAGCAAACCTTTTCTGCTTATCACTAAATCAATTTCTGATTTCCACAACGGCAAAGGAAATCAGGCTTGGGTTTTATCCCTCCTGCGTTATTAGAAATCGTGCTTTCATAGTAATTAAAAACCTGAAGACCAAATTATTTTTTCACTGATAACTACTCAAGCGAAATGCTGCCTGTGCCCTGACCATCCAGTGTTGGGAAGCCAGTAGATAGTGACGTGTCTCATGATATCCATTGCAGTTGTGCGAAACAAAAGTAGGGTTTCTCCATATATAAACTATCCGCAATATGATAGTACTTTCAATCATAGCCCTCAAAGTTTTCCAAAAAAAAGAAAATGGAAAAGACATAAAGAAAACTAAAACTCCAGAACTTTCCACTGCTGAAATTGTCTTCTATTGACTTTACCATGGATTTTTGTCCCTGCAAGAATGGGAGGCCTAAACCTGCATTCTTAATTAAAGAGACATTTAAAAAACAATGGTAATAACACAAATGATATTCGCCTATTCTTTGATGATGGGACATCAGACCAGCTGAGATAGGCAGTGAGCTGTTAGGTGGAGCCTGCCAACGCGTTGATTCTGTTTCCAGACACCTTTGCCTCTACCAAGAAGTCCATTAGCTGTTGCGAATGCTTTTACTATTACAGATTTTTACAAGCGTATTTAGTTAGCAAGACCAATTTTTGTTTTCTTTTGGAAGGGGAAAAAAAGCCCTTCTGTTTATTTTTTTGAAAATTGCTTTCTTATTGAAATGCTGAGTTTCCGTTAATTTGGTCATAGCTGTACTCAGTGTAAACAGGAAACATTTGCACTTTAAATCAGGCTGTTGTATAAAAGCAGAAGATATTTCAGTGGGAGAATTTTGGAGATGTCTATTTGAATGCTCTGCTGTTTTATGAGGATGCTGTGAAGAAGAAGCTAGGAGGTTGCGAGAGGAGTGAGGAGAGTTTGGTTTGAGCTGTTTATGGCCTCTGGTAGACAACCTAAGAGTGAAATTTATGCAAATATTTGAAATTGTTATTATGATTGGACAATTGTAAAAAACACATCTAACTGGAGAGAAAAGGCCATGTAGAGATGTTCAAAGCTAGCTGATTTAGTTGGTTGGTGTGCAGCATATTTCTCTCAGAGGTCTGTGTACGTTAAAGCATTCAAATGTATCAGCCTTGAATAAGAGAGCAATGTCTAATGAAGTTAGAAAACAGTGCAATTCTAGCTTGCTTGTGGCTTTGCATCACTGTCTTCAGTGATGATCAGAACAATGCAATTGGAGCAACAGTCTTTAATTTTAAATTAGTAGAAAAAATTATTGCTCAAAGGAGATACCGTTGATTTCCTGTTAGGCTCCAAGTCCTTGAGGTATCAAACTATGAAATGATGACTATAGAGATTGATTGGGAAAACAGGCCTTAGTTTGTAGGGACAGGTCCCCGCTGCTGTTGCCTTAGTGAAATCTGATAATCCTGAGAAAAGCTTCCGGATATACCAGTTAAAAAGTGTTAAAAAAGTATTTTTATTAATGGCCTTTAGAAAAATGTTAGTTTCACATTTTATATGCCATTGTCTCACTCACATCTGAATCACACCAATTCTCTGAATTGTTCAGAAAAGAAATGCTAGTTCATTAGTTACTTTCACAATTCCTTATGTTTACTAGGTATAGAATTAAAACAATTTTAACTTCTTCGTTCAGGCTGCTCTTCAGCTGTAATATATAGCACTTTCAAAAAGATAAATTAGTAAAACTATACATTTCAAAAGAGTATTCCAGAATTCACCTACAACAGGGAAGTCCAGGACTCCAATTTCTTTTTATTATTAGAATCCTTTTAGGAAGGTGGTCTTGAAAATATTGGTGGCCACTTGAAGTCAGGGATTTTAATTCTGCAAGATACCATACTGCTATCTACAGTTAGGGTATAGATGTTATTAGTCAATTTTTTTTTCCCTGAAATTTCCTTTGTAAATAGAGTGAAATTCAGGATATACTCCAATTCTGCTGTCTTAAGGCTTGAGTAGTCACCATTATAGAAAACCTGCAAGTTTGTCTCGTCTCCATTTGGCTCTATGTCTTAAATTTCTAGGTTCTACATTCATGCATTTGCTCCCACTGCAAAGTATTAGGAAAGCTGTAGTAAATTATCAACACTACTTTTTATAATATCTGAAAGGTCCTTCAGATTTCTGCTGACATACGATGAGAGCTAATCTGCAAGTCAAGAGATTACAACATGCTGTGCATATTAGCAGAAGGACATGTTTTTATTCCTAGCTGATACCTGTCCTCTTCCAGATTCCCTTAAAAGGAACCGGGCAGGAATGATACCATTCTTGAGCACATTTGAGTTCCATTGTAATAATGACCAAATTAAGCATCTCTGTAGTGAGGCTGGGAATGGATTTCCTGAAGAAACAGAGATAAAAATAGTTTCAAATCAGGACAAGCTTTTTCCTACTCTTTCCACAGTCAGTTGAAGTAAGGCCTCAGAAGGTTCAGAACCAGCAACGGAAAACCTGCAAAAGACTTTGTCACAGGCAAACGTTTAGTAACGCTGAAGTATTTTTTAAAACTTCTTATATTATTTTAGGAGGTTGCAGGTCAAAAATAGAATTTTCATCAGGTCAAAATATCAAAGCACATTTTAAAAATCACTTTGACATATTAGTGTTTTTATTGCACATAGCACAGTAATGGCTTGCTGCCAGTCAGACACATTCTGCTTGCTTTATTTACACATTGAGGTCAATGAGATTCCAAAGCAGGATTACTCATTTGTCCCTAACAAATTTAGATTTGCCAGTGAAATGACCTATGTTGTCAGCAGGATTGTCTTAAACCAAAGATCCTGAACCCGTGCTGTTTAAGTATAAAGGGGTTACTAGTATAATGGAGATAATAACATCTTTGGTAGACCTAAACTCTTCAGTTTGTTTAAAGAGTACCAGTTATTATGACAAAATGATATTATAGCAGTAATATTGCTAGCAGCATGTAATGTTGTTGGCATTTTAATGACCTCCTTTCCAATTCTGGAACCCTGACTTGTGGTTATGGATGGCCAAGTGTCTCACATTGCCTGAGTGTGGTGCCCAGCTGCAAGCTCAGAGTGACTTTGAATCCTTTGGTGGCTCTTGTTTGTTTCTACATGGGTAACATTTGTTCCAAGATTAGTCAACACACAATAGGAAAAACAAATTTTAGATCGCATGTGTAATTCCCAGTCCTAGGTTTTGTAATTCGCTAGTACCTGGGTTGAGCATTAGGACCACAAGAACTTGCATTTATGCTGTTTCTATCTGCATACCATAAATGTAATGTTTCAAAATGTTTACTTTTCACAATTTACCCATGGAAGGTATATTGCTTCCTTTTTGGTGCTCCATTAACTTAAAATGTATATTAGCCTGAAAGAGATAAATTACTTAATGTAATTTCCTAGCTACAGTCTTTGTCATACTCAGAGGCTTGTTATTTACCCATCCAATTGTATAACCAATTGTTCCCATAAACCTCAGCGGTTAAGAATAAGGTTTCCATGGTAATCTTAGATTTTGTAAATGCTTATCATTTCTCTAAATGGATAGCTTAAATAAATAAGTCATCAGCTATCTGGTAGCCAGAATATACTTTATTGGTATAAAAAGCAGAAATATACCTCTGTTACAAAAATAGACTAGTTTGTTCAGCCATAATAAGTTCACAATCTGCAGAATCATGACCCTACTGATAGTGTTAACAAAAGCTTGCTCCCTAATTATCTGCATTGCATTCAGCTGCTGTTTCCCTCCTAAACTCAATTATAATTCTAATAGCAGCTGTGCTGCCATTGTTTGTTGCAATTCATTTTAAAGAAGTTTGATTGGATGTCATTGGTCTTTTTGACTAAATGTGCAAGGTTCAAAGTATCCACTGCCACTAATAGCCCTCATCTCATCTCAAGATTATACTAATTATTTACATAATTATATATTATACATTATAGAGCTATTATGTATTATTTCTAAATGATAGCTCTCTATCAAAGATGTTGAACAAAAGAATATATATAGTTTTATTGTCCTTACACATATTTCAGTGTTGAAGATATGCTTATGATTACTCTCTGTTTCAATGTTAGCCAATGATTGAAGTATCCTTCCAGTACACAGGAAATTTATTAGAGCTTTCAGGAGACTCTATTGCTTTCAATTATAACTCTTCATTTATTATTTCTTCTGTACATCCATGTTTGCAATGGGTGTGACAAGCAAATACTTTTACAGGAACAAAAATGTCCTCTGATGTCCTTTAAGTTTTGTTGTCCTATTATATGACAGATATTAGTTTGAATGATTTAATGTAATAATTACAACAGCTAGTCGAAGTATACTTCATGATTATCACTTATATACTTGTAAAAAGGCAGCTCATCTCTAGTGTAATATAAGAATTTATATGGTGGACTATTTCAGGTCATTTATAGAAGAGCAGACAAAAATAAATGAAGAAATTGCAGCAGGTCTTGGATTTTGGATTAGATTCCATGGATGGAGCTAATTCTATTGACTTCATGTCACTACTACAAATTTAACTTTATTTCAGGATAACTCATATATGTCAAAGAAAATAAGGCAATAAAACAAACAAGCAAATCTTTTGTATCTTAAGTAAAGTCTATATGTTTCCATAAAGAGCTGGATTTCTTTGAAATTTATAGGTGAAATTAAGTGACTTGAAGTGGCAGCTTTATTCTGAGCACTTGTGGAAGCCTGAGGTTTGACTTGGCCACTACTAACACAAAGGCAGGGCCATGAGTTCTGCCTTCTTATCATGGAAATGATGATAATGGTGACCTGCATGTATGTGAGGCATCAAAAGGCTTGGTGCCTGTTGAAAACTCTTGAGTGTTGGTGCATTAAATCATGAGGGCAGTGTTGCAATTTTTTTTTTCTGTTTGTTCTTTCTAATATCTTAAATGTTACCAAAAACCTGCCCCACAACTCCACAAAGCATTAAAAGAACCCTGTGGAGGATGCAAAGTCAAATGATTTACAGTTTGCAGATCAGATGCACTGTATATGCAAATTGGCCTCTGTGTATATACAGCATATATATATATAGTGCAATGTTCTTCACTTGCACAGTCACGTACATATTTGTGAGAAATTGCTGTTCCATTCAGCACAAGAGATTCAGTGTTTACGGTGAAACAGACTGTGGTCAAGATTCCTCCATGTTTTTGCAGAAGCTAGAAGGTAAGTAGCAAATGACAATGAGAATTCCAAGGAGAGAATGGTTACATAGTTAAGAGTATTTGAAAATTGCCCACAGCAGCTCCACAAAGTTTCTTTTTGCTGATGGTTCATTTCTTTTAAAGTGTTTGCAGAGGTGTTCAGTGTTTTTGGATGCCTGACTTGGGATCTTGATGACTGATATGCAGAAATGCTGAGTATTCAGAGCTACAACTGATGTTTAGATTTTGGCTGCAGCTTGAAGCTTGTGCTGAAATCAAGCAAAGTGTTAGTAGAATGCCAAAGACTCTGAAGATGAGATCCAAGATGTCTGAGAGTGGGAACCCACAGTTCATGGACACCCTACTCCTTAATCTGTTTTGGTCAGATTTTAAAATGTTATTTACATGGATGGTGATGGGTATAGTCTCACAGAAGAAATTTCAAAAGCACCTGTGTGCTGGAACTGAAGTGCTTTAGCACTTTTGGGAAAACTATTAGGCTCCTTCACGCATTTTTGGATACCTATTTAACCGTGAAAAATCTGATCCTATGTGCCTTAGCTCCTAAAATGTCCATAATAAGACCCATTCTTCCCTTAGATTGTTACAAAGGTAAATTTGTTAATATCTCTGAACATCTGATACTTCATCATGAGTCCCATAAAGAAGCTCATGAGGAAATTACTAATTCCATCTTCAGCTCATAGCATGAGTATTGTATGGTAATCGAGTCCTGGGATAACACACTGAAAAAGGAGAAAACAAAATACCAAATATCTACTCATAAGGTGAATACTGTCAGCTTGGTGCAGTGAAGGAGACAGGTCTTATGTGGACTGTGAAATTAAGGGTCTTACCACAATGCACATGCAAAAAGGATTCTACCGCTTGAGTTATACTTGACTTTGCAACCTTAGTAATGATATCAGAACACAGTCCTTTTATATGTAATATTCTATAAAGTTTTGTTTGACAGTTGTTTGGGAAAATACATACAGAAATAACTTACAGCTCTGCCACCTGTTATTAATAGAGTCTTCCTAAGCCAGAGGCAATACAAGCTTTATTGCACCTCAGGCTGTCATGTATCTGTATTAGGGGGGTGATGAATGCACTTTTTCTTTTTTCAGAGTTGGCTACCAAATACTTGCAATTGAAATCCTCTAGAAAACAAATATGAATCTGAATAATGAGACAAGTCTGCCATATTGATGAAAATAAATGTAAAGTTTATTCTAACAGAGCTTCAGAAGCATAATCCATTTAGATATCTGTTCCAACTGTCTCACTGTATGGAATATGAAAGTGTGTTTTAGAGTTATGCATGGCATTTCACACAGAATCCAAACTTTAATAATGGTTTAAGATTTCAAGAATAATTTAATAAGAAAAAAAAATACACATTTTTAGTGTGAAATCTACATCACCACCCCCTCCCTTTTCTTTTTTTACTATCTTCCTTGTAGCTCTGCAAATCTAGAGCTCTGGTCTTGACTTGGCAAATTCTGTGGATTTCCTTAGATTTCTGTTTCAATACTATCAGGTAATTATTTTTGGAGTCCTTCATCCTGTGAATGTATTTCTAAATACAGAAGGCAACCAATATGTGGGATTCATGGTCATTTTAGTGTCATTTTTGCTTCTTTTTTGCCTAGTGGACAAGGAAGAGCTGACAGTTGTACCATGCTATTCCACTTTGAAGCAAAAGCTTTTAAAGGTCTTATTTCTGTCCCATAGATCAACATCTTAAAATTTGAAACTATTTGAGGATTCAGCTTAGTTCCACAGATTGTTTACATTTTGACTTGAAAAACTGAAGGAAAAGAAATGGAGAGGACCAAAACAAAATCCCAGGATACATCACTAAGAAGCTGCACTTTTGAGATTCGAGCCTAACCTGCGTTTGTTTTTCTGCTGTATTAATCTAATTAGCTTGGATCTCTCTTACATTCGTGCTTACAATTATTTTTAGTAGATCTTTCCAATTCCACTTTTTTTTTCTTCTATTTACAATTTAAATGTGAAGTGGCATTTAGTGTGAGGTATCAGATGTGGATTGCTTTCATACCTCTGAAGCAAATAACACATAGCATAACTGCAAGTATTGCAAAAAAATTGGCAATACTTGATTGGAATAATAGTTCAGAAAATACAGGTGAATATTCAGGAGTAAACCTGTGTTTTCTAATAACAAAGGCATAATAGTTTAAGAAAAATTAAAATGTAGGATGAGAATAATTATAAAAGTTTAAAAAGCAAGCAACAATGGATACATTTTTACAAATACATCACTGTATAGTTTTTGAAAGAGATGCAGCACTAGTGGTAAGTGAACCAAGCATGCATTCTTGTTTATTGTATTATTGGTCATTCTAATCAGCTGTAACCATTCCAGCCTATTATTTTCTTTTACATTAAAAAGAAGTATTATTATTATGTATTAAATTATTAGATATTCTCACAGAATACAGTATTGCTAACAGAAGGGTTCAAAATTAATTATAACAACTAGAAAATTTCTGAATAGCAGTAAGAAATGATGTAAGTGAAACAGGCTGCTGTAACTTTTATAGTCAGGTAGTACCTAATTCAAGCAGTAGGAAGCATTTCTGGTTTATAGAATTACAGAGCAAATACTCTAGTTTTTGCAAGGAGAGCACTCGCTGCTTATGGAATGGGGTAAAAGATGTTAAGATAGTAGCAGTGTATGTCTGCCTAGTTGAATTTGCACTTCTTAATAGCTTGGTAAAATATCTGTGTTTCTTCTGGTTTGTGACCTTGCTTATGCCTGGGATTACTACCTAACTTGCTTTTAAGAAGCACAAGTTTGTTCCTCCATCAGTTTGCAAAAGGTACTCCCTATTTTTTTTTTTCTACTGTCTGTATCAGGACAGCAAGAGTTAGGAACTGAGCCCCTAGTCCAGATGGAGAGCCTACCTGTAGAACTTACTTGTGGCAAATACAGGAAGCTATGCCATGCCAGAAAACAGGCTATCGGTAATGAAAAACTAAAAGCAAAATGGTTTGTCTGATGGTTTATAAAATGTCATTTATGTTCTTGTAAACAAGGAGCTTTAAAAATTAAGACAGTCCAGCTGTTGGATTTTTTGAAAAACATATATATGTTTGTTGAAATGTAGAAAATTATTTATTTCCTAGGACTTTGTGATGTATTCTGGAAAAAATGAGCTCATTTTTTATCCAAGTACTTTAGGGCTAAATTGAACAGGGAATCATTTTTTTTTTAACGTTTCCTGATAAACCTGGCTGTTCTATGTATTTCTGTGTTTGCTGGTTTCTAGTTCCTATGTCCTATGGGAATAAAAAGGAATCTATTTTTATCATTTTATTTTCAACATGAGAAGCTTCTTGTAACTGGCAAGGAAATGACCTTCCTAAAACACTGGTTGGTTCTTAAACTGTTTTTGTAACTGATGAGATTGTGGACCTAATCCCTATATAGGAATATTCCTGTTTGACTGTGATAGATCTATGTTCCATCTTCTCTTATATGTTGTAATGTTTTTTTAGTGTATTCAGCATGCAATTTCAAGCCTAGTATTTGACAAATGCAAGGTAGTCTCATGTTGTAAGACGTTTGAATAATATAAAGGGCAGTTACCAAAAAAAAGTTTTTCTTCTCAAGAAATAAGGAATTCGATCAACAGATTGTTCCTCCTGAAGTCTGATAAAAGGTGGCTTTTGTACTTGCTGGCACATGTAAAAGTATCCTAAGGCAGCCTGATTGTACTAAGGGGTTGGGTGGTAGCAATGGCACTGAGTAGCAGGCCTGTGTTCAAGAGTATTTATGTCATAGACATGCTTTGTCTTTTCTGATTCCTATTTCTATTGTTTACCACCCACCTTTCAGCATGCCTTTGTAGCAGGTTGCAACCTGACTGCTTTGCTAGTTAACTTGGCAATTCAAATTTGAATTCTCTCTTCTGTAATTCCTCTGGTAGGTTGGCTGGTTTTCACTTTTCAAAATAAGTAATACAGTTTGTCATTTCCCAGCTCTGAGACCTTGACTGTTCTCCATTAGTTCTGAAGAATAATAGCCAGTGACTCCAACACTATTTCTACAAGTTCCATTAGCTCACTGGGATGAATTCCATCTGATTTCTGTGAATTTTCTTTTGTTGCAATAAACGTACTGTGTATTAGAAAATCAGTTATTGCATTGCTTAAGAAAGTCTGGGTGAATCTGTTCTACTAGGTTTTTTTAGGAATAAGGCCAGGAATGTGTATATTAGTGTCTGGATGGCAAACGAGAGCTGGATTTACAAAAGACAACTGAACTGCTGCAGTTATTCTAGGGGACAGAAATATAACATATCACAATACCAGCAGATGTACACTTGGGGATGTTGCACACAAATGAATTGTCTTTCTAAATAATAACTATTAAACATTACTCTTACTTAAACTTGGAATAGTGACAAAAAAAGTCTGGTTTTATAATTTTATTTTTTTACATGGAAATGTTTCTTGTATATAAACCTGACCCTTCCCTAGTACATCTGCTTGATTAGTCTTTCATCTTAGGTTCCAAGTCAAGTTTTAATGAACTTTGTTGTCCTTTCTCCTTGTTGTGTGTTGTGTACATTTAATTATGGTATCGGAGATCAATGATCCTTACATTTATTTTTGTAGACTTTATCATTCGATGACATGATTCTGAAACGCTTTTTAGCAGTTTTGCCCTTCAGCTGTAAATTGTGATTCTGTACTTCTTCATTAATGATCTTGGAGTGCTTACATAACTACTTAAGAGAAAATATTAAATGTAAGATAGTTCCATTAATTTCAGAGCAGGGACATTCTATTTAGACTCCCCTTTACTTGCTCAAGGAGTACAGCATTTTTCACTTTGATGAATGATTTGCCTTGTTATAACTTTTTAAACTAATGGGTATAGAAAAAAACCTGTTAAATAAAAATGGTATGACAGAAAAGTATGACATTCACTTCATTTTGTATAGAAACAAATGTAACACAAAGTGAATTTATTGAACCGTAACAACAAAACATTGGAAGTTCAGTGCTGCATTGGCCTTTAAATTTATTCCTTGTTAATATAGATCCCTTCACCTCCCGATACAGGTTCAGATATAATGCAAATGGTTAAAGACCAAGACTGCAGTGCTATAGGGCATTTGGCTCATTTCGCTTTTCTGAAGGATGCAACAGATCTTCTTTCCCTGAGTGTCAGGATCAGCATCCTAGACGTAGGCTGCAGTCAGATCTTAATCAGAAGGGAAAACCATCCCCCATCCTGCCCCTGACATGCTTCTAGACAGGTTATTCTAATTGTTCCTACAAAAAAGTCATATCCAGAAATTTACATAGCTTTAACTTTTCCTGCCATCAAGAACATGGCTGTAGTTTCCAAGGAAGTGAGCCCTCCATATGTGAGTGCTAAAGCTCCTTGGTCTCACGAGGGCTCATACTTCCTAAGTGGAGTAAAAGTACATGTGTGAGATACACTTACAAGATCAGACTCCTTTATGGGCTCTGTTTTCATGTCTGATATGCTCCATTTTAAAAAATGTTATGATCAGCTGCAGTTGAAGATCAGTGTATAAAATGTGGTGAGAATATTTTCTTATTTGAAATTTTAGCTTTTTCTGTTTTTTTAATAGGATACTGTTAACAAATATTTACTTTAACCATGTAATTTATTGGTCTAACTTCAGGTGTGTGCTGCAGTTTGTGATCAATAAACTAAGTATCAAGCTTTAGATTTTCAAAGGGGCTGAAGAATACACATTCATCTCCCGTTAAGTTTTGAACACCTTTGAAAATTTTAGCCATGCTTATGACTGGACTCAGAAAAGATTGAACCGTATTATTTAGTGAGTGTCATTACAGAACACATCTGCATATTGAACTAGCTGAAGTATTAGCACAGTAGTCTATTAAATCTGTCCAAACTGGATACCTTTGTCCTGTTTTTTAATCACATCCAGCAGCTCCACAGCTTATAATACATATTATAAGCTTATAATACATACATCTCAACCTTTTAGCTTTCAGAAGTTCACAGTTCCATCCTAATGTGTTTCAGTTAAGTAATAAAAGGAAATCTATCTGTACAGATTATTACTGTGAATGCCAATTGCATTTATATATTTCAGAATAAAGATGGTGGTCATTATATATTTTTTTCTTTTTCTTCGCCTTCCACAGCTGCTGTAAGAAGCATTAAAAAGCATCAAGCAATGCGAATGGCTTACACATTATTTCCTCCTCTTGGTGCAAAGTGAGGAACCCAATTACTGTGGGTGAACTTTCCCATGGATGTAAAAGATGGATCCAAGAAATTAGGTAAAAATTTCAACCCCTCAGGAGGATAGTAATTTAATCAAGGGCACGAAGGTGCAGTACTTTCCACATTATCTGTTAGAACCTGTATATGTGATATATACATCTCCAAATTTACCACCACCTATGCCACTGAAGAACAGATTGCCATAGAAATGTCCAAGAAGACCCTTTCGTTGAGTCATGATGTGCAGACTGGGCCCCCTTGCTTTCTAAACTTCCCCTCAGAGAGGAGTCTAGGGACAGCTGGCTCCAGTCTTAGCCCCTGACTGTAAAGAAGAGTTCAGACTCTAGGTTCTGCCACAGTGTTAGTTTATTTCTGCTTGAGCTGAGTACCTCTGGAGAGGGGCCTTGAACAAAGAAATCACTGGTCAGTTATACCCTTACAATACAAGTTCACCTCACACAACGGTTTGGTCCAATAGTAATATTCGGGTCTGGAGTCTTCTTGTTCTTCACTGGATCTTCTTTTTCCCTCTAGGTTGGTTATTCTTTTTGTTATCTTGAGGATGCAGCCTGTGCTGAAAATGAGGTACATAATTTTTCACAGGATGTAGGGTCTCAAGGCCTCCAAGTGCATAAGTTCAGTATAAGTTCACTGCTTGTGGCCTAAGTTTCAGTAAATCTAGCTATTCATGCTAAACAAGTTACTCATGCTAATAAAAAGTTTCAATTCAACCTAATTTTAAGCAATTAAGAAATTAATCCTAATGTTCTGCAAGTAAATTACTTTAATCCCCAACACTGATGTATACTTTCCAAAACCTGAGTTAGTTTACCTATTGGCTTTCCATAGTATGAGATAAAATCCTTAGTTTTCAGTAGTTTCCTACACAAAACCTACTAATTTAGCAACTGAGCATCACACAGCCTATAATAGTTTTTCTATGTGTGTCAATATTAAGAAGGGCATGTTCAATTTTCATCTCTTTGAAGGTTCAAATTCAGGGGCAGGGCTGTTTTCCTGCCACTTTTGCCTCAGAATTGTAGGCAGCAGGACCCCACATTCCCCTGCCAATGAATCTGGATGTGCAGAAAGAATCCACAGTGTGTATGCTAAAGAAAGGAAGTGAAAAGGATAAAGAGAGAAGGATGCCTCTCTGAGTGGTATGGTGCTACTGCAAAGTCTAAGCTGATACACTTAGTGTATTTCAGGGCATGATTCCACTGAGGAAGGGATGATGACTGCAGTTGGATTGTGTGAGCAGGAAAGAGGTGAAGATAAAAGGAAAAAAAAATTAAAACCACCACAAAACTATGAAGCATGTAGCAGGCTGCATTTTTGGCTCCTTAATGTCCAAATGAGAAGAGTTTTCCTTGTAGCAAGCCTGCAGTCAGAGAAAACATGAGACTGAAGTCCATATGGGAAATGGTCCATGATTTGCACTTCTTATACCCTTGGCCTTTGCTTTGTCAGGTAATAGCAGCCAAGCTGTATGCTAGAAACTCAAGGCCAAAATCTCCTCGATTACTCCCACACTTTCATAGGAATATCCTGCAGTTCATTTAGGCTCTAAACCTATTTCTAGGATGATGGCCCAAAGACAGCGCTCTGTAGGTTGCACACAAATGTGGAATTTAAGGGCACTGAAAGAAAGATGTCCATAACTGCAAGCATAGATTATTTTTCAAATGTGGATATAAATCAGAAGATTGGTGGAAAGAAGGAATGAGTGGCAGAGGAGAGTGGGAGCCATCCCTTGTCCAGACAATGTTTGGTGTTCTTATGCTACATTCAGATGAAAAGAGTCCTGGATTGAAATTATGACAGTTGTGCTCATCCTTAATGTGTTAACAAAACAGTCTCCTTTTCCCTTCACTTTTCACAAGTGCCCTCGTGAAAGATGCTATGCTGAAGAAATGAATATTTAAAAAATAACTTTGTATCTCAAACTTCAAGTTGCAGGATCTGTTTTTAAACTAATTTTTCATTACTATACTTTCATAAGTAGCAATTCATTACTCTAACAGCTGTAAGCCTCTGATTGAAAATGAAATTTAGAAGGATTTCCATTTCTTTAGCTGCAGACATTAAAGGTTCTTTTAAGGCAAACGTACAAAAGCCTTTCCCTGTTTGTGATGTACCATTAGCGCTGTCTTTACCTGTGCTTGAACTGGTACTATGATATACTGAATTATACTTTCTTTGGGCCAGATCCCTGTCAGCTGGAGATAGTCACAAATTCATTGCTTTTAATGCAGCAAGGCCAGTATACAGTAGTGGTAGACAGGTGCCATTTTTGTGGAATTATTGGAGTCTGCCAAGACTTGAATTGTTGAAATGCTCTCTTCATGCTAGTCAATATTCTAGATAATGACTTTTCATTTAAAATGCTTATTCAGATCTTTAATAGCATATTGGTCTGTCAGATTTTGAATACCATATAGACATGGATAGTGGAGGAGATAACATAGATCTTCAAATGAGATTATGATGTATATGGTAAGATCTACCTCTGGAGGGCTTTCAAGCTTTTTTGTTCAGTGACCAGAGTATTGCATCTTCTTGAGTTACAGCAGTTATTAAACTGGTTGACAAGAGAGATGCAATAGTTACCTTGAAAAGAGATTAATCTATTGAAGGAGGACCTTCTGTAGCTCAGAAACTTCTCTTCCAATAAGCATTTTAGCTCTGGATAGCCCTGGAAATTTATTGTGTGTTCCACCATTAATACTAATAAACACTACAAGATTCATACATCCCCTTTTTTTGCTTACTGTGTCTGTTTCTGTAGCTTCTGAAATGCATTGAGCTTTCAGTGAGTAACCGTGAAGTAGTGAGCGCCCATTTACCAATTCGTCCATAGGCAAGGCTTTTGCTATTTGGTAAAGATCTAAGCCAAGATAAATAATCCTTCAATTGTTATTGTATTTAATTCAAAAGTGGAAGTTCCCATAGGCATACTTTTACACCACATATGTAAATTATGGATTGTAATTGTGTACTATTAATTTCTAATCTAACTATAAAAACTCTAAAGATGCTTTAATAAGCAGGAATTAAGCTTTTAAATTTTTTGAAATACAGTTTTTTTCATAGAATTTATATACAAGGCATGTTTTCATAACACTTCTGCACTTATATCAACTATTATTGCTCCTACATTACCAGTATGTAGTGTGCTAACACTTCTTTTAAGGATAAGTAGTCTTCACTGTAACTAGAAAATGGAAGATAATATTAATTTTCCCCTGGAAAAAATGAGTATATGAAAATGCATCTTCGTACTCAATTTATTTGCCAGCTCTTATTTTCAGGTTGCTTTAACAATTAAGAGTCAAGACATCAAGGTTTAATTCACATTGAATTTTGACACTGTGGTTAAGTTTTGCAAGCATTTCAACTTTCAATATATCTCAGTTTCAATATTTGAAGATGGGACAGTATTCCAAATTCACTTTTCTGAAGTGCATTTAGGTGAAATACGGCATGATTTCCTTATTTACATAGTGTCATGGGTGATTGATCAATACTTCTGGTTTGCTGTGTGATCAATTTGAAATAAATTCTAAAATGTATAACACTATTAATGTGTTATATAGACTATATAGAGTCAGCTTTTCTCTCTTAGGCTTGTGGTACAATGATTCCTTTTGATAGTTAAAGGAGGGACACCATTTTTTACTCTATCTATTACAAAAGTCTTGCTCCACTATGGAATCACAACATATGGGAAGGGGGGGTGGGGGGTATTGCCTCAAAATAAGACCTTTTTTTTCAATATTTTAATGCAACAAAGAAACGACACCACAAAAATTTCATGTTATAGTGCTTGCTGGAAATATATATATGTACCTTGAAGTTATCAATATTGACAGTACATCCTGGTGTGTTTAATTCAAACAGAGAAGTAAGGTTACAAAAGTTTTTTGAAGAGAAACCTTTCCTTGAGAAAGTAATTTAGAAACCCACTGTTTACTACAAGTACCTCTAGGTGTCAATGGAAGTGTTCAGTGGTGCTGTAGATCAGTCCCTTGTGGTGTGTACCCACAGCGACCTGTTTACTTGTTGCTAGCTATCTCATGAGTGTTGAGAATCTCTGCCAGCGATGGTTTCCTGGCAATATTCAGAACAGACACAATTCCATCAATTTTTCCTTTCATTGCTAGACTAAACTGTGATAAGAAGGCCCTGAAAGTACCGTGTGTTACTGATCAGGAGAGCTGTAATATTGTTTGGTTTATCGTGTATGTGAGAAGAAGCTTTGTAAACATGGACTCAACACTTCTATGGGGAAAGAAAGAAGCAGAGTAAGACAGAACACTGAAACACTCATACTTCAATAAGTAGAGTGATTATTTTACTACCTGAGCAAAAGAGGGTATGGCAGGTGTTTAAATATCTGTATGTAGCACATATTAGCTCTTTCTTTTAGCTTTGATGTGATTTTCCCAGTTTAATTTACATGGTATAGCTTTGAAAATAAAAGGAGAAGATATTGAAGAGCTATCATGGCAAGCTTTTCATATGGTGTCAGTTTGGAATAAAGGAATAAAAAGTTCTAATAATATCTTTCAAGTATTAATCTCTGCAAGATGTCGTGAAGACCAGAATTAGAGCAATATGTGGTCTTTGACATCTTTGACTGTTGTGACTCAAAGACACTTTTGATCACTTAAAACGAAAATTCAACACTTTAAAAGCACACAAACCAGTAGAGTTTCCACAACAATTCAATTCCCCGTTTACATCGCAACAGGGTCAATTTTCAATGCATTTCACATAAGAAAAACTACACTGTTCTCACGATTGTTTGTGTGTGTAGTTCTCCATACCACATGCTGTAAATATACCCCACAGTGTCAGATCCATGCTGTGACCAACAATATATGCCCAGTGGGCTAAGCTAGCAATATCTACTATATGTTTATATTTTTTTCCTTTCCATTTTTGCAAAGCTGCTTCTTCCCCTGTCTTAGTCTGGCAGTATGGCTTGCTATAGTTCGGGGGATTGTAAAGCTGTCTGTAAAAAGCATATTGGAATGCAACATCTGG
This sequence comes from Eurystomus gularis, assembly GCA_013400335.1. NCBI lineage: Eukaryota > Metazoa > Chordata > Aves > Coraciiformes > Coraciidae > Eurystomus > Eurystomus gularis. The sequence goes on from VZZY01007604.1 coordinate 66,071, forward strand.
ACTTGGAAATGAGAGCTCAAGGTCTCTACTCTAAGGCCTTTATTTTCTAAATGTTTGCAGGGTATGCAGCGGGACAGAAACACTGTATATCAACACAAGCATTTGTAGAAGTTGTAGATAATGCAGTGGCATCTTAGTGCCTCACTTAAGGTGAGAATTGTGGCTTTTTTACTATTTGGCATTTCACATTAGAGCACACCTTAGCTTCGTGAGCTGTGTTGGATATCAAAGGAAATTGAAGTAAAACTGTGCCCAAAAGTCCTTTTAAAATATTGGAAATGACAGCTTGACTGCTCAGAAAGGAAGAACTTTTATTTCACAAAAAGTGAAAAATAGCATTTGAGATTTCTGTAGAAGAAGGCATCCCTTCTAGTCCTATTTTCATATGATTCTTTGAATGTGGCACTTGGGATGGTAATAATTTAGCAATGAATATATCCAATCATTTGAGAACAGTCAACCCTTGTCTAATTTTGTATTTAAGAGGTTCTTGGAATGGCTGCAGTTTTCTAAAATTTCATCTATCACATTGCAAAGTTGGAGTTTGAAATCTGACCTGTATGCATGTTTTTGACTAGTCAATTAAATCTCACAGTTCTATTTCTGTTTCCTGATTTGATTAAGTGAGCCCATCGAAACACAAGTAATGAAACATGAAGATTTCCTATTGACTTTCAAATGGGCTTCATGTTACTCAAGCCTGTTCATCTGAAAGTTTGCTCAAAAGATGCAGAGACATGCCCAAGGCAGAATTATGGAAAAATGCCACCAAGAACTCAAATTATTCTGTATTCACAGTGTCAAACCTGAACCATTTTGAAGTGTTCTAGGACTAACTAGAATCCTAGAAAGGCAGATTTAGGATAATTTCTAAACTTTACTACATCCACTAGACTAAACCAGTATTTCTCAAGTGTAAAGCATAATTCATTGCAACATGTGAGAACTAATATTAGTGTAGCAATTCTTATTTCGTTTTTTGAAAACAAACAGAACATAAGGCATTTGCTAAGAACAAACTTTCCAACAAGACTTTAATAATGAGAAGTAGAGAATTATATGTATATGTACATACATACATGCTTTTATGTATAAATATGTAACATATGAATATTATATATAAATAATTATAATTTATTTTAACACATAAAATCGTTTAAGGGAAGTACAGCTACTCATTTAAAAAATATTTTTAGTTTACAGATACTCATTTAAAAAATATTTTTAGTTTTGACTGCAGTAGTCAATATCCTTTTTTCAGCATCCTTTGAGTGAAAAATATCTGTATTCTTCAGTGATTTTTGTTTGAAAATTTCCTTCAATATGCTTAAAATACAAATTTCAAACCTTTCAAAATAAAAGATAAAATTTTAAATCAAACTGTCACTTTTTTAAAGTTGTACTTAACTCAAGTATCATTATTTCATTGTGAACCAAGACAAATTTGGAAAATATCAAAGATAACAGTGAATAATCTATGTATGGTCTTTTCTTAACTGCTGTTTATTACTGGTTTATCATTTGGTGCTTATCATGGAACAAGATATAATCCTTTTTAAGGAATGGTCATCAAACAGTATCATAAAGAGTTTTTTGGTTTTTGGGGGGGTTTTCTGCAACTGCATGGTTAAATGAAGAAGGTAGATTTAGATTGGAAATTAGGAGGAAATTCTGTACTCTGAGGGTGGTGAGACACTGGAACAAGTTGCCTAAGGGGGTTGTGGGTGCTTCATCCCTGAAGGTGTTCAAGGCCAGACTGGGTGGAATCTTGACCAACTTGGTCTAGTGGAATGTGTCCTTGCCATGGCAGGGGGGTTGGAACTAGATCTTTGAGGTCTCTTCCAACCCAAACCATTCTATGATTCTATGAAATGGAGAAACCCATCAACCTGATGGGCCAAGAACATGAGTCCTAATTGAAATTCAGTCTCACTGTTAGAGCGTTTATAAAATCAAAGTATCTTACAAGTCTGCCAGGATCTTACAAAGAGATCATAATGAATTCCAATATGAATCTAGCTGGAATTCTGTCCTTGATTTAAAGTTCTGAGAAACATTGTTGATGAATTCATAGCAGAACAAGAAGTATTTGTCCTACTCTGCAAATACTCTGGAGGTAACTTGTGTCCCAATAGTTCACATGCAGAAATCTGTGCTATAAAAACAAAAGGAGTGAAAATCATTTTTGCTCACAAAACTACCATAATGCTGGAAATTTAGTCCATTGATTAGAAATACTAGCAAAATAAGTGAGTTTCTTGCCTACCTACTCCTTGAATAAGGATTCCATTATTCATATAGAACAGTAAAATGCACGCAGTTCTGAAGAACTGGTAGAGTAGGAACACCTTGTTATCTTTTAGTCCTTGTATTAAAACATTACATACAAAAGAAAAAATTAAGTTTCAGCTTTGTAGATACTGACATAGATATGCAATCAGTAAATCAATTGATTTGGTAACATTTTTCTCAGTTCAGGGTACATAGCAGAAGAAAATGCTGAGCAAATTCCAAAAGGCATTCAGGTTTGACTTTACCAGTTGCAACAAAGCCTTGACTTCAGAGGACCATAATTGCCTCAAAGAAATTGCTGCACTGTATTATATCTATAGCAAATATACAAAGACATACAATTTTAATAACTTAAAAGCTTTGGAATGCTACAGCAAGAGGAGCTGTATTTCAAAATTCTGTTGGGAATGATAGAAGTGCAACCCTGAAATCAGATCCCTTAGAAACCAAATTACAGTTAAAGAGCATGATACTCAGACTAGTGAAGCTCTGAGCAAGACAGGGTTTCAAAATAACAACTGTTTTTTAACACCACAATTACCGCCTACCCTTCCCAGATAGATAGCTTAGTATCTTTCCTGATAAACAAGGCAGGTAGGGGAGGGTGGGGGTGAGGGAGGGGGGACTGGGCGGAAAGGTCATTGAAGTAGAGAGGCTTTTTGTTTAAAAAACCACTTTTTTCAATTAACCAAACAGAAATGTAGCTTCATCTAGTACTGTCAAATCTGTGATTCCTACTTGCAGTCCTTAGAATGTGAAATCCATTGGCAAGGTGGATTTCTAAACCCCTAAGGGTGAGTTACATTTTACAAAAACAGAAATTCTCAAAATGGTACTTTCTTGGCTCTTGAAACATATCTATTGTTTGTTACTGCACACCTCTTTCTGTTTTTTTTGCCTGATCTAACTAGTTAGTGTGCTAGTTTTCACAAATACATTTTTTTTCTGTAATGTTTAAAAATGAAATTGTTTTAAAATACACAAAATATTTAGTGAATGAATTGTCAGTCTTTGAAATCAATATAAACTGCATGCTTTGTAATCCTCCTGAAATGCCTGCTGCATTTGCTTTGGATACTATAGGCAAAACATTGCTTAAATCTATTTCGCTTGATGCCAATGGAAATTTTGAATGTAACAGGAAGCAGATTGCTGAGTATCTTCTATGGCCCAGGCATTCCACTTTCTAGTATTTATAACTGCTCTCATGGTTGCAATCACAAGAAGAAATGATGAATCTGTTGCTTAGCAAACTCAGTCCTTTATTAACAGGAAAGAAATTTCAGAAGATATGATACAAATTAAGAAATGTGAACCAATGCTGTTAGTGATCTGATTGAGTTCCTGATGACAGCTCAGTACTGGCTGGTGAGCATGACAAATTATCCACAGAGACATAATAAGCTGCATACCTGAAGTTATTTTCATTGCTACATCCCATAAAACCAGGCTCTGGTATTGTCAGAAAGTTCTTTTACAGCTGACTTTTTCGGTATCAGCATTAATAGGCTCATAGATCAGTAAAATATTGACCACTTTATAAGAAAGTGCTAAGCATCAATGAGAAGACAGTTTCTAGTGAAACTACTAGGAAAATATGAATGCATTTATTTCAGGGTGTATTTTCCCCCCAGAGTCATTGTTACTGGCTTTATCCCTGTATCTGATTTGTTCTCTTGAATAGTCTCCAGCAGGTGCCATATTTAATGCAAATACCTTCAGTCCTGAGTAATGGGCTGGAGTTAGTAATGTAGTGGCAAAGTTTTAATATTTGCTAATCTGTTCTCAGTTGGTTATCCTGAAAATAATGTCTGCTTGCCCTATTTGCAGATCCAAAGACTCTAGCGAACAGGTGGGGCATTTTCTTTCCAGGAAATGTCAGTTTGATGTCTGGAAGCAGATGTAGTTTTCCCCGACTCAGTGCGGGTCTATCCTCTAACTTAATAGGAGCTCTAAATAGCTGACAGGTGATAATACATCTAGTCAGCTCAAAGCATATTCTGACTATACTGCCAGCTAGTAAATGGGAAACATTTGCTTCTGCAATGATGATCTTAAAGCGATCACCTTTTAGAGCACAAAACCATGAGTAAACTTTCTGATTAGAAAATTGTCAGCCACCTTCATAGATGCATGTAATTGATACAGCTATGTGTATAGAAATATTCTTTTGTAATATAGCTGATATATGTGTTATCTGATATCAAAAACTATTTTCAAGGAAGAAGAGATTATGTAAATCTCCGTTGTAGGCAGCTCTTAAATGGAGAGTGCAGAAGTCCGTATTTAATCTGACCTCTGATGTCAGCTCCAGAGCAAAGATCTAAGCCTACACCAGTAAGTAATTGTTTTCTTCCAGAAACCCATTTTTCACTTACGAAACATTTTGAATGGATCAAATGTGAATCCGTGAGTGCAGTTCTTACAGGCTGAAAGATTTTTCTCCAGGGATTGATACTCTTGTGGTAGCTTCTGCAGTCATACTGGTTATTCCAAACTTGCATTATTTAGTTCTTCTGAGAGAAAAGGAGGAGGAGACAAAGATGAGGGAAGAAGTGTTCAGATAATCTTTTTGTTTTTTTTTTTACTTGCTCTCAAGCCTACTGTTTCCCTTCAGTTTTCCCTTGTCTGGGAGAGAACCATCTGTTTCTCTCACCTTCCAATTTTTCCCTGCAGTTGGTCCAGCATTTAGAAAGCAATATTTTCTTCTAGATATAATAACTTGTTCTGTGAGAGCTACACTGCTGATGATGCTCAGCTAATATCCAACTTTCTTTCCTGCTCCAGCTAGTTCTTGATGTATGTTATTGCAAACTATGTACCCTAAAGTGAGTATTTGATATCATGCTGAGAAGGCATCTAACTCCAGGTTATGGTCAATTCCTCGTTTGGCTCACGGCCCATTTAAAACATAGAAAATCCATTTTAGGGCTACCAATACAGCACATGGAAGCAAAAGAGATTTAAATGTGAGGCAGCTGTTCTAGCACCATTAAGATGTAGGAGCCACAACGTAGTGATCAGATTTATGAAACAGAAAAGTTCTTTGCATTCTTACTGCATGCAAGGCAGATGGGCTGTTTGGGTTAGCTAAAGAAAATCCTGTGGCCACATAGGATGTAGAAGATGTGAGAGCTGAGCTGTATTGTAGACGTGTTGACTTGCTCCAAGGATGGTAATCAGACATCCTCAATCACAGAAGATCCCCTGTTTCTGAGGCCAAAGCAGTTCAACCAAGAAAAGAGGAAGATGGGATATTTATGTCAATGGAAACAGTGCACAGACTGGGTGCACATGGTACACCAAAGCCTTGGTCTTCTGGGACTACCCACAAGACCATCCTCAAAAGGAAGTGAGTAATGTCCAAGATGATCTATGAGAAATGATACTTACAAAGTTTAGGGATCCATAAATCCTACATTTCCTCCTGAACTGCAATGACCTTCACTCCTTTTTTTCCCTTAGCAAAAAAGATGGGACTTGTATTCCCTTTGCCTTCCTTGATGTAATCTGGCAATCAGAATAATTAGGATTTGGCCCTTTGTACATTTGCAGTTGTACAAAAATGTAAACTTGATTTTCACAAACTTGCTCTGATATGTAATCATCTCCATTAAAGAATATGCTCTTGAATGTGGTAATATAGCTTAATGTAAGATATTAAATCAAAAGAAAAAACATCTGCTCAGTTTTCTGTACCTTGTTATATACCCATTCTGGGTGAGAAAGATCTTGGAAATGTGTCCTTGGATGTGCAAAGAACCACAAGCCATAAGAAGCAAATATTTAAACCTCAGTCCTGCAAATATTCCATTAGATTCTTCTTGTTATCAGAAAGTCCAAATTAATTCCACTGCATGGTGGGTAAAGGATTAGACAAGCCTCACTTTTTGGAATAATAGTGATTTTTAGCTGCATAAAGTGATATTCTGAATGACTCACCAAGTTGTTGATTCTGTCAGTCAGCGTTGCCTACTGCAGGAATGTAGATTATGTGTATAGATAACAGATGACAGACAAACTGACCGACCAACAGACCAACTTTATTTGCTAAACCTGAGATTCAAGGAAGAAAAATTACTGGCAAGTTAAAAACTCCTGAAAAACAACGTTTAAAATAGAAAGGATGACACAACTCTAACAATAGTATTGTGAATGGCGACTTTGTCATTCTGAATGGAGATCTGCTTGAGTCAAATTGAATCACAACACTCTTTTTCTTCATTAAGGCCATTAAAATCTGTAAGACTGTGGGACCTAGATAGACATAAAGGTTTTAAAAAGCAATGAGGAGAGACTAATGCTCATTGTTGCATACTTACTTGAAGAGCCCAATTAAGTAAAAGTTTGTGCTAATTTGTGCTCTCTGAAAAATCAAAACAGATTTTGCTTCAGAAAAAAAACTTACAATTTTTTCTCAGTATCACCATATAAATATTAATAATTCTTTTTGGAGTGCAAAACGATTTTTACTATTGTAACTGGAGATAAATGTTATTTGTAGATAGCATTAAAATAAAAGAATTCACCAAGAATTCCATGCCTCACTATGCTATTTCAATGGAGTGTCTCTGGGAATATTGCAATTTTCTATTGTTTTTTTGGAAGGGCTAATATTAGCCTGAAATGTGATAAGAATTATTTAAGAACCTAATTGCATGCTATCTATTTGGCATTTGAATTTTGCATCTTTGGAATTTGTCTTTCCAGAGTGCTTTATTTAGTTTCTATTAATACCCTGTAATTTTATAATTGTAGTGGGAGGCTAAGGAGCATATGAAACAAGGAAAGATTTGAATTTATTTCTTTGATACAGTAGTTTGTGATAGGCTCTGACTTTTTTTTTTTAGACTGATCTTAAAAAGCACTTTTGCTAAGGGTGGTGTGAACACCACAGAGCATGGAGAGACCGGATAGGGAGACTGTTCTCCCTTTATTCCATTCATTTGTCACATGACTAAGGGAAGGTTGAATCAATCAATCAAAGCTCCGTAAAGCAGTATTAGCAATGTAATTGTGATTAAATCTTGCTTTAAATGTAGATAGCAGCCTGCAGAAAAGATCTTTTAAACTAAATCTTACCATGAAAGCAGAAAAAAAAATAAATACTGCTTTTCTTTTTGCCCTAAGACTGCACTAAAAAGCACATCTGAAAAAAAATTGTGGCTGTGACTTCATGTTTGAGTTTTTGCCTGTTAAAACATATTACTACAGGCCTCTGTTTTTTGCACTTGTAACCCAAGTAAGAAAATGGCATGCAAGAAAGAAATCTTCTGGAAAGATTGGCTAATGGCTATGTAAACAGCAAATGCTTGCCGCATATGGGCATTAGGAGTTTTTGTTGCAAAGACTCAGTGACTACTGTGAACAGGGTAGAGCTCTGAAATGTGGTAGCAACACAGATCTTTTGGGTGAGGCTTGGAAGTAGTTTGGCAGTGTCCTTACCGGAAGCTTTTGGACTTTTTAATCAGGGCCTATGTGATAAAAGGACTATAGAAGCTAAAAGACAAGGCTGTACTGTGCTGCAGGGGTCTTCTGCAGGGGCCTGGGGTCATGCAGATGAAGGGAACACATAATCAACAAAACCGGTCTTAAGCACAGTCCCTCAAGCATTTGCATGTAAGCAAGGAAGTGCCTGCAAGGCACCATTATGGGGACCCCCGTCCCCAACCCTTTCTGTGTAATCCACGTGCCGAGGTGCCTTTCTGAAGTGCCTGTACACTAATGCAGACGGTATGGGTGATGAGCATGATAAATTAGAGATCTGTGTGCAGGTGCAAGGCTGTAATCTTGTTGATGATGAAGACATGGTGGGATGGCTCTCAGTCCTGAAGTGCTGCAATACAGGCTCTTCAGGGAGGACAGACTGGGAAGATGAAAGGGAGCAATTGCTCTTTATGTGAGAAAGTAGCTGGGGTGCATGGAGCTCTCCCTGGGGGTGGGTGATGGACCAGCTGGTGAGGGATGTCAAAGGCAACATGAAGGGCTTCTACAAGTACATAAACAGCAAAAGGAAGACAAGGGAAAATATGGGCCCACTGCTGAATGGGACAGACTTGGTGACACAGGACATGGAAAAGGTTGAGGTACTGAATGTGTTTTTTGCCTCGCTCTTTACTAGCAAGAAAAGCATTCAGACATGCAAGGCCCCAGTGATCAGGGGGAATATCTGGAGTAAGGAAGATGTACCCTTGGCGGAAGAGGATCAGGTATGGGAATAATTAAGTAAGCTGTGGATATGTCAGTCCATGGGCCCTGATGGAGTGCACCCACAAGTGTCAATGGAGTGTCTGTGGCTGTTGCAAGACCACTCTCAATTATCTTTGAATGATCATGGAAATTGGAAGAGGTGCCTGAGAGTGGGAGGAAAGCAAATGTCACTCCTGTTTTTAAAAAGGGCAAGAAGGTAGACCCAGGAAACTGCAGATTGACCAGCCCTACCTTGATTCCTGGGAATGTAATAGAATAAGAGGCAATGGGAACAAAATGCAACACAGCAGGTCCTTTCTGAACATCCAGAAACACTCCTTTGCTGTGAGGGTGGCTGAGCACTGGCACAGGCTTCCCTGAGATGTCATGGAGTCTATATGCTTGGAGATATGCAAAAGTCATTGGGATATGGTCCTGGGCAACCTGTTGCAGGTGGCCCTGCTTGAGCACGCGCTTGGACCAGGTGACCTGCAGAGGTCCTTTCCAACCTCAACCATTCTGTGGTTCTGTGAGCTGACAAGAAAGTTGAAAAAGAAAGGCTTCAAAATATTGTAATGTTCCTGAAGGAAGTGGACTTCCTGCTGTGCTTATGGCAAGGTTGGAGTAAAGGTTTCAGGAGGCTTCCTCAATAATCATGAGTGGAAAAAATAACTTTCTACTCTCAGTCTACATTTTGATGGTTGGAGAACACACCCAGGATACAGCAAATACTGGGGCATGAGAGAGGGAAAATATATGCTTATTCATGGAAGCGGGTGTCTGAGTAACTAACCAATTTGCATTTACAGTGACTGTCCCCTTTACTCAAATAATATTACTTTCTGTTTTTCCTGTTAATAGGGAAGGATCCTAAGTTTCTTTACAGATCTTGTATAGAAATTATTTTAACTACCTTATTTACAGAAATTATTTTAACTACCTTATTTATAGAGCTAAATGGAGACCATAAATGGAACAATATTTGAGGTCAGCTCAAATAAACAGAGTACATCAAGAGGAGAAAGTTACTGTGATTTAACAAGGAAACCCAGTCTAATATATTTTTAGTTGGTTGCATTGCATCCATGCATGGCTCATAACCGTCATAGTAAGTAATTGACAAAAGTCTCTGCAGTTTGTGCAGAAGTTTCCCATTTTCTGACAGTCTGATGTGATGAATGTACATCTCATAGTGTTTAATCTTCATAGCTTCTCCTAGCAGAATTATTCTAAATACATTTTTGTATCTATGAGAATTGAAAATAGGGAAAACAATAGAATTTAGAAACCCCCAAGGTGTAAAATATTTTATCTGTAGCTATGCCTATAGTCAGTTAATTTTGGCAGAAGACTTCAGTGTTGTTTTCCCAAGATTCACCCTTTGATAAAATAGTAAATCCTTACAGGAAAAAGATGTGTTTGTTGCTAACTATCTACTGATTTTCAACTGATGAAGAGTTTTTTGCTCCCAGATATAAAAATATTGAAAAATACATCTTGTCAAAATGAAAGAAAACGCAAAGAGATGTAATTGAGTAGTATACATTATCTCTTAAATTCTTGACACAGCATTTTTATTTCAGCAGTCCTATTTCATCACCTGACTCCCAAGCCACTTTCTCTGAAAGAAAATGTTGACATTTCAGGAAATTACAAGTTTTGTTGAATGGCTGGAATTTGACTAAAGGCTGAGTAAGGATTACTTGCATGAGAGAGATTTTATAGCAACAGCTACCCAGATGTGTGGCTATGTTTGCATGTTTCAGGAGTGTTGTATGAGGACATGATCTAATATTCTGTTGTGAAATTTTCTCAGTTTCTCACAGTTCAAGGAATTCTTACTTCAAATGCAGCAGCCGAAATAATATTCTTTAGCAAACAGTTTTGGACAGATTGCAGAAATCTGTTAAATATTAATTCCATTAAGGCTGAATATTTAATTAAAATTAATTGCCATGCTATGTAAAAATAATTCCATTAATTTTTTTAAAAGGGATGCAATGAAATGCATATAAACTTATAAGTAACATCTTAAATAATGCAGTGAGGTTTATAATAATTTAATTGTATATTTAAGGGTAATATAGGTACAAACTTGAGAAGAAAAGATTATATGTATTTACACATATATGTGTGTATGTTACTCACATCCACACACACATACATAAATATATATACATACATACATATATATATATATATATAAAAACAAACCATGACTGGTAAACCAGGAATTAAAGCAGAAAATAAACAGGTCTTGAACACGCAGCCTACAGATGTCCTATCTGTGCTTGTCCAGATTATCAGTCTTCTGACTTCCTGCATCCATGTGCATGAACCTGTTTGCATCTCCATTTCCTAGAATGTGGGTTTTTGCAGCATGAAATTATAACTGGATATATGTTGATTCAGACTGATGCCTCATCTGGACATTTGGGGAAGCTGGTTCCTGGAGCATGGTCTAGCATGATAAATTAGCAAGGAAGTACAGATGCAGTGGCTGTGTCCTCACTGAATACGATTGGAGACAGTAAAGAATTTAGAATATTAGGAAAGAACTATGGTGTCTGTTCTCCATTTGATGCACGTTTTTTTAAGGGGAATAAAAATTTTCAATTTATTTTTTTCTTGTGCAGTATTTCTCTCTATCCTTTCTCATGTGACCCATCAGCCATGTGGATATTTTTCAGAAAGAATAAAGACAAACATATGAGTAGGAAGGGAGAGAGAACTCAGTATAACTACTTTTTCCTTTCGTATATGTTTTTTCTTATGGTATATTTCCCCTCAAGAGCATTCACAGGTTGAAAACAACATAAGGGCTACTGAAAATATGTAGCAATGTACTGCATGCTTCTTATCCTCATTAATTCAAGACAGATAGAATTTGAATATAAAATATCCCTCAATATCACTACAAAAACTGGGAATACAAGATGAGCAATGCAGTATTTGTTTCAATGATCTTAGCGTGAAGTTCAGTGCACCGCAAGGGACTATGGCATAAATATTCAGAGGTATGCAGTATTCTCACTCTGCACGTTAGAGGGTACAAGAGAAATCTCTGTGGGATGGCTAATCTGCTTTTCTGAACTAGATAAGCATGTAGACACTATTTCTAACCCCTGGTTGGAGAGTGCAGCAACTGTGGAGAACTACTTGCTGTTCATCTCCAACATGGGACTAGGTATTAAACAGTATTAAGGGAGTTAAGTGGGAACCTGAATGCTCCTCTTCAAGAACAGCAGGTGAATTGAGACCTCACCCACCACACAGGAGCTTCACCTGCCTATGTGATCTAGGCCACCAACAAGTGTGTTTATGCTCTGACAAGAAGCTGGCATGTTCTGCCTTGGCAGCCAGTACCAAAACCATTAGTGGGTTCATGACGAGTCCTGTCTCTTTATTGCAGTCCGTAGATAGTGTGTTTGTGCTCTGTGATGCTGAAAGGCTCCAAGCCCCCACCGGTCTGACAGTGTACTACTTATAGATACAAGACTTCATCCCATGCTTTTGGATGTCAGGGAAAAGTTCCATTAATTTTAGTGGTCTTGCAATTAAGTGGTGAAAAGGAGAGTGCAATCCAAAATACAGAAGCCCCAATCTCCAGATGCAAATGAACCCTCTACCCACATGGAGAGAAAAGATCCAGGCCTAGATTTAGAGTATGTAGTCTGGCTCTGATTCTATGTGTAAGAAAGCTTACTGTAAGAGCAAAATCAAATTATTTCTGTATTCAGAAGACAGTTACCTTTAAATTCATCTCTGCACCATCTAATTTAATTTTCGTATTTTTGCATAGTTTGTCTTAGATAATAAGGAATGTTGACACAGCAGATCATGTTGCACAGAGAGGAACTCTACTGGCTCTAAAATGGTTGTCTTCAAACACTTCTGGGCAGAATGTCATTAATGTAATAACAAATCAGACTTCTAGCTGCAGATCCATATTAGGAAGCTTTATCTTAGTGTTAGGGTATCAGGGTTGCACTGTTAGAGAAGGACAAAGATGCTAAGAGCGTGAGAAAGGCTTTATTTTGTGAATATCTAATTCCTAATGAGAGAAAAGTAGCTTAAGAAAGGAAGTGATTCTTTTTCATCATTGCAGACTGCATGTTAATGTCAGTATATCCAAGTGCATTTAGAATGTGGTTTATTCTAAAAGTAACAATTTATTTGCACTAACAGCATTATTTCAGTAGTTTTATTTCAGGCTGCTATTTTTATGTTGAGGAATCCAAATTAGAAACCTTGTGAAGTCTGAGATATTTCTAGTAATTTACACAAGGTTTTCCTTTTCTAACTCCTTCATGATTGTTCCAAGGGCTTCTATTTGATTTTATTCTGCAGAAGATTAGGCCTCAATATTACAAATGTTTTCACTGAGACTTTTACATAAGGCTGCTAGGGCAAGATACCACCTGGATAACATTGCTTGCTTTGAGTGAAATGTACTCCTAGGACAAAGTGCCAGGGCAAATAATTCGACCTTTCTGTCACATGAGTATCCAAAATGTGTCTGATGTGACACTTCGGAACCCATGAAACCACTTCAAAGACAACTTCTTAACTGTGGCCATTCTCAGAAGAGGTAACTGCTTGTTACAGCTCCTGTGTGTCATTCCACAGGGCTTGAAAGCCCAGGGAGAGCTGCAGTGGTACCTGCAGGAATCAAAATGCTCTTCAGCTTCTGCTGTCACTCCTGCAGCAGGATCTGCTCCAAATGCCGTTCCTCTCTGCACAGGTGAAGCATAAAGCCCCAGAGTTCCTATGTTTTCCTGTGTAGCTCTCACTCTGATGTACCCACCATTAAGTAGTCCGCTTTGAACAAAACTCAGTACCTTGTATTCTCTCCCATTGAAATCTCAGCTCTTCAGCCATCTTATGTTTTGTTACTTTGCAGCTAATACATTTCTTGGAAATTTGAATTCAGGATCACATACTCAGGGATTACTCAAACTTTCCAAATGAAGTCAATCATCTCCCACGTGTTAACTAGATTATTTGGAGGCGAGTCCACAATTAATTTTACCCTGGAAACAACTTTTCTCTTGTGAAAAATCTGAGGAGTTTTACTTTAGTTTGCTTGTGAGGAATGGCTGATACACGGAGAATATGAATTTGTATTGATTATATTACATGCATATTATATTAAAGGGAATGCATTCTAACAGCAGTGTTATTGTACAGCATTATACAGTAAAAAATGTGAGCAATAGCACTTTCAGGACCAGTAGGAAAACCAAAGATAATGCTTTTACCAATGTAAAAGCTTTTACATCCTTCTACCAGTGTTTATTAGTCCCACACCAGTAAGATCACCCTTTATTGGCAAACGCAGTTATCTCACTTGGTATCTGAGAAGCTTAAATACTAACCAGTCTGTGGCTTTTTCTTCTCTCCTTAATACACAGAGGATTACCCTTGTCAAGGACTACATAAATAGAAAATGTGATGGCTTTGCTTCGACTACACTAAGCCTGTCTTTTTTTTCCTGGCAACAGTTTTCAGCATCAGTGTTGCATCCATATTAAGTGTGAATTCTCTTGTGTAAATCCCATTAAGGTTAATAGAATTTTAGTTTTACTGCTTAATAAATTTCAAAGTGGATTAACTTTTGAGAAATATATAACCAGCCATAATGCACAGAACACAATCCCATATCAACATACATACACAGTAGCTAAGATATAGGAAGTGCTAATGGAGAGATGATGAAGCAGCTTCTGTATTATATGTAAAGAAAATAGAATTAAATATTTTCAAGTTTGTAACTTAGCTAATATTTCAGTATCATTTGTCTTTTATTGCTTGCTGCTTTCTGTTGTCACTTTGACTCATTTTGAAATTACATTCTTTCAGCTTCTCTGCTGCTGGATTTGAAACAATAAGGAATGATTTGGGACACCAAGCTGTTAGATCATAATGCAATCTTACATACATAGTAATCACTGGATCTACTGGGGGAACTGGACAGTGAAAGAGCTGGTACTCAACTGCATGTATTTTAAGAGGATCACAAAATCACATTGTAAGAGGATCCTACGACTTTACGTCATAGACATAACCCCGTATGTATTCAGACTTCGTGAATTTGAAAGTGGTTTATGGTATTAAGTATAGATGTCCTCTAAAATGGATATATTGGTCACTCAGGGGCTTTCAGAGACTCAGGTCTCTCCAGATGCCTTTCTCCAAGTGCTGTTACGTTGGATTTGCCAACTTTAAAACACATGCTTAAGACTGAGAAATTTTTTTTCATCAGAGGCAGACAACACTCCTGAACTTTTGGTCATTGGTGCTGTTCTGAAGTCAACATGAGGCTGTGTCTCCATGGGTTGGCTGCCTTTCCCCTGACTCTCTGTGGGGCAATGCCATTCCTCATGGGTGAGGACCAGCCCTCTCTTCTCAACCCCAGATTTAGGTAACAAAAGTAGACAAAAGTCCTAGGCTCTCAAATGCTCACCCATCTCTGCATTTCTGCTAGAATTCTTTGCTTTTACCCATTGTTCACATCCTTCTGTACATTTCACTTTTTATTTGTGCTGCTGGTGTGGTGAGTTGGGAAATCTGCCTATGTATAACTGTAAGTTGCAGACAAGGTTGTGAAACAGCAGGCTATCTGATTATTGGTTATATTCAGGAGACTGACCAAAAATGTCATTACAGGTTTCCATATTTATTGTCTCAGAGAATTCCATATCCAACAAGAATATCGTTTTTTTTCTTTACATGCCAGCCATGTAACTCTACCTGTGATCTAGAAGTCAAGCTGTCGTCTTTGCTTTTAATGATTTTTTGCAACAGAAACTTACATTACAATATTGCTGCTAACTTGAGCCAACATATGAGTGAGGCTGTTTTTATAGCTCTATTGCTTCTGCAAAGAGCTACAGTGAGAAAGGAGAGAAGTAAAAAAGGAAAAACCCAAGAAAATCTTTTTATTATAATAAAGAGTTATGATCCTAAGTAGTTACACCAACACCAATGGTTCAAAAATAAAATGGTGTGTCTTCGTAGTCCTTTTTAATGACTATAACTGTCCTTTTAATGTGGAATGACAGTAAATAGATGCAATAGCATCCATCTAAACAGACAAGGTGACTTATGCTCCTCTAATGCACATAATATCTTAAAAATGAAAAGCAACTTAAATATGATTCATTCGTGCTAACAAGAATTGGCTAGGAAGCTCAAAAGGGGTATCACTCAGATTTAAACCTATACCTTCCTTCTCATGGAAGGATTCAAACTGACTCTGTTTGCTTTAGCTTCCAGTGTTCCAGGACATACTTAGTTTCATCTTCAATTTCAGCAGTTTGCAGTGACCAGCTATGCAAAATCTGAAGACCTGCATTTGTGATGCTATCCAAAAATTATTTCCTTTAAGAATCTTTTGTAATTCTTCATCTTTGTGACTTGAACTTGCAGTTAGATTTGCAACTGACCACATGAAAAAGTCGTATGATTCTGCCTTTATTCAGTTTGAGGTAACTTTGACCAGGGTCAGTTAGGCTGATGTACCTCTGATGCTAACCAGTGTAACATGTGTATTTGTTGCTGCACTTTTAACAACATGTGATACATAACTTTTCTATAGCTTTAAAAAAAATAGCAGATAGTTAACGGTTGCAAGAGGATTCAGTATTATCCTAACTTTCAAGATGAGGAAACAGGCAGATGACCAAGGCAATCTGTTACAGTGTGCTACCACAGTCACAAAGTGTGTTTGAGGCATTTATCGATAGCAACGAACAGTTACAGAAGTGGACACATAAGAACCAATTCACTTACATGATCCATTTTCGACTATCCTAGGTTTCCCACAGAAAAAAAATATTCAGTATCAGTATCTCATCAGAATGTGTCATTAAGAAGTTGTATAGTGGCTGCCTCTGCTGTGCAGTGTGCTGGTACAGCTTCATGTGTGAACACTAGAAGTTAATTTTTAGGTAGCATGGATTTATGTTGGAGAGCTGGCTTAAGGCAGCTTTTTATTTACCTGCTCTATAAGTATCTTCAGGAGTAATTGTGAAGGATATTTTGTATAGTCAGGTTTTTGTTGGTTTAACAACATGCTGGTTCTTGCGGGGTTTTTTGTTGTTGTTGTTTTTAATGAAATACTTCTGGTGTTGTTTTCTGTACTTCCCACTACTCAGTCCCACTTCTGACACATTTCAGTGCTGATGCGACTTTGAGAAGCCACAAGTACTCTATCCAACAAAGAGAGTATTGGTGAGACAGTCTCCGTGTGCAGAACATGAAGAGACCAAGTGCACCATGCAGAGGAAGAAATAAATTTCACTTGACCCTTCTTATCTGGATTGCTCTCTAAACTAGCAAAGGTCCATTTTTTTCTTAACTTGAGCAGAATAGGTAATAGCAAAGTTTAAATATGTGTATTATTTAGATCTGTATTTGGTAATGGATTATTTTATACATTTCAGCTCTATGGGTATGGGTCTATTTTCCACAGATCCTGCCAAGAGAGTTTCCATTCTGGGGCTTCCTGCTTATTTCTTCCAGATGCTTCTCTTTCTTATCCCTTCTGTTGTTATTATCCTCTTGTCTCCTTGTTTTCACTACTGATGGAGGGGAGGCTTGGTTAGAATTTGAAATTATAATATAAATGTTCTTGGCAATTGTTTCTTTCTATACTCTTTATAATTATTCTCCAGCAACTCAAATTGTATTTTCTAGTTGGAGACCATCACTGAGGACTGAATTGCTCAGTCTGAATGTTAAAGGTGTAAATAATCTTTCAAGTCAATTCATAGGGAACACGTTTGACATTGAGACACAGCAGGAGTAACACAGTGGCCAAAATGGTGTTGGCTGTGTTGGCAAGAGTGATGCAGGAAGGAAAGCTCTTTAAACAGTTCCTCATTTCCTGCCTAGTCCCTAATCTACCCGACAAAGTCTGCCTACAACACAAAGCCTCCTGCCAATCTCACCCTGTAAGATCACCATCACCAGTCACGGGATTTACGGGACTTGTTGACCCAACCTTCTTCAATGGTGTGGTTCTGGTTAAATGCATTAAACAGGGGATGTGCGTGTGTGTGTCCGTGTGCATCATTTGAATTCTTTATTGTATTAATGATTAAAGAAAAAATGAAAAGTTGTTCTAGGTCTGTGGAAGTCATTTGACTACCTGTTACTCTGATTACGTTATTCCTAGTCTTGTCAGAGTTTAATGGGTCCTCCTTCCTGCAAAAATAACAACTGGCACGGAGGCAGTGAAGTGCTGTTTTCTCACATGTGAAAGTATTTGCTGAAAGAAGTTCTTTGTTTGTTTGTTTGTCTCTGTGTGTCTGTGTGTGTGTTTGTTTTCTCTACTTTTGGAACATATTAGAAAGCATCCTGCTCTTGTTATTTCTTTTGAATAGTCTATTTTCTGTAGAAAGTAATATCCACATGGTAAACTCCTATTCATTAAAACTGTGCCAAATATGTGCCATTTTAAAGCTAAATATATGTTATTTTATTTTACTTTAAAGCAAGCCAAAAAACATACCAAGAACATAGCTCTGGATGGTGTTGGTGAGTATTTCAAGTGAGTATTTACTGTGTGAGGCACTTCTGTGCAACAAGCTGAGCTGGTAAGGGACTGCTTTATGAATGCAGAAAGCAGTATTTCTTCCTCCTCTTACTGTGAACTTACCTTTTAATTGTAAGAATATGTATTCTTCTGTTCTTGGTAAAGCATGCGAAGCTTGACCTTGTGTCCCTGATGCAGTCATACCTGGCTCCCTAGCACTCCCCTTTCACTTGCATTTTAGGAGTGTTTCTCCAGAGGACATAAAGATGATGAAAAAACATTTGGTTTGGGGGAAGTAAGGTGTTAGCACTTAGGAGCTTCTGTGTCAACTCTTACATCCTTCTGTAGGTATTACTGGCTGATGTACAGAAGTGTATTTTTGGTCCCATTTTTCATTCCTCTTGATGGGTGCTAATAAGTCTTTCCTCTTGTTGAGTGCTGGTTATGTTTTTCTTCCTTGGCTTGGTCAGGATGAGAAAAATTTCTCAAACAAGCTCTCTCATTCCTCTACTATATATCAAAACAAGGCCCCACTTCAGGCTAGAACAAATAAAATAGGGAGATTCCTGGAGTTGCATGGTAAATATATTCCTTTTCCATTATTTTGCTTTATAAAATGTTAAAAATTGCTCTTTCTCTTTTTGTAAGGGTTGCATTTTACATAGCTGGCTCAACTTTCCCTTTTCTAAGAAATAAAAACTGTTACTGAGCAACTGTGTTAGCAAATGCTGAAACTAAAAAACTATGTTCTAACGCGGCCATATTAAGGATGCATTATGAGGTTTATAAATTAAAGAAACAAAAGTTTTGTAAAGAATTGAGGGTAATCCAAACCAGTGGTAATTTTTCTGTGATCACATGGAAAACGGTTCTACATGGCCTGCAAGCTTAATGAGTTAGGGGAATCCAGCAATTGAAACTAGGAATAATTTAGCAATTTTACAACTTGCCTGGACACTTGAACTGAGTCTGCTTGCAAATACAACATGGTTCAGATCAAGTCACTGTGGCTAATAATTCATTTATTTAGAATATGATCTTGATCTCCTTGAAACAGTCTGAAAAATCATCCTAGGTTTTCTGAATAATCTCAGCTGGGAAAAGACATTCATCAGTCTTCTCCCAGAATGTAGAATTTGAGGGGTTTGGTGTTGAGATATTATTGGCCTTTGTTGCCAAACTTCTAATTATTAAACTTCTGATACATTTCTAATTAATTAATTTTTATTTTTCATTGCAGCCTTTTGCCATCAAAAGTCAAAGCAAGCTGATTTTCAAGTGTCAGCTGCATTAGTGACTCTTCAGTGAGAGTGTGGAAAAGGAAATCACCCCTCTGATCAGGATTTCCAGTGCTACTGTATGAAAAATGGCTGGTGAGGTCTCTAGGAATCAAGTTCCAGTGTAGAGACCCTCTTTTGTAGGGAAAGAATATTACATCTGAGAGTAAGCAGGACACAAAGCTCCTTCATGTTGAAGACAACAAGGACATAAAAATAAATGTGAAAAATCCATCAAGTTACATAATTTTAGACCATTTTTAAAAAACATATGTATCAATTTGCATATGATAGGGTCAATCAGTGTACAATGTTCATGATGGATTCAAAGATCAAAATACGACGACATAGTCAATCGGTAAAATAAATGTAAAATTGTGCCAACCAGTAACCTTCCTAGGGCAACATATGAGCCAGGGGGTTTCTTTTTTCAGAGGGTTTGTTTCCTTTTAGCTGTAGAAGGGCCAAATCTTTATTCTGACAGTCCTCCTGTAAATGGAGAGGCAACGCCCTTTTATAAAAATTCAGTAAATCTTTCAGAATTTAGGGACTCAAAGAGTAAATGGCATCTCTTATTTTTCTGAGCGGGTGCAGTGGTATCTCTGTCCCTGAAACTGGCACAAATCTGTTGTGCAATGTGGAGGCAAGTATTGAGGACTGCAGGCAGGGCTTGTTTCTTTTGTCCCGTAAGCACAGCTGACAATTGATGCAAGAAAATTATTAAGGGATATTATTTTCACGGAGTTTTCTTCCCCATTGCCACACAGGCACTCCAGCAGCTGCTTCAGCATCCAGCCCACCTGGAGGTGAGAGGCAATGGGGACCCTCTAAAATAGATGTGCAGCTTACAGAGGAGTGTCTATGCACTTCCAGCTGATGCCCTTTAGGACTTTCCAACTGTCCATCACCAGCTGTTCATACCCCTTCTGCCAAAACAAGGTGCTTAAGCATCTGGCAGAAGGAAGTGAATTGCTTATCATTTCTGAGATGAAAAAGGACCTACCAGGTTATCAGTTAACTACCCTCCTGCTGATTAGTTTCAAGGCATAAGCATGTTGCATATGAACAACTGATGCTGCAGCTTTGAGGGTTACTTGGGTGCAGAGGAAAATTTGGAGAAGAGTTGAAGCATTTGCCACTGCTGCTACATGAATTCTGCCAGCTTTCTCTCAGTGGTACTAGTAGGGTAATTGGAAGGCTTCTTCCCTGCTCTCCTTCATCCTTTTTAACACAAATGTAAAAAATAATCGGAATAGATACTGCTGTGGGACATGGAGTCTGGCTCCACCCAGCTACTAGAAGGAGGGTGCATGTGTTGCCCTTTGCCTGTTGCAGTCTTTTTCAATATTTTAATTATTATTATTTCTTTTCTCCTATTATTTTTCATTATTAACAATAATTTTCTATTCTTATGTATCTATTATTTTCTAAAAAATATTCTACCCCACTTTCGACCTTGTAAATAATGCCTTCTGTCGCGGTCGGGCGCGCAGAGGTCCGACCACCTCCCAAAGGGAGAAGGGTTGAGGGTAAATTGGGATATCTCCCCACCAAGCTCGCAAGCAGACACGGAGACTGAAAGAGTATCTAACAAGTTTATTACTAAATATATTTTAATAAAACCTTATTTACTCTATGGAAATATTATGATATCAAAGAACACCACGCCCACCCATTCACTCCCCCTCTCACTCACCGAGAGATAAGGGCAAATAAGGACTTAATTATGTCAAAATACGACCTGTATGTGTGGATGGTGCGTGTGTGCGCGTGCATGTGTCCTTTCGGCGTTTGGTGATGGTCTCCGTGGAACGGCGACGATGCCCAACCGGCAGACCTGGACTGTTTCCAGTGACGTCAGCAGCTTGTAGCTTTTCGGTGAGATTGGAGTTTCTCTCTCTCTTTT
>VZZY01007604.1:87370-351364 GCA_013400335.1 Eurystomus gularis
GAGCAGTGGGAGTCAGCAGTTCTGTCCGGCGGCTCTCCGCGGCGGCTGCTTCCTTCTTTCTGACTGCTTAGTTTCTTCAGGGGAGCTGCGCTGACAGCTCAGTTCAATTTCCCCTTCTCTGGCTGCTTAGTTTCTTCAGGGGGCTGCGCTGACAGCTCAGTTCAGTTTTCCCCCCCCTCCTCGTCGCTCCTCTCCGGCAGCGGCGGAGGGAGGAGGGGGGTGCACTCAGCAGGAGCGATGTGCTCCCTTTGTGCAGTGAGGCGGAAAAGAGAAAGTTTGTTTTCTTTTTCGATATTTATGGCTGGCGTTATCATGCTTCCATCTTCCTGGAGGATTTATGCAGAATAGATTTATGGGAAATCGAGTTTTTTGCTCACTGTTTTAATAAGGCAGAAAAAATCATGTGGTTGGTTCACCACACCTTCCAATAGCAAACACCCCAAAGAAAGTAGCTAACATTAATCTGAGTGCTTTACTCTCCCTTGTCCTCTCCAGAGAGCAGGTGCACATCTGTTACCACTGCCAGACCTTTGGGTACGGTTCACCACTGGTTCCTCTGCTCCTCCACTCACCATAGTGCCTAAGTGCAAAACCATATCAAGGCCTGAACCCTGTTCTGCATTTGCACAAGCCGGCTGTGGCCCACAGCATGCCCATCACCTCCCTCTGCCTTGTCAAGCTGTATTTATTCCAGCTGTGAATCCATTAGCATCCACCATTAGGATGGGCATCTACAATACCCTCTGCAGCAGCTGCTGTCTCTCCCCACTCTTTCCAGCCCCAGGGGAGATTGTGGCTGTTTTTCAGAGCTGCTTGAGGGACCAGCAGCCCCCGCACCTCCTGATGCCTGTCGCAGGTGCTGTGGCACTGCAAAGGTCAGCTCCTCACCCCAAATCCAAACCTTGATGCTGCTTTACAGTAAATGCAGTGACTTGCACTGCCAAGGAAGGAGGCCAGGGCATTCTCCTATGAAACTTGCAGTTATTTTGATGTTTAATGATACCAGCTTGCTCTACATACCTCTTTGAAGGAATGAACTTGCATTTAGTGGAATGACAACATGTCATTCCAGATCTGCAAAAGACAGTGTAAGGTCAGTAAAGAGAAGCCTTTGTGTATAAATTGGCACTTGATGCTCATCAAAGAACAAGAAATATTGGATATGCTCTAAATGTCCATTGTATTCTTGAGCCAACTACCTGATGGAAGTCATCACTTATATGTAAATGAACTGTCAATGGCTTGCCTACGTTGGCAGTCGCTGGACTGTGAAGGGTATGTCTTAATAAGAACCAAAGCTCTTCACAGACTTTGATTTACTGGAAATAAAATAGAAAAGTCCTCTGAGACTACAAAGGACACTTGTTTCAGATAAAATGTCTAGACAGTAGCAATATATTTGGGGCTTTTATTATAGCAAAACTGCAAATTAGAATAGAGTGCTGAGAAAGTTCCTATGACCCAGCTGAGTTCAAAAACAGTCTTTCAGACTGATCCTTGAAACACTTACACTCAAATTAAGTTCATGAGCATTCAAGAAGTGAAAGAGAAGATCTGCAAGGTCAACATTCAGGTTTGCTAGAACTCTAGAGCTGCCCAGACTTTACACTCTCTCTGACAAAGAGGGATTTGCAATTCAGCTGTGAGTTAAATCAGTTAAAGAAAACACAAATCACACATTGTTTCACTGCATTAGAGAGCAGTCTGCTCTACATTCCGGTCCTGTATGATGGCTTTTTCTTTTTTATTATGGAAAATAAAACACAAAAGAGAGATTAATTCTCTGAAATGTTCCATTTTGGGGAAGAAACAATCAAAATGAAACGAAAGCATGTGCTGGCTAAGACATGTCTGTCACTTGTTTTAAGGAAAGCAAATCATACAGAATTTCTGATAAAGAGATGGAAATTTCAGAACACCTAGTTTACCTGAAAACTATTATTGTTACTAAAAAATGTTATTTTATTATTATCATCGTTGGCAGTTTTTTACCATCCAGAATTTTTGGAAGCTCTACTGAATTAAAAAAAAATAAAAATCTGGGGTGAACCTATGCCTTTTATCACACTCTATGTAACCTGGGTTCAATATTTTTGCCCAAGAGAATTTACATGCCAAATATAGATACTATATGTGAGAGTTTGGGTACTAAAATTAGAGCCTTGGTCACCTGCATGGCTAACGGAGAATCCAGAAGGCAGCACAGGAAAGTATCAATTTCCAGCATCAGAGTGCTCTGAATCATCTTCCATGTGATTTATCACAGCACTCCAGGAATCATCCTGCGCTCCTTGTGATCACCTCCTTTGCCATCTACAGAGAGATCAAGTGGAGACACGTGGTGGTGCACCCTACCAGCATTTCTTCCCAGTGGCCATCTTTGGTGTTGGAAACTGGCTTTAGAAAAAACGCATTATGCACTAATTTTCAGAGAACTAATGCATTCATAGTCATGTTTCCACATATCTGAAACAGCTCTGAGAGGTGTGAACCGCCTGGGAATCTATGTGACACATTGCATCAGATAATTTAAAAAGATCAATTTTGTTAGCTGTCAGTTTTTTTCACAGCGCAGGTTTATGATGCTTGGCAGTGTGTAACTCATTTGTGATGTGGATCCAGGGCAGAGATTTGTATGGTGCTCTCAGTCTTTGAGTGCTAGTTTTGAAGTGGAAGGTCAAGGTGGGATTCAGACAGAAGGCTGAATAATTCTTGCTGACTTGAATGAGATAATCCATTTGCCATTGCTGTCCAAATATAAAACCAGAAATAGTTTAAGATCAGGCTGAGTCTGCAAGTAATCTGAAATCTTCTCTCTGTAACATATGAAAGGCCCCTTCCAATTCAATAGGCTACTAACCCTGAAAGGTGAACAGTAGCAAACTGGTGTCCTTTTGACTGCACAGAAATCTAGATTCAACTCAATGCTTGTGTACTTAGGTAGTTTATTAAATGATAGTGGTCTATGGTTTTAGTTCCATTGTAAAATTAATATAAGCTCTAAGGTTGAATGGTACCCGTTGTCAGCATGATGACTGCATTAGCTGTAGCTGTTCCAAAAATGAAATCTATTTGATAGTAACTGAATTTCCACATAGTCCAACAGATGAGTCATCAGATAGTGTCCACAGAGATCAATTTTATTTATACTTTCAGAAGATTAATATTCACTGTTTTCTAGATCTAAGGGTATGCATAACAACAGACTGAATTAAATCTAAGAAATGTAAATGGATAATAAAAATGTCTTTTGGGGCTTCCTACTGATTCAATATTTGATACTCTGATCATAACCACAGTGTACCATGTTATTGTTTATCCTGTCATATGGCTGGCAAATACCGTTACAAATACAAAATTAACGGACCCAACCCCATACAAGTATAATTTTATGCAAATCATAGTAGATTGTTTACAGACTCCTCAAGAAGCCTTTGTACCCCATCTATCCTGGCATACAGTTCTTCAAATATTTGACAAGTCATTGTTGTCAGAGAGTACAAAGCATGAAAAAACACATGCAATATTAGAAAATTGAGGCTAAAGAGCACAAAGAAATCAGATTTAGAACATTAAATGAGCAAAGGCCAATATTCCTACCTATGTCTTGTTCTAGGTATGTGATTCAAACATTACCCGTTGTCAAGGAAATAATGAAAAGGGCTGTTTTCGCTGATCTGCTGACATTATACCTATGAGCAGTACAGTGTTGTAGTAGTTTCACTGCCTGAAGTATTATGTGGAACATCTATTTTGCGTTCAAGTAAGTGCTATATTTAGAACCTATTTATATTCTGCCTGAAGTATACAGTACACTAGACCTTAATGTACCCTCTAACTACAGACATGGGCACAGAATATGTAAGCTAAAAATAGTTATTACTCTAGAAGCAATAATTTGTTTGAAAGCCATCGTCTGGATTTCTAAGTGGTAGTGAATGATTAGAGCTCTCTTGTCTTCTCTGTTGGAGAGAAACTTCCTCAGCAGATCCTCTTTTGGCAAATTTGAAATTTCTACAATAGTAGTAATAGAAAAAGTTAGAAAAATTTCAGCATGCCGTTAATTACTGCAGGAGGACACATTAGTATTTGTGAACTCCTCTCAGCAATAGGTACTTTTCAATGCTTTATTTTCTCCATTGGGAATAAGGTAATTATCTGTAGGAGTAGCAGTGAGAAAGAAAAATATTTTTTTTTATTATTGGACCAATTGAGCACAGCAAGATGAAGGCCAAATTATTTTTTGCTTGTCTGAGATTGATTTTTAGTCAGTCTGGATGTGTTTTTTGTTTAGCAGAGAACTTCAGTGAGGAGTATGTTATTTTATGACTGAGGCCAATAGAAAGTCATTGGCATAATAAAACTGCAGATTTTACAATTTCAACGCAGCTGCTCTGTGACTTTTAAGCAACTGTGAAATCACATTGTTTAAACTGTGTTTATAAGGACTGATGCCTGGATCCGTCTTTTTTCTTCCTTTTTTTTCTGGAGAATTCAACAGAAATCCTTCCGATCAACAACTGGTATTGCAGCCTAACCCTTTCAGTGAGTGTTCACAAACCTCCATTTAGAAATAACACCCTGGTTGTAAGTGTGTTACGCTTACATATGAAAATGAACATGTTGTTACCACTACCATCAATGAATTTGCTAATACTAATTCACCAGTGAAAATCCATTCGTTTAATGACAAACACACTTGTTTGCATGACACACTGGTTATGTGCAAAGCTCTGAGAAAGCTTGGATTTCAATTGCTTTTACAACTTTATGACTTCTTAAACTGCAGCAATTGGTAGTATTTGGCTATGTGGTTATACTGCGTTATTAAGAGTACATATACCCCATTTATAATAAGGATCACTTCTTGTGGACCAAATTCTTTGCAGTGAGAGGTAAATTCTGGACCTCTGTTGCAGTTGGGACCTATGCCTTCCTGCCCTGAGCCTGTGATGCCATGAACATCCACAAATGTGAGTATTTACGTAAGTGATATCTAAGTGAGGGGTTTTTTTTTGAAACCCCAACACTTAAGTAAATGTACTTGTTTAACAGATTAGGGCTTAAAGCTTGATTTTAGATCTACAACCCAAAACATGGTACGTTGAAGCTGAATCCCTCCTCTTATTGACAACAGAGCATCCACATCTGGCAGCTCTCAATGAATTAAATGAGTCCTGAGGGTTCAGCCTGCTGCCTTGCATCTGCAGGTGTGTCAGGCCCCACTTTACAGCTGTGGATACAGCTGTGGAAAGATGGATATTTGCAATAAAAAGAGGCTAGTTATGTGGGGAGGAGAGATATGAAACCAGCAGGTCTTGTGTGATTACCAGAAGAATAACGACAAGGAATACCATGTCTACAGTAAGCCTCACTATTAAGGTACAGGGTAGGCACTAATTCCTGAGGTGATTGACCCTTAAGATTGAGAAGACCAATAGGTCAAGAATCCTGTAGAAAAGCGGAAATCTAGTTCAGAGGTTTCTGGGTATTTTGTTTGGCTCTTGAGCTTTGCTGAGAGCCTCAAAGAAGGAGCCCAGCAGCTGCTACCCTTAAAGAAAAATCAGATCTAGAGGAGGCTCTGGAGACAGGGAAAATGTGACAGAGCAGTTGAATTGGAGACAGCAAGTTTGTGATATATTTGAGGAAGGGCATAGACTTCAGAGGAACCTAGAAAAAAAAGACCACCTACAAATTTATTGGAATTTTCTAGGATAAAAGTACTGAGGATATCATCAGGATGGTGTACATGAATCATATGATCAGCACAGTGGTAAAACTGCAAACTCTGAGAGCTCAAATGCACGGGATTGTATAAGAACTTTTTAACTGTCTCTTATGGCTTAAAAATCTGTACCAAAGAATAGAATTATCCTTTGATCTTCAGTTGATTAGCTTATCTGATTCCAAGGGTCAAATCTTTTTATGTACACAAATTTTACTCACAGGTGGTTTGTAAGTGTCAGTGGCGTTATTCTAACTCTTACAGATGAAGAGAAAAATGGAAGTTTATCTCCACAGGATTTTTGTTTTTCTCATGTTACAGCCTGTGTGGAGCATGAGACAAAAGTACAGTCTCATGTACTTAAGCAGGTAAGCAGCCTGAAATAACTGTGCCTCATAGGACCAGCTCCCAAGATTACCCCCACCCTGAAGTCACCACAGCAGAAAGGTTTTTGCACACTCATCAGCCTCACATGTAGGGGTCATACATGGTAGCCTGATGCCTAATCCACAGAAAGGATTTGTACCCCAAGGTGTTATTCCTTTGCAATACAGGGTATTTCCAGAGCAGGCATGGGGAAATTGATAAAGTAAGGAAGGCATGGTTTAGATTTGAGTCATGTATGCACAGACATTCCCCTGATTGTAGGAAAGCTTTTGGAGTTGTAGAGCAATCCTTGGCTTTTACTAAGAATACTGTCTCTCTCTGGCATTAATATGGTCGTCAGTAGTGGTTAGTTATTCCTACACTTGAATTGGAGTGATGCCTCCTGCACACTGAGGAGGGAGAAGGAAAATTGTTACCATTTCCCAGGCATACAGTGCTCCTGCACAACTGCAGGGAGACATCATTTAGCCTGCAGTGCATAAAAGGAATGGGTTAGTGCATTAAATGTACTGG
The DNA here is from genome assembly GCA_013400335.1 of Eurystomus gularis. NCBI lineage: Eukaryota > Metazoa > Chordata > Aves > Coraciiformes > Coraciidae > Eurystomus > Eurystomus gularis. The sequence goes on from VZZY01007604.1 coordinate 93,996, forward strand.
TTAGATAAAAACTTGACTCAAGTCTGATTTTTTTTTTTAATATGCATACAGAAATAATAACTCAATTTCTATTTTGTTTTTCCGCTGCACAAAGAAAACAAAAGTACATCTGTTGCTAGTCTTTCTCACTCATTTCTTTGCCATCTCAAATTAAGATCAATTGCTTATGCTCATCCCTTGAACAATAACACTGCTCAAATATATAAACTGGGATCTCCTTCTGACAAGTTTTAATTGGGGGATGAGTCAAGCTGGCATTTACCTAGAAAGTTCACACATGCAAAAGCTCTAGTGTCAGACTCTGTCTATGCTGCATTATAAACACAAGAAGCTGTATTTCAGAAATATAGTGAAGAAAAGGTGTGGCATTTGCGCTGAGCCTGGAAATTCAAGCAGCATTAAAAAATTCCCAAGCAATGCAAGTAATAAGATACAAGGAAGGGAAGAGAAGGCTGTGTCCAACTGGCACATCAGGAGTGATCCTGGTGGACCCCTGGGCCCCCCCTGGGTCCATGCTTAACAGTAGGAGGGGAGAGAGGAGGTGGAGGGGAACAAAGAACCCGGTAAATTCACAGGCTGGAAAGATCAGAGAACCCTGCTGCTTCCTGAAAACAGAGTCTGTTTGAAGTGGGTGTTGTCCCAGAGGTTTCAGCAGAATTCAGGAACCATGTTATATATGTATAGTTCTAAAACCAAGACCATGGCTAATGTTTAGCATATTTTTAATATGTGGAAATGTATTATTTCATAGCTGTAGAATGAACAAAGGGATGAATGAATATGGTTCTGAAGGTCTACTCCCAAGGACAGCATTCCTCTCTGTCAATATATACTTATGCATGCTACAAAAATATGACAACAAAATTATTCAAGAAATCTTGTGTCTCCATTCATGTCTTTCAAGGCTACCACCTTGATACAACATATACATCAGACAGTAAAACACCTAAGCAGCCCCAGAGCTGGGGTCAAGAGAAAAGTACAGAAGGGAAACCTGTAGTATTCCTGAAACTAGAGAAGAGGGTGCAGAGTAACATGTTGGCTTTCTGGTCTTAATGGAAGACCTGTGTCTCTCTGACCTTCTTGCAATCTCCAGTATCTTTTATGCACAATGCGATGCTTGATCTGTCAATTATTTGTAAGCCTAAAAGTTTTGATATGGTGGCATAAATAACTGTAATTATTAACAGACAGGAGCCCTCCAAAATTACAGGGGCAATGTTGAATTCACCCACTTACTGCTGACCTGAGACACAAGCAGACAAGTTTATACCTTCTGCTCACATCTAACCTACTGGCTCCAAATGCACCGCAAATTAACCACATTTAAACTGTAGTGGGTTCTTGCAAAGGTAGCAAAATTTATTCTGAACTTGACTTGATGTCATGAAATATAATATTTTTTTGCAATACCTTGGTATTATGTAACTGACACAGTACAGCACACAAAAAAAGCAAATATCAAGTTCACCGTGCTCTACAAAATGACATTTGAGAGACACAGAGAGACATCAGTATGGTGAGTTAGGATGGGGCTGCACAGAACGGATTTATTTTTCTGTGGGTAAGAAGCACCTTTAAACCTACCCAGCAGAACTAGAATGGATTTGTATTTCTTTCCTTCCTGTTCGGCAGAAATAGAAAGAAATCAGTCAGTAGGAACTTCTGAGACTGCAAGGTTAAAAAAAGCAAGAGCCTTAACTTTCCAGTAGAAGTGAGGATCTGGTAACATTTATATACCTTGCTTTGAGTTTGCAGAACATGACATGCAGTTTGCTTTCTACAAAACAAAGAGAAGATGGTGCTTTATTAATAGGAATTGGGATGCTTTTGGTTTTTTCCTGGCTTCTTCATTTACTTTATTCTTTTAAAAAAACTTAGTGCAAGAATTGAGAGAGCAGGAGAACAGCACTGATGTAATGGTAAAATATACATTTCAGAAAACAATAAAAGCAGATATATTTTGAAAAGCAGGGCAATAGTTGGTAACCAACATATGTATAATTGAAAGCTTTTCAGAAAGAAATTACTTTTTTGTTCAGTCTAAATTGTTCTAATCCCAAAACAAAAATCTTCCTGGATTCCAGGAAATAATAAATCTATCAATCAGCAACCAAGAGATAAAAAACACCTGAAATTGCCAATAGGAAGTAAAAGATGATAACAAGAACCCTGTGTTGAAAATAAACGTTTGACAAATATAGAAAGGTAAAATTGGTATTACAGAAAGTAGAGTCCAAAATACCTCCTCTTTGTTTCTTTTTTATTTATTTATTTAATTTTTTAAACTAAAGCAGGTCACAGTGCCCTCTTCAACCATGGATTTCTGAGCTCTGATTATTTTGTGTAATGTCTTAACAACCCTTTAACTAAGTTTTGATGGGTCCACTTAAAGAAAAATTATCACCTCATTTTGGCTGAATTTTAATTCATGAGCTATAACTGATCTGATTTTGCAGCAAAAGTATCTGCAAGTGCAGTTCTTTCATTGATACCACATTAGCTTTGGGAACTAATCCAGGCTCACTGGAGGTTTACATGTAAACCTGACTCACTATGGATCTTCCATTCATATCTGATCTGCTTCCAGATCTGATGTCAATGGTAGCACTGTATACTTTATGCTGCTGCTCTCCAGCTTGGCCTCCCTCCAGAAACATAATGTTTTTCTTCAGTTGCATCAGTGCCTCTGAGCAAAAAGAGAATGACATCCGTCTGTTTTAAGATTAAAGCCGAATCAACATTTCAAGTGAAAAAAATGTACGCATTTGTAGACCTACAGTAATATGGTGAAAGGGTAAATTTATTGAAATAACAGTTTTGGCCTCAAAGCTGCTGAGGCCATTGTACCTGTTACATTTTCTTGAAAGAGATCAGCAGAAAGAAACATGTAGATTGCCGTGGTTCTCTTTTGGCAGCTAAATTTTGAACCGTATGATTCACTGTATTTTTAAAATTAAATAAGAGAATTTGGCAATAATTGTGTTGATAAATTCACATTTAAAGCAAGTGAAAGGGCAGTTAATTCAGAAAGCTGATGAAGAGACCTAGGAGCCTATTGCTGCACACGAACAGGGCTCAAAGGTGATTTCTGAGGAGAAATTCATATTACTGCTGTTGCATAATGCAACAAATACAAATAGGTCCCAAACAATACGAATCACTTTTGCGTGCAGTGAGACTAGACTGGCATTTTAAAGGCATTTATTGAAGAATTCTTCAAACTGTTCCACAAACTTTACTATTAAATATACCACTCCAAGGGGTTTTATTTTACCTAAATGTGCTCCTGCAAGGCAGTGCTGCACTGGCTGTGCCTTGCTCTGCCACAGGGCATCATATAAGCTAATGTTACCTCCAGCATGCAGAGAGTTATAAACGCATTGTGGAGAGGGTAATTTGACTTGTAATCTACTAGGACTACATGCTCATACCTTACTCCAGGCTAAACAGGACCTTACTGGAGACATAGTGATGGTAAGATCATCTCATATGCACAGAAAACCTTGGGAATCAGCACTCAGTTCATTTGGTCTTGAGTTTCTTATATACTAGTGTTACTCTTCTAAAAGCATGATGCTTTCCAAATGTACTTTGCAATAAGTCATGAAGGAGATGAAAGGCTAAAAAGGACTGTGTAGGGTTGCTCCAAGAGGTTGGTTTTTTTTCAGTGAGAGTGAGATTCTTGTTCTTTACCAGATTTCTTTATCTGTTAAAAAACATTTCTGAAGCAGCTTCGATATATTAGCAGGTAAAGTGAGCTAAATTGTTGGATCTCTGTGAGATCAGGATTATTTCAGCTCCTGTTTGCTATGGAAACTTAACAGGCAGGTCTAAGCACCACCTATTTAGATAAACATGACCCTGATTTTAGCTCATCTACTTCACCAAAAATCTGACAACAGTTGTTTGAACAGTTTATTAGTTTCCCTGAGTCATTACTCACAAATTCACCACCAAACATCTTATCCAGAGCATTTTTTACGTCCCAGACTGCTTTGTAGTGCATAATATGGAGTAAAATGTGTGATGTTCTATGAGGATCATCACTTTGGAACTAGCTGAAGCAGTTCAGGATAGGCGTCTATATGCTTCTTCACCCCAACACCTGATGAAAGGTTTCAGGGATTGAAGCAAATGCAGACTGTGCAAGCATTTGCCTCTTCTCCATGGTGGGAAAGGGAAGAGCCATGGCATGCTGAGCTGGGACAAACAGAGGAAAATGCCACCACTGCTACAATGCACTTCTGCCTTCTGACCTGGCTGCAGGCATGTTCAAGTGCACTTCACAGATATGTTTCTTAGCTTTCTAGAGCATTTTCTTACACTGCTGTAAAGCAAAGCCACACATGAGAGATCTTTATTTTATTAAATCTAAACATAAAAAGAAAATCTCACAAATCTGTTGGTCTGGCTGTTTCCCAGTCATATGTCATCTGAATTATATTACCACAATATTCCAGACACTAAATTAAAGACAGTAGGAACAAGTATAGTTGACATCTGTGCAAAATTTAAAACTAAGGAACTTCCAGTGGTTTCTTTAATCCCGGCCAAATTATGGCTTTTACCACACTCTTCCTTCTATAATGCCAATTTTATTTTTTTTCCCCTCTCTCTCTCAAATACAGGATCATGCAGCTGCAATATGCCCTGTGCTGTTCCTGTGTGGGCTGGCCATGCCAGCAGTTGCACTGGGGAGAGGGTACCAGCTCATCTCTCAGGTGTCGCTGCCCTGGCTCCCTCGCTGTTTGGTATCACCAGGAATGTGCTGTGACTGGAAGAGGTAATCTCTGGTGTGCCAGGCATAGCTTTAATTTTATTTTTTTTTTTCCTGAAATAGAGATAAAGATCAGTAAGTTACATTTCTTTGTTAGGAGGAGTGTGCAGCACTGGAACATGGTATCCAGGGAGACTGTGAAACCCTTATCCTTGGAGTTTTCCAGGGCTTGACTTGGCACAGCCATGGCTCAGCTGAGCTTGTGCTACCGGCACCGGCTTGGACTAGATCACCTCCAAGGTCCTCATTTAGTAAACATTTTTAATAGTCACTGCCCTGTCATTGGGGAAATGGGCAATGGCCATTGCTAGTGATGATTGCTTAATTGTAACTTAACTTGTGACCATCTATCCACGGTGAGGTGAAGAAGTTTTGCTTTTTCTCCTCTTTTTAGGCTGAAAGATGTCAATGGCTTCTAGTAAAACTGTCCACCAAGCAGTCAAAGATGCGGTTAAAGTGAACAAGTAACCTTTTGTTCAGGGCAACTAAATGCCCTGATGAGTAGTGGTAGTGGAGAAAGCCACAGTTCAAGGCGAAGCCTGCTGTGGTTAAACCAATTAGAAACTAAATCACATGCACACACTTATACGGGGGAGAAAGAGAAACAATGCAGCTACTCGGCTGAGGCTGGCATGTTCCTGCCCTAAATCAGAGGGGGAGGCAGAGGCTGACCACCCTGATGCTATAGGTTCCTCCCAACTCCAGCTCTTCAGTGCCCACCACCGTCCCCAGGGCTCCTCCCGCAGCATGCCCGTACCACAGGCTGGCCCACACAGGAGCCAATCAGGATGCCTTGTGATTCTCTGCATCGTCTTGTTTTCCTCTGTGTTTGTTCAGCTGTGAGTATATTTGGAAACACATTGGCGGTGGATGGGTTGCTTTGACATTGCAGAAGGAAGAGTGTGGTAAAGGCACTGTGTTTTCCACATTATCTGATTGATACCATTCTTCTTTCCTCTTAATAGAAACAATCCACTACGGCTTTGAAATTGCCTTAACCACAGAGACCAGAAAAAAAAAAAAAAGGAAAAATGTTCCATTTTGGCTTGATCTATCTAAACGCAAATAGTATTTCTGTGGAGTTGATCAGGCAAAGGTGAATATAATATTGTGTATTGCCTCAGAAGAAACATCATTTCTCTACCTTTAATATTTCCATCAAGAGCTATTTTGGTGTGCAAAAGCTGGGATTGAGCCTGTTCTTTTCCCATGGGGGAGAGGAGCAAAATAACTTAAGAAAACATTGATGTTTTCTACCACAATTAGATGAATACTTTGCATAGAAAAATATCTGAATGCTAGGAAAAACGAACTTTTTCTTTTCTGATCTAAATATTTCACTTTTTGTTATATTTGGAGACTCTGAGGTACAGAAAAGAAAGCTGGGAGTATGCTTTCCTGGTTTTAAAACCCGAAGCCTTGTTCTGCTATGTGGGCTTAGAAAGATATGGCCTATAAAGACTGCACACTGCAATGAGAGCAAGGCGTATCGTGTGTTAACCTTATTTTACAGAGTACCAATGGCCCTTTCATGTATTCCTCTGTGTTGTCGCTCTGAATTTAGTGCCATTAAGGTTGTACAATCTGTTAAGCAGTGGATAACCGAGAGAGAGTAGGATCTTCTCATGCTTTTGGGCATAGTTCCATTTCCTATGTATTCATTAACCCTCAGAAGAAAATTGAATTTGGAACTCTGTTTCTCAAGTTGCAAGGTAGGGTGGTTGGATATGATGCCTGGGACAGGGAGGCAATGGACACTCATGGACGCCAAGCAGACCATGAAGAAGACAAGACCCTGACACATGGCTGCTGAAGTATGAGCCTCCGTTCTTCCCCACCTACCCAGCTCACACTTTTATAAGCAAAACCAGGATGAGATACTGGTGCTCTGGCAACAACCACATTGACAGAGTGGTGTATTTGTACCTTGCCTGTCAGGCAGAATGTACTCATCAATCCTCCTGTTCTTAGCTTGGGAAGAAATTCATGAGAACTCCCCTCCCCTGGGCTTCAAGCAAAAAGTGGAAGTTAAAGCATGTATAAGTCTCCACCACATGTATTATTTCTTTGTCAGGTGTTGGCAAGCTGCCTGCAGTACTGCAAAGCAGAAATGTGAATTATGACCATCCTCTGTAACATCTTCATTTTATGATCCAGACCTCAACTTGAGTATCTGCGCAGGCCATGTGAGTTTTAAAGAAGTGAGTGGAGAATCTCTTGTGAAGAAGTCTGTGCATATTGTTCTCTCTGAAGGATCAGAGAGGAGGGAATGATACGTGATGTTTTATTTCTATTTCCTTGTTCTTTTTCATTTACTTGCTATTCAGTTATGATTTTTAAACAGCTGCAAACAATGAGATTCAAATACAAAGTCCAACCGTTTTTAACATCAACCAGGTATCTAGTATCTTCTCGGCAATCTAGGATCCACAAATCAATGAATAAATTGCTGTCATCCAGTGAATAAAATAGTCATCTGAATAAGCACAGCACAGATGTGCCCTTTCACTTCGCTAGTGTGTACTGTGTGCGCAATACCTTAAACATGATGCAATTTCATGTTTCATAATACGTGCTTTTTTGTGAAACAACATATGTCTTCGGTTGTGATTGTTTGAAGGTACTGTTATAAACTCAATGGCTATTATTATGTCTGTTGCTGTTGCCTAGCCTAGAAACCATTTTTTATGTGCTAGTAGAAAAGATCACTTTAATACAAATTAGCTCAATAAAAGTATTTATTTAAAACAACGGTCAACAATCTGCTTCTCCTAGCATGCGTCTTGTACAGTATTAGAGTAAAAGTACATATTATTATGTTACTAAAAAGAAAACAACTGAAATTAAAAGATTTATAAAAGAATAAGAGTCAACAATCTGCTCAATCAGGCATCCTAACTACTTAGGTGTGTAATTATAGAAATGACACAATGTTTATGCAAGTGTCTTAAGAATAACAATAAAGTGCAATGTGTTTTCTACCAAGGAGGATTTATTTAAATAAATATGCTCTAAGCCCAGTAGGGCTACTCACATGACAAGACAGGAGTGAACAGGGAGAGGGATTCCCTAATGCACAGTCAAAAGGGCACAAAGGCACTGCTATGGAATATGAGGTTTCATTGGTGTCTAAAAGGTTAGTACTCGATCTCATTTTTCTTTTGCTGTGTTTCAAGCATTTGTGCAGAAGGGGTGTGCAGCATAAACAGAGCTTAAAGCAGTGACACTCAAGAGTCTCTACTGTGCCAGGTGAATAAGAATTTGAAAAGCTGGGAGGATGCCTGTTTGCATTTACTGCTCGTTTGTATTTCGCTTTGTCACTGTCTCTGTGCCACTTTTTAGATCTTATTTGCTCCTGATCCAAGAAAGAAATCTAACCTCTATGTCTTACCTCTATAGAAATCTTTCCTAATCACTGAACTTATAGAGCAAATTCATCCTCTTTGCATCAAATTCTTACACTTTATAGCCCTCTTTCATGTCTAATCTTCCCACTGTGACGGGAAAAAGTGCCCTGCAGCAGTGCCTTATGATGTCAGAACGAGAGACTTCTGGCTGGATGAGCAAAAGAGTATATAAAAGGCAATTTTAAATATACAAGTTCTGACTGCATAGTCATTGCCTGCCTCGAAAAAGAAAGGAAAGGCCTCTCTGTAGCTTGACCTGTAGTTTCCCTTCTGTAGCCTCTAAAATAATACAGAGCAGAAAATAATGTTGATTTAAGGGATAGTCTTCCGCACCTGATCTGTGCAAAACTTCACGATGGCAGAGTCTCAGTTCCTGGAGTGTCAGTGTCAGATCCCCACCATTTGTGGCTAGCTTGTTTTCTGTGACGTTTAAGCAGATCTGAAGCTGACCAACTGCTTTAATATGATAGTCAAAATAATTTGCCATGGTATTTGGGTTACATTAGTAACCTGCTCCCAGTCCAGTTATTTCCCTGCAGTACTATGGCCTGTTTAACACTCCTGTCTCAAGTGGTGTTTTCACAGCTGAAATGAAGATGTTGGTCAACACAACACAGGAGAAACAGCACAACCCTCCAACGCTTTGGCTGCATCCCACTGATAACTGACTCTAGCTACTGGTAGACATTACCTTAGACCCCTAACCTAGGGTGGCCCCAGGTGACTTCTTAGCAGTGCTAGTAAAACTAAATTGGGTTGTCTCAAGGGTACACAAAGATTTTGGCCACTTTAGCCATAGGTGGAAGTAGAAGATGGGATCTAGGGTCAGCAATGTCAGGAAAGCTCTAAGAGCCAGGATTCAGTGCATAATTCTACAATGACATGATAAGACAAATGGACAGCTGCAGTTGCTACTGCAGGGAATAGTGTTTATCTTCTTACATAGCCGGTTAGCGCCTTCCAGGTATTTCTCAGGTCTGACCCATAATACTCTGCAGATCACAACTGTTTCGAGGTTTTTCCAAACAGGATTTTAGTTTTCCTTTTTCAATACATTATTTGTATTATGTTGAATTAGAAGATGTGTATGAATATTTATGGATCTGGCTTGAAGAATTTCCTGGTTGTAGTAGAGCCACTAACCCCTAAGGAGCCTGGAAAGTAACCCTGGTTTAAATAAAGAGGATGGGAAGCTTAGTGGTGTTATAATACTAAGTTTGAAAACTAAGATTATCACCATTTTAAACTCTGATAGTTACCCTTAAATTGTTGTCTTTTCTCCTTAAATAAACCTGATTTACTCCCATTTTTTTTTGTAACATTCCTCATGTTTCCCTAAAGTATCCAAGAGGGATGCTGGAGACATCAGCATAGTGTTTGCTTTATAAGTTATGCAAGGAATTTAACACACTTAGAAGTAATCCAGACTTGAACATAGGTGCCAAGGATAACTACAAATATTTTTAAGTTTGTGCAGATCGAGGTCAGTAGGGCCCTTGGTGTGAACAGCCAAATGCTCTGCACCCTCTGCTCACCGAGTTCAGGAAAGAAACAGGACTCCAAACAGCTCTTGACCAAAGAAGAGGCACAAAGGAACACCTCTAAGTGTAAATCCATGTTGTGAAGGACCAGTTCAACAGCTAAGGGTGGGCACTATTTCAGTAACTAGTAATGAAACAAGGAAGTCCTGTGTGGGAACAGGGATGGATGTGCAGAAAAAAATTAGTAAGATCCAGCAAATAAGCTGCTGGCTTGACATTCAAAGATGCTCTCCCTACTAACAAAGATATCCTAAAGAACCACAGAGTATATATCACACTTTAAAATCCTGGGTTTCAGGGTGGTGCATATCACATCTTGATTGTATGGTTGCACCTCTCATTGCTAGGCCACTTGCTGGTGGACCGTGATTTTTCTCCAAGGCAGGCTTGACGTGGGGGGCTGATCCCCAGGATTTGACTAGGGGAAAAAGGCTTTCAAACCCATCTATACCTGCATTCAGGAGCTGGAGATGAGCAGTACAGACATCTGCATGAACATACCAATCATGCTGGGGTGCTCAGTGAACCTGCAGCTTTGGTACAGCCAGCCAGTGCCAGTGTACCCAGTGCTGAGGTGGTCTGGGAGCCTGCGAGTCCTTGGCCTGCACTGGGCCACGCTGTGAGTCCTCCCAGGTAAACTGTGGGAAAGTTAAATGACTCTTGGGGCACTTAAGGAGATGGTGGAAAAATGTTGGAGGGCTGTCAGCACTTGCATGATTTAGCCTAAATCTTCTCAGCACAGTGAAAGTTCACAGTCTGAGGGGAAATCTTGCCTGTAGCTGTGTGCAAGCCAACTAACTTAGTCTGAAAGGACCAAATTAACCTTGGATAAGAGGTTTTTGTGCATGGATGGTTAATGGATTAAAGGAGATGTCTAAGTGAAAAGCCCAAGCTAAACGAGAGGAAGAAGCAGCCCTGGCTGTGTACCTGCTTGGCTTGGCCCTGCTTCCCCTCTGCCCCATGACTGTGGCCTTGAGGGTTTTTCTTTTAGACCCACCCATCCTCACTTGATAGGCAAATGAGGGACCTCCTGCTGCTCCCGGACACATGGCCACCTCAGCTGCAGCCTGCCAAGTGCCCACTGCCAGCCCAAATGCCTGCCTGCATTTGGAGAACAGAGATTAAGTAAAGGAAAAAAGGTGGCACTGCATCCAGAGGGCATGTCTGGCATGAGAAGTGGATCTTGCTTACAATCTCCCTATCATGCCTCATTTAAAAAGTCATTGTACCTTGGAAAGCAAATACTGCATATTACTTTTGGTAGGCAGGAAAAATACGTCTTTAATTGGATCTCTTTTTAATGGAGTTCAGTCACTTATCCCTTATGTGGGAATTGTCTGTCCATTTGACACCAGAAAATTGTGCATCATCAAGCTGAGTATAAACAATTTATCTTTTTCAGAGTGAAAAGCTTGTGTCCGTCAGGCCCCAGCTCCAGTGGCGATGGTGGCACTGGCAGTTTATGATCACAGTAACCCACTTTGGACATCATCATCTACTTGCAGTGAGCAGCAGGACTAGTGCGGGTCTCGCATTGCTGTCTATGGCCTGGGAGATATGTTCCAGATATATAGGCTTGCTGCAGGGAGAATAAAGCTGGCTTATGGCAGCTGATGGCATTTGCAGAGTGTATAGCAGTTGCTGCGTATCAGCTCCATGTTGATACAGGGTCAGTGATTGCCTGACAGATTGAGATAAGACCATTCCTTGTCAAGATGCTTCCAGGCTACTGAGAATGTGAAATCAAAGGCTGTCTAGAAATACTGCTCAGTGCTGTTAGTGTCCTAGAAAATGCCACTCACCAAAAAAGGGCAACAGCCAGCATGCATACCCAAAGCAGGAATTTACACACAGGACAACTAAATCAGTAGATCTTTAAGACTCAAAATAACCTTGAAGCTGCCTTAAACCATTTCTTTCAGGGCGTCTTTTGTGTACCCATGGAAAAGAGGGAGTAGCTGACTTGCTGTAGTACTGCATGGTCTCCTGCAGCGCCAGCAAAGTCATACAGTAACAGGCTCAGATGTCTTTTAAGTTGAAATTTGGGTCCAGCCTGCTGTGTAATGAGCAAAGATCAGGGAATCACAAAGACGCTTATGACCAGTTTTTGATTCTCTGAATTTGACTGGAGACTAAATGGATTAGACCAGGATATCCAGTCTGCCTTCATTATTGCACTAAAAATATTTTACTGTAACTTTGCAGATGGCAAGCTTGACATAATATCTACTGCATTAAGTTTTTAAGTTATCCTTATAAACAAATCTATTATTTTCTATACTATAGAACTAAAGCAATACAAAGCCATTTCCAGCAATTACACTGATTTTTATATCAAGCAGCAACATAAAATTAACATAATAATATAAGTATTTATGTTCTTTAACCAGCAGCTGGAGTTAATAATAACTGAAGTTTGGAGTTAATTATAACTGAAGCTTGGGCCATTCGTTTTTATGTTTAGGACAAACCCCCTGAGATTTCTATGGCCAGAATTTTATAGCCAGAGACAAGGAATTTCACCACCACTGAAAACATACATATTCCTATCAAGTCAGTTAGAGAAGAAAAATAATGATCTTGCGGGAATATGCCCAAATAAACCCAAAAAGTAGGACTAGGTTAGTCATTGAGGATCTTCTCTCTAGCTCCTTTATATTGCGGATAGTAGGAATCACTGGCAAGGCTTTAAACATTCGGAGGGAGACAGCAAATACAACATAAATGGTCACAATGTCTTTGTTTTCCATTACCTGTCTAGAGTTACAATTCGCATCAAGCAGACCCAGCAAATGGATGAACTAATTCCTGAGAGCTGGGATTTCACTAGCCTGAGTGTGAGCTGGCTGGGAAACAGTTTTCCCATCCTGCAGAATTTGTCTTCTCCTTCCCATCCCTTTCATGAGAATGGAATCCAAAATTTACAAAGACTTTTTGTGAAGCATGTAGGTCATTCCTGGCAGGTAGGTCTGTGGAGGATCTTCCCAGTCTTTAGGGAGCCTGGGTTGGAGTGACTGTGTTGCTATTTTCTGCTTCTCAGGTTTCTGTACTTGGATTGTTCCACTCTCCCTTTGGCAAAAATCACACACTGGACAAGAGACATAATACAGGTTAAAGTTGAGTGGAAAATACCTTTGTAAAACAGTTTGATTTTGATGGAAAAAGCATTTTCTTTTCCTTAATAAAAGGAAAACACGACCCCCACCCTCTAATAGCTCTATTTTGCGTGCACGCAAACACAATTTCCCCCAACAATAGCTCTATTTTGCATGCAAGTGTATACACATTTCCCTTTGTTATTGCTCGCAGAGTACTTTGAAAAGGAAATCGTATTTGGTGCTAAGCACTAGTGCAGCTTGCTGGCAGCTTGTTTGCCTAGTACCCTATGTATCCCGCTGAGCCCTGAGACACTTTGTTCTGCTATGAACTGACACCTCTCTTTGTTCCCTCCATACCTTGTAGCCTCGTGGTGTATGCAATAATGACTGTACACTGTATCTTAATTTGCATTTTTATGTAGACATGGTCTCAACCACCCTATGTGACAAGCACAATTAGTCTGACCTGCTATATGAATCTGTCCCTGCCTCCAAAAGCCAAGCATTGAAACTGAAATCATTACATTAATGTATGAACAAATGACATGAATATGCTTCTGAAGCCCAGATACGCTGCTTTATCATTATTTCCACTGTCAGAAAGAGGCCTCTCACAAATGTTTGTCACTGGAAAGAGTGCACAGGAAAGAGGGATGTAAGTAGGTAGGTAGCTAGGTAGGTAGAGAGCTACCTAAAGGAAAGGGTAGAGGAGGCAAGTGTGGAAAGCTTTTGTCTGAACTGCACTGAACATTATTTCCTGGAGACTTTCACAATGGAGTCAAAAGACCTTGTGTCTAGCAGGTAATTGTAGTCTGCCAAAGTTTGATGCTGGAGAAGCAAACAAAAACATCATTCATAAAACATGTCTACAGTACATGTGCTATGACCAACTGGGTCAGCTGGCAGTGTAGAAGAGCCAGCTGACAAGACCTGGGAAGTTAGAGCAGCTGTGCTCAAACCCTGATTACTATTTATTATTTATTCACTTTGTTCTTAAGCTGGGACCTGCAGACCAACACAAATTTGCTTTGCCTTTTAGAGTATGTTTGAACAGACAAAATGGGTGTCTGTCAGTGGGTTTGCCTCATATGAGAGCACTTACCATAATTAACAAGGGGATGTGTGCCAGAGCAGGACTTGCAGCATTTGCTAAATTCAGAGCAGTCTAAAGCATGGGCTCACAGGAAAGGGCACATAGCCCAGGGTCCAACAAATCATGAGGCCTGTTGCAACTGTGTTGATCCTGCTTGCCTACAGCCGTCCCTGAGGGTAAGTCCCCTGAAGCCAGCCTTGCTAACTGTAATGCTGCCAGGAGGCAAACTTAAACACCCAGCAGAGTAACCTACATCAACAATAGGACTTTCTTTGCCTATCAATTGCCCGTAGTGAGGTATCTGGCTGCATAAAGACAGGGTTTTTTTCAGCCAACACTGCTTTTTTTGCAGGAAATCGTGATTTTTTTTTTTTTCTGTTTGTCCCGCAAGTTGTATGATGTGAGCTTCCTCTGAAGAAGAAAGCACATAGCTGCAGTTAGCTTGGGAATAAATATGATCTGGAGTACAAAAGCCTGGGCTCTGCACTAACCACAGCAACATGGCTTCTGTTTTCAGAGCTGTCTCGCATCTGTCTGAGGAGAAGCACAGGCAGCTGGAGTTCACATCTGCCTGTAAAAGAGCATGTAGACATACCCATATGTGTGCTGGCAAGTCTTTTAAGCATAGACAAAGCCTATGAGAAATAAAAGGGAACACATCTCATGCTAACATCAGCAAGAGAGGTTTGATGTCGATCTTTGCCCAGCTATGAAGCTAAGGATTTAGGTCTGTCATCTTACTCAGGAATGGGAGTTTTATACTGAAAGATGGATATAAATAGTGCATTCACAGTAGATTTTTTTTTTGCCTTGGTCAAACTGTGTGTTTAAAGGAGGGAAGAAGTGCTGTTTCCCTGAATTTGCCATCGTTGTGCATGGCTATTTCTCATTATAAGACAGGATTGAGTTGGATTCCCAGGTCTTAGATAGAGTAACTTTTCATTTATTCAGCACTTTTTCCCGAATTAGCTGACTTAAATATCAGTGCCAGATTAGCAGCTGTGTGGTACAGGGAGAACAGACCCATGGAGTCTGAAAAAGCCTCCTGAAGGTCTGTATCTTAACCAGCCATGCAAGTTATGTCTTCACAATTGCAATTAGTGGCAGAACTCAACACTGCTGGGGATCGATGACATAGTGACAGTTTTACTACAGCCTGGGTGACCCAATAGTCTGGCCTCAGCTTCAACAAGGAAGAATTGCTTTCATGTTTATTGCCTGAACTTTAGTTTCTTCTATTTGTGCTTAAGTTCCCATCTCTCTGCTTTTTAAAGTGAGCTGTGAGGCAGAAGCCATAGTCTGTGAAGGAGATCCTGCAAGTATTTCAGCCACGAATTACTGCCATTTTATTGCTGGGCTTCATTTTTTGTGCAGCTTCAATTCTGTGTTGTTGTCCCTGGTGAAGTAAATGATGATATTGAGCAATGCCTTTTCAATTTTGTCTGCTTCTAAATGAATTCTAGTTTTATTTCTCAGCATAATGCAGGCCCTACATCTAGTTTACTTATGATTTATATTCTGTTCAAAGATATGAGCCTTCATGAAGCCTACTGGCTAATAATTAATTAAGCTCATTTTAAGTCATTAATCTATTGTTCTGCATGATCTTTCCAGAACACATTTAAGATGTCTGATGCAATGTTTATTCTCAGCCCTTTTAATGCAAGTCTTCTCTGTAACTGCCTGCCTTTATTTTCCATTTACATCACCTGCAAATGACTGTCTGTACAAGCCTAATGGTTTACAGTAACCCTTTAAAAATTAGATACTTGAGGTGAATCCATTTAAGATAATATTTTGCAGAAGTCTAGTATTCCACCCAAGCACCATAGCATACTTTCTGAACAGAAAGCCAAATGCATTAAATGTATCAGCATTGCGATAGTCCAAACCCATTTGCTGTGGTATTGAGGACTGACACACACATGACCCTGGGTCTCAGTACATGGAAATTACTTGTAATTATTCTATATTTTCCAACTTTCGATTTGTTCATCTCGTAACTCTTTGGTAGAGACTCCTTTGAGCTGGCTCTAGTATTATCAGAGGAAATTCTGAGATCTCTGTTGGAGCTCTCCAATTTGCAGCTGAGTAGCTGACCCATTTTTGTTTAGGGCAATGTGTCTTTGGTTATAAAATCATCATTCTTTATAAGCCTCTTGCAGGGGGACAAATGGATGTATTTTTTACTTTATGTGACATTTATAAACTGATAGACACTATTTGCCCAGCATTTTTTAATCTCCATTTCATGAAAAATGAAGGTCTTTGGCATAGAATTTTGATTTGATTTATGTTCACAATTTCTCTCAATATGTTTCAGCCTAGGTGATATCAAAACAGGAACACTAGCTTTAATCATTACCAAAGGTTTCTATGTGATTTAATAGTGAGAGAGGATGTTGGTTTTCCTCATCATTTCTTAATTTCTCATGAACTGAATATCAAATTCACTAACTTTCATCCAAAATCAATTACTTCGAAAATCTATGGGAAATGAGACCTCAAAAGAATATCCTACCATAGTTTGTGTCATTCTATCGAATCTCGGTGCTATCTCTTGTTAGTTGGAATCATCACTATACCTTAAAAGCAGCAACCTTGGCAGTAAAATAGCACCATACTGCTCAATCTATCTGCTAGGTAGGAGTCCTATGAATTTTCGCTGCATATTCTACTGAAGTTTTCTTGCGTTTATTAACACTAGCAAGTCAATAGAGCTGTGCAAGTATGACTATTTCTCCATTCCAAGTCATCAGAAAATAATGCTTTTTCTCTTCTGAGGCCAGGACCTTGAGTAGAATAGGCAGAATGTAAATCAGAATTGAAAAGGATTGGATTAACACTTGCCAAGGGGAGGTTCCCATCTGTTTTTTACCAAATGTATGGGGAGGTTTTGCTATTGATTCTCTTGGGAAAAGGGTCAACCTTAATTTGAGGAAGGAGAGCACATTTAGCTCTTTTGTATTGCTATCTAAAATAAAAATACTTCAGCTAAATGGGCTTGTGACCATCTGAAGAAGCTGCTTAGTAACAAACTTTCTCAGTTTGGCAAAGGTGTAAACCTCTAAATGTTGGGTGGTCTTGCCCACCTCAGCAGCAAATCTACACAGGTTAAGAGGTGCTTCAGTACCTTGTACACCCCATGGAAGCCATTGAGGCCTTTTCCATTGACTATAGATCTTGCTAAGAAAAGAATATTCAAATGTTTTACAGGTCATAGAGGTTGTGCCTTTTCCTACCAGCAGTCTGAGTAACCTCCTGGTAAAGAGCTAACCAAACATAATCCTACCTACATTTTTTTGCCACCAATTTACCAGAACAATGTGCTCTTGATATAGAGACTACATTCTGATCTGACTGCTTGGACAATATTTTTTCTACTAGTTTCTCTAGTTCAATCAGTCAATCAGAACAGTCACATATTTATGCTGAAGTGTTTCTGTTGTTACCTTCAGGACAGTGCCGGGGATTCTAATTTCAGCTCAGAGTGGGATGGGCCATGTGATAGGCCTATTTTCCAGATTTTTACAGCTGCCGAGTACAAAATTGATACTGGTTGCCCTCTAGCTTGCTCCCAGAGGAAGATAATTGCAATATTTATTTTCAATGTGCAGTTTGTTACTTTCCCCTACAAGTCAATCTAGTCCCTGTTATTGCCTTTTCTTTTTGCCTTTGCAGTAGGTAACATATGTAGTGTGAAGGCTATCTTTAACACCAGACTTTTGCTGTTCAGGGAAATGAGCATTGGGCTCAATGTATAAAGCAAAAACATAAAGTAGCTCTAACAAATTACCTTATGAACAATAGAAAAGAAGAAATATTGCAAGAGGATATTAAAAAAAAAAGAAAAAAAAGAAGAAACCCTTTAAAACAGTTATAAAGCATGGATCAAATTCATACCATCCACCTCAGAGTAAGATAAGAGTTCGGAAAGGAAGTTTTCTAGTTGGTAGATAAATGTGCATGCACAGAGTTCCCTATTCTGCCTAGTTCCAACAAACCTCAGAAGTATCTGTAGCTGTCTTATCAAATTAAAGAGTACGCTGATGTGGGAAGTCATCAGCTGGTGTTAAAGCAGCAATACTCTTTACTGACTAACCAGACCTCCAGAGGACATCTCTTGTGATTCTCATACATATCTTCAGTTTCAGAGCCTCTGCTGGTCAGGACACAATGCAATGCTCACTTGTATACAAGCATAACACATTTTTATCAGCCAGCCTTTTAATAAAAGACTATGTCCATCAAATTGCTCAGTATTTTGTAGGAACTTGAATTTCTACTTCTCAGTAAACACGTCAGGTGTGTCATGCAATGTAACTTGCAGCTCAGCTGCTGGCAGGGGGTGTAAAGCTGCATGAAATCTATCTTTACCATTATACGAAGACTTGTGGAGTCACTGCTTTCATATCATACTAGTTACTGTCCTGACGTTCTAAAGAGCTGATAGTTTTCTCTTCCCTTGGTCACTACTTTCTGAGATAAACTACTGAAGTTCAATGGAGTTGTTCCAGTTGTGCCAGAACCCACTAAGGATGCCACCTTCCATTTGCTCTTACAGCTCCTGAATGATATATGATTCAAATTCCTTTTACCTTTGCAGTTAAAACTGTCCCTATTTTCTATTCCTCTTTTCGCAGAGCAATATAAGAGCTGTGTACTAATGTGTGCTGCTAAAATGCATTTCAAAAAAGTAGATTGTAACTATCCATTTTAATAACTTTGATTTATTTCAGCTACAGTTCCAACAGCTTTAATTGTATTTTCTAGTAATGTTCACAGGAGCTTGTTTGCAAAGAAGTAAGCTGGTGTGGCAAACTATCTTATAAAATATGAAGATTCTTACAAAAATAACCCAAGTAACCACCAAGTTTTGAAGCAATAGCTATGGGGCAAAAGCCATAGTATGTTAAATCACACAGCAAGAACAGTGAGTTGTCACAGTGAACAGTCCCATACATACACAGCCTGTAGATTGCTCAGCAAAAGCTATTCATCAGGAAAATAACATACCTACAAAAATATAGTTTGTAATCAGTTAAAGGGTTATCAGTTAAAGGAATTATATCTATAAAGGACTCATTTGCTGTAATACAGAGGCAGCTGGCGCAGAGACACTGAATGGAATAGATTTGAGTTAAACACCTTGTCTCCAAGTGGTTGCTGAGCACCACATGGTAGCAAGAATAAAAATAGCCTAAGTAGAATAGAGAACTTCAAATCTTTTTTCAAAAATCTTCAAATCTTTTTTTGTTCGAATCTATCAGAGCCAAAACTCTCCGGAAATGTGGAAGACAACGGAAGGAAATTCAGTAAGCACTTCGCTCTGTGTTTGTAAGCAAACAGCATCAGTAGAAATAAAGACATTCAGAAGATAGACTTGTGTTTCACACAGGGTGGTTCTGAAAAGATTGTTGCAGTTAATAACTTTCTGTTAAGCAGAGCAGAGATTGACTGTGAAGTGGTAGTAGAGAAATGTGAGGAACCCTAAATTCCATGTAAAAAATAAATATATGCATGAAATTGGCTCAGACTAAGCAGTCTTGCAATTTTGAGGGCTAAGAGGAGACTGGGTCCTAATGGGAGCTAGGAAGAAAATTCAGAGAAACTACTGGAAAACCTAGAGTGAAGGTGAACAAAACAATTGTAAGGTACTGGTTCCTGCACATTAGTGAGGAAGGAAGTTATGGGACAGCCTATAGAGTGAACTCCACAGTTCTTTGACACTGCATGCCTGATTTGGTATGCAAAAATGTCAACAAAACCCCAACTCCTTAAGGTAAAAAAGAATGCAGAGCTCTATCTTGGATCAAAAAGAACAACAGAACAGCTTGAATACATTGAACTACCACTGCTTAAAAGGATGGTGTCCAGAAAAAGTAATCTATATCTAAAAAGTCAATGGGTTGCACCCTGTTTTTAATTGATTGCAGAGGTTTTCAGAGTGTGGCCAGAGCGGTCAAAGGATGACAAGTATGCCTCTAGCTCAGATGAACTCCACATTGAAGCAACAAATAAAGCTCTGCCAAAATATGAAGACTGTCAACCTGAAAGTAAATATGACAGCTATTATTTCAAAGCTGCATGCTGACATATAAACCACTGCTCCCAGAAACTGTATGAAAAGAGCTTAAAGAAAAGCCTCAAAAATAGAGAAGAAAGTGATGAAGAGTGTTATTTACACATCAGCGAAAGAAATATTTGAGGTATAGCCACAGTTAAACAGTAACAGGGGTATGAATGCTACTTCTTGAGTATAGAAGGATGTGAGTTCTTTTGTCTTATCCAGGGGTATGATTCTGAAGCGACAGAAGCCAAAATAAATAAGTATATCTTTAGAACATCTCAGAGGGGGCTGCTTTTGCTCCTCCTGGACTACTACAGAGCTGATAATGTCCTCTCACTTCTACAGCAGTGCTGTGTGCATTATCCTGCTGCACCTGGAGACTGTCACACCAGAGAGGTGCACGAGGTACAATATGGCACTATCACAACAAATGACTTGCTCCTTCTTGATATTAGTGTTGATGTATCAGAGGAGACATAGAAGTTCAAGTGTCAGTAACATCATGGACTAACTGGGCATTGCTGCTAAAGTAGGTTAGCGGACAGGCTGGAACTTCCTGGGATCCCATGTTACATGAATACTGCTCACTTGTCATTCACAGGCTGCTCTGGGGAATAACTATGTGGCATCTGAGCTGTTCAGAGACATGTGCTTGGCACTGCCTGAGCTGTACCTAGTGCACAGGGGAAACAGGGAATGAAGCAGTCATTGCCAAGGTCATTGCTGCATAGTGGTGAATGAACAGCGCAGCAAGCTTGAACTCATATAATTCACTGTTTCTATTCTCCTACAATGCCCCTGTCAGGGTTTCCTGGTAGCCAGAGTTGGGATTTTAGAAACCCAATCTCTTATGCAATAAGACTGAAGTTCCTCTGCCTTGGACAGTAAAGCTAACTGGAAGAAGTCCACCTTTTTTTTTTTTTTTTTTTGTCTCTAGCATGAAATACTTCTGTGAAAATACATTGGAAATTTTATGTCTTCATCAACAACTGGAAAGTAGAGGGGTAACATTCTGTTTTCAGTTATGAGTTTTGGTTTTCCACTCTTTTGAAAAAGTCAGTTCTTTTTGGCGACAAAAGAAACTGCAAGAGAAGTCATTAGCAGAGTTTTCCATCCAGCTCAAATGTCATTCTTCAAGCAGCTCTACCCTTTTCAGCTTTCTTCTGATGATGGTGTTAGACTAGACAATTTGTAAAATTTGGTAGCTGTTATCGTTTGTGATAGGAATTGCCCTGAGACATTGTATTTGTCCAACAAATCCATTTCCTCTTTTAATTAGGATTGAGGTACAAGTTGCATCCTGGTGTTGAATTGGTCTCCAGCCGGCTCTGAACTTTTTACAGTTGATTACAGTGATTGCAATTCTTTGGCTAGTTCTCCAGCGTAACTTCTCTGCTTTTAAAGAGTTTGGCAGTGGCTGGTTCAAACAGAGCAGATAGCTGAGTAAATGTTTAGTAAAAATTACATCTAATTTAGCAGAACTGCTCAATGTCATTTTCTTTTTAAAGACATGCACTCTGGAAGGTGCTGTTCAGCAAAGCACAGCTGATAAAATTCTCTGAATGGCATAAAGGGCTTTAAGAAATGACTAGAAAGAGCATGCACATGCACAGGGTTACTTTCAGTTACATCAGAGAATCATAGAATCATTTAGGTTGGAAAAGACCTCTAAGACCATCAAGTCCAACCTTTGTCCTCCTTGAGCTGTAGGCACCAAAAGCAGACACACCATTGCAAACAACAAGCTGTCACACCACCACCAAAAAGCTGTCACAGAAGCAGCCCTATTTCTGACTCTTTGGTCGGACAATTCTGCCAGTGACAGGGAACAACCATCCTCATGAGCTGCCAGTTGAGGACTTACCAGCACTTTAAGTGGCACACAATAGGAAGAAACCTTCATCGGACCTGCATTCTGTCAGCCACTCTGGCTGCTGCTTGGTTTCCAGATCAATGCGGAGACATTTTGATGGGTAAAAGGCAAATGACCTGTCATATACCTGTCTGAGAAAGCCTCTCTCAGTTAATTATTGCAACTGTACCATGCAGAAGCTAAAGTCTCATCATGTAAGAGGGAAGAGGTAGCTGACAGGTTACTCACACTCAGGACCCCAGATTTTTTTAAAGTTTTTTCTTCCTTAGATAGTAATAGCCTCATACCTTTAGCGTTCCATATGAAGTCCCACCTAATTTTGCTATTAAGAGGAGAAACATGTGGTGTGGTGTATGTTGTTGACACTGAGAAAGGTGAGGAGAGAAGCTAGCACCAAATACAGTGACTACTGTGCCCAGATATTGATTTTTCCTTCAGAAGAAGTGTGAATAAAAGCAATTATTGTGTATTGCCAGCAATCTTTTTCTGCATAAACCAGAGGTCATACATGACTCTTAAAGGCACAGATTTGGGCATAATAATTTAGTAGCATGACTGAATGTTAGAATCAGGTATTTAATCACATAAGAATAGCTGCATACCTCATTGACTATGAAAATGTTCCCTCTGTGCTTTTTGGACTGTGCCACATATTGCAAAGCATATATTATCCTGTAAATATTAATGGTAAGTAATTTAAGATCAGTAGTCGCCTTCTTTTCAGAACAACTGAAACATGATAGTTACATTTCTGCCTTATTGGACTTGCTCTTTTGGGGCCATTTAGTCAATCCTAGCTTGCTAGATTAAGAACCTCTTGAACAAACATAGTTCACTTTGTTCATTTTGATATACCCTCATAGAAGCCATTAATTGCTCAATGAGCCCAATGAACAATTAACGGTTTCTGTGGATAATACATCAAATTAGTTACATATTAAACTTTTGAGTGGAGCAGAGTATAAAGTTTAAAGGATACAAACAGGAGTCACGTACTCCAATTTCTACATCCAGCTTTTCCACTGACTTAAAGTATCTGTAAGAGTTATGACCCTGAAGCCCAGGCCTAGCAGAGAGCTGCAGTATGTTGCCCCCCAGCATGGACAACCCAAAGAGCCATGTACAACATGCTAACAGGATGGATAAGAGAGTGACATACCATCAACATTTTTGAGGACATAACTGGTTTATCTTCTACTTCATGGAGGCTTCTTATATCCCTTGGATTTCAAGAAGTCAGACAACTACAGTCTTGTACTCAACGAGCTAAATGAAAGCTCTTTTGGTTACATGAGGTTAGGAGGTAGTAGAAGAGCTAAGAGACAGCGTCCTGTCATAAGTAATGGCCCTGTGGTCCAGGATTTATGCTGACAGTGGAATAGCCGGCTGCCAGCAGGCATGGAATGCTTCCCCAGGAATGTGCCCAAACCACCAGTTTGGGTGCTGTAGGCCATGCACAAGCATTTCTTGCAGTGGGACTACTTGAGGTGCCTTGAGTACATTTAAGGAAAAAAATCCAGTTTGGGGATTCACAGAATTAGATAGCAGCCGAGCAAGAGTGTTTAGGACCCTGCTTTTCAGTCACTCTTGCAATACTTAAGTCCCTTCATGGATTCAGATCTTAGTCTTGGTTACTTGGTTTTGCCATCTGTTGGAGCGGAATAATAATTCCTCTATATATAGGCTTTATATAAAGAGATGTAAGGAGTTGAATTTATAATCTTTCAACTTGATTTAATTAATTCAGGAGGAATAACACACATACAATATACATTATTTCTGATGTAAAATCAGCACTGGATGGTTTCATTACAAAGTAGTTACAAATACATTACCCTTCCTTTTATCAGCCGATATTTCAGTTAACATTTGTCTAATTCTTTTTTCTACCTGTTTTCTACTTTTATCAATGACTACTTGGTTGTTGCAAACAAAAAGTGTATTCATTTTCCTCTATCACATTCCACTGAACAGATACTGCTATGCTTCCACCAAATTATGTAGATGTAAGTCACACTAAGACCAGAGAACACAGTAAAGAAAAAAGCATGAGATTTTTTTAAAAAATCTATTCATTCAGAATCATAGAACATCTCTATTGCTTATGGTTAAGTAACTTTTTTTTTTTTTTTTAAAACTGGAATAGCATAGACTAATCCAACAGAAATTTACATATGTAAATAACTTTAGACACAAGTAATCTTCTTTAGTTCAAAAAGAACTAGTGAATTCGTAGTGTTATCCTAGTGCACATTTAGGAGTATGTTTTCACTTGTATATTGAACATGTGTTGTCCTTTATTAAAAGAACAAAAAATATGCACACATACATATATTAAAAGAGATAAAAAAAGGAAGAATACATAAGCTCAAAGAAAAATCCCTGTTTATCCTTCAGTTTAGTAAAATAATATTTGATAAATACATGTCAAAAAAGCACCAAACCATGTTACCTTACAGTTGGCTATTTTCCTAATGAGACTCAATTTGTCCTCCTCTGCTTTTAATTCCAAGTCTGACAACCTGAAAAACATATCTTCAAAATCAGAATATCTTCTCTATAAAGATTGCCTTTGTGCATTATAGGACAAATGTGCCTTCAATACAGAAGGTGTGGTAACTAGGACTACTGTTAACTTCTTTTCTTGGCTGCCATCCCACCAAATGACTCACATTTAGCCAAGATTTTGCCCTTATTACATGCCTGGGGTCAGTATCCTGGAGATTCAGTGGTTACTAATGATTACTGGGCCAGAAAAATGAAGAGGTAAGGCAGAAAAAAAGTGTACACATAAGGTATATTTTTCTAAGTCCTGGGAATGAAAGCTGAAGACACTTCTCCCAAAATCTTGGTCTTTTGGGGGCTGCAAAATGCACATTTTTATGGTCTCAAAAAAAGGAGAGTGATGGTAAACCCCTTTTTGAGTAGTCTTAAGAAAACCCGTGATAGCAATGCAGGGAAAAAACAAAGATCTTATTTAGATCCAGTGTCTGTGAAATTGCAGTTTGGGGCCAATATACAATAGCTAAACAAGAGCATGAAAGGATGTAACCAACATAAAAATAGATTCTAGATCTAGCTAAATTGAACAATTAACCCAATCATCTAAGATTAATTTTTCTGAGCTGGTGTAATTGTCTCGTTTTGAAAAGTCTGCTCATGTATCTGTCAGGAATTCAGATCATATTGTTGTTATATGTCACTCTTGTTTGATCTAATACCTGAAAGTTTTATTCATGGCTAAAGGTCGAAGTGAAATGGCCACTTAACCTAGTGCCTAAAATTCAGCAGCTTCACCAAATGACCAGTTTGACAGAATGACTGTGATAGGAATTAGAGCAAGTGCAGCTCCCTTATTAATCATTGCTCATTGACCTTTAACAGCAGCCAGATTGTATCTAGGTGTAGTTAAGGTGTCCAGGGAGGTTGTGTGTTGCAAGAGGAAGGTATGGAGTGGACAGCAAGAACAGAGAAGAGAGGGTCATTCTTTGTGGAGTGACACTTGTCCCCATTGAAATCAATCACAAAAATACCATGATGCCAAAGATGCATGGACCAGATAATTGAATCTTGATGTTGCTGTGGTCTTGCTCTTTGAAAAGAATAGATATTTTTCTATCTAGGGCAGTGAAATGAATAATCCCTGTTACTGAAAGAAAGTTATGTAGGAGTAAAATAGTCCTTGGGACTGGAATTCTGTTGCCAGCTTAGCTGCTGCTGCACAGTTTTTTGACTAATCAGGGCACACAGAAAGGCTTTCTAGTTGCTCTGTGCTTTCCCTGGGGAGAGATTTTATTGAGTGCTTGTGTGTATATGTGCAGCAGCACCCCTTTCAAGCAATGCATGCAATGGCCAGGGAGGCTTATTGGTGGGTCTAGTTTGTTGATGGGGTTTTGTTCGGTTTATTTGAGGGGTTTGTTTGTGGTTTTTTTTTTTCCTTTGTATCCCTGAGGAAACAGCTGGGGAAAAGATTTTGGAGTAGGCCTGCAGCCCTCTTATGCCAGTCTATTTGAGCTGTTTGTTATGTTTGAGTTAATTTGTCCCACGTTTAAAAATTGTGGGCTCCTAAAGAATGTAGATGTACATGAGAAGCATTAAAAATAAACAAATATTCCAATAATACCACCCAAATTGCCATCATGTTGTTGGATAAAATAAATCAATATGGGTATTTTCAGTGTGATGAATCAACACTTGGGAACATATTCTTAAAAGGAACTCATTCAGCATTGGCTGTGACTGACTTTTTTACTTGAAGTCAATGAAAACACATTTGCATGTAAGGATTACTCATACACAAACGGTCTTCAGTGCTGGAACTTGTACCAACAGCCCACAGAATGAAACAAAAGCTCCACATAGTCATTTTAAAGGTTGAGTTTGTATTTGCTAGGGGAAAGATGGAAACTTATTTATGTCTAATAATGTTAACCTAAACTCACAAGTTTTTAATAAGTAAAAGTTCTTTAAAACCATCATGTAAAGTCTCCATCTTTAATATTATCATTTGCTAAATGGCTTCTTCCTTGGTTGCTATGCTTGAGATCAAGGCTTCAACATTTTCAAGAAGCAAGGTTTCAAAATTTTCAAGAATCATTTTTCACACGATTAACAGACAAAAGGAGCAGACAGGCAAAATGACATCCTCAGTTCCTTTAGTATTTTTAAATAATTAGTCCATTTGATTTTAATGTAAAATAGATTTTCTTGATTTTATTGTAAGAACATGATATATTTATTTTTTTTAAAAGTACAGCTTTTCTCAAAATCAAACCACCTATTTGGGTTTTTTTTTGCTCTTGCTTATTAGAGTATTTCTTTACCCTATACCAATGAACAAGAATTAGTCACCTTTTTATGCTGAAAGCTACATTTCACTATATTAACCCTTTGTTTTCTATCACTTACAGGGTCAGATCCTGAGGTGGTGTGAGATGATTTCCAATGAAATTAGTAATCTTGTCTCTAAGTAGAGTGCTGAAGATTCAGTCCTGCTTTTCCAGGGCCATAAAACTGTCATTTTTTTATGATAAAAATATAATTCACAGATTGTCTTTCAAATTGTTGATAATTCTGCCGCTGTAAGTGTTGCTGTCTTAGTTACTCCCTTGTGTATACCGATTTTCTAAATTGCCGTTTTACCTTTTTTCTGCCCTTTTTTTTTTTTTTTTCTTCTCTTTTTTTTTTTTCCCTGGGTTGGTCTCACTTCTTACTATATGCCAAAG
The DNA here is from genome assembly GCA_013400335.1 of Eurystomus gularis. Lineage (NCBI taxonomy): Eukaryota > Metazoa > Chordata > Aves > Coraciiformes > Coraciidae > Eurystomus > Eurystomus gularis. The sequence goes on from VZZY01007604.1 coordinate 121,083, forward strand.
GCTGGCTTTAGATAATCATTGACACACTTTGAAACTTGTTTCTCAAATAGTTCGTGTAAATCTTGTGGCCAAAATCCATATTTTTTAGCAGCCGAATCTTTGCTTCATTTCCATATACAGTTTTTTGCATGTCATTTGTTAAACATTGGTACCATCTAACTAAGGCATTCCTAAGAGACCCTTTTACTAAGTTATTATTCTGGTTTCACTTACAGGTCAGAGTAGGATTCCGTCACCCTGAATCCAGTGCCACTGTAAAATCGATGTGTATAGTTTCAGTGAAAAGCCAGAAATACGCTGCATGCACTGGTTCTGCTTATGTGTTTATATTAAACATAACTGTGATTTTCCATGTTGATATGAGATACAGCATTCAGACTATGGAAGACACTGGCTGACCAAGACAGGAACCCAAAATACAAGCCAGCACGTGGTGCCAAGAGAGAATGCACTCTGAGGCAGTAGCGCAAGATGTAGGTATGCAAGAGGATGTATTTCCTTACCAAGTAGACTAGGTAACAGCTGTAGCCTGCTAGCTGGATACAGAAGAGTAAAGAGCAATCTTTTAAGTTTATCCTTAGTGTAAATAGACTAAGTGCAGCTTGCTTTTGTTTCTGTTGTTTACATCTATGTAATCCGTGTCTTCGCAGTTGGTTATCTTTTTTTGATTTTGTAAGTGTAAGTAATCCACTGCTAACTTCAGTGAAAAAATATTTCAAGGTAACTAGCTAGCACCACAACATTCTGTGGCTGTGACTGTCCTTACAGCCAAAGGTCTGAACCTCCCCTGCAGCTGCCCGGCAGTTGTCTACTTTCCTCCATAATACTTAAAGGCAAGAGGATTTATGGCCGTGTAAGATGCAACACTCTGCATTGAGAGTTAATAATGCAGTGCTCTAAGGAGAAAACAACATCTTTCTGTGACCAGAAAAAACTCTGGCATGTGACAATTAATGGACAGTATGCCTGAACCTGAATAGTCCCAGCTGAGCTGGTAGCCACCATTTAAGGCACATAAATAATACAGCAATACTTATACTGATAAGGGCGCAAATCACTAGCTGAAGAAGGAAAGTCTGCATATCTGCTATTATCAGCTCAAACTGGAAATAAGTAAATGTGGAGAAACAGTAAAATTATTTTTCTAGTCTTGGTTACATTTTATAAATACAAGCCTTAGAAACAAAATCAGCCTATAAAATTCTTTGTCATTATTTCCTTCACATTTCCTTTCCAGCCCAGCTCGTGCATTTGCAGGCAGGTGAGCTCTTCAAAAAGATCCTCCCACGTAAGAAACTATGGGAACTATGAAATATTACTGCAGTCCAGTTATCTCTGAAATGCTGATCTGCCTGGCTAACATGGAGCCAAAATGCAGTTATTCCCTTTGACATGAAGTCAGTTGTGAATTTACCAGATGAACTTCCTTGACAAATGGCTACCACCCACTCAATCCGTCACTTCAGGGAAGCGGGGCTGTCTCATACTTCTTCATTTCTTGTTTTTATCTTTTGTTCTGCCTTTCAAAAAGACCAAGGGGTAAAATCCAACCCAATATTCGAAAGTATGTGATTTAGAACACTGAACAAGTAACAAAGAGATTTTCTAAAATGGCATATTATACAGTAATCGTGTACTTCAGAATTTCCTCCTTTTTAATACAGAAAAATCAGCCAGAATTCTTCATTAATATTTTAATTGGCATAAGCATTGAGTTCCCAACTATCCACATGGTAATTTACACTTATACTGTAGCTGGTGGGAGTTGGTTTATTTATTTTTCTTTGTGCTAATCCAAGGATCTCCTTTCCTGCAACAGGAAAGCTGCAGACGACAGTTGCACTGCACAGGTGAAAGGCACAAAAGGAAAGGTAAAACATATGTAGAACAATTTTTCTAAGAACAAGAAGAAAAATATATACTAATCTATTATCTATCAGGTAGATTAAAGTAGCTAATAAGCATTTGGTGTTTATGAACAACTCTTAGCCTTGTCTTATCAAAGCAACCAATGGTGGAAAGGTGCATTGTGAAACAATTAATATGTAAAAAGAATTTTTTCTGCTCAGAGCTTTGTCTGAGTAGAAGGAGGGGATGCTCAGCACATATGCATCATCTTGGTAAATTATGCAGCAGAGCAACCTATAGATTTCCTAACCTCTGCGTGTGCTCTGGGAATATCCATGAGTGCATCATGCCAGTGTCTTCTCCCATAGGGTACTGACACAGCACAGAGCTGTGGACGAAGCAGGGCTGGAAAGAGACTGCCAAGGAAAAACCTGGTCTGACAAAACACTTCTCCCTGCAAGCCTTGGTATGTTGGGAGAGCAGAGTGTCCTCAGCTAGGCTCAGTGGATTACAAGACCAGGGCTTGGAGACAGAGGAAGCCCAGACCTACAGCTGGTGTGAGCCTGGAAAGGGGCTATCAGAGGAGAGGGCAGGCTGCTATAATTGCTTTCCTTGTCTGAAGCAAGGCGTTATCTGAAGCCATGGGCTGACGGGTTGCATGGAGCTGATCTCATGCATCCCCCTCCCCTGCACTTCCCAGCCTAGCTGCCTGGTATCTTGTGCCCGGGGTTTCAGTGCCAGCTGTCCCCGCTGATAGGGCAGGGAGAAGGAACTGCCTGTCATATGGTTTCCTCACTCTTTTCTGAAGAATCATGGGGATTGCTTTAGAAAGTCTGTGATTTTTGTCGCTGTGTGGTTTTGCTATTGTCAGCGGCATTGCTGATGATTTTTAATTTGTTTCTTAAGGGAATAATGGTTACAGGAGTGTGGGATTTGCCTGGATGTCTATCTCTTTATCTTTTTTTTTTTTTTTTTCTTGAGCCCAGTGGCAGCTTTTAGCCAAATGTAACAGAGGGCTAAAGCTCTCCCAGATAATTAAGTAACAAATGTCATGAAAATAGACAAATAGGTAGAGGAGACAGATGCTGTAAATGCCCTTACTGCAGGAAAAGCTGCAGAATAGTATCTCACATCATTAGGCACTAGAACAGCCACATGGGAGAAGGGCGCCTCTAAATGCCCCAAACACAGTTAACTCTCAGCTCCATGCATGCCAGAGCCGACCACTCATAAACTAAAACTCCACAGAAAGTAGGATTAATTCCTTCTGTTCCTAAACAGTCATTGGTTTTCTGATTGAAGCCCCCTCAAAATGTTCTTTGGATTCAACTATTTAAATTTTTAAGAAAGATATTTTCTACCTGTAAACAGGCACACAGAGGTGCATGTGATTTAAACAGCAGAAATACCAATTTCCTTATTCTTCTCCTAACCACTTTACCTGTGGTAAGATCTGCACTTGGAAGACTTAGAAAAATGGACACAGCTAAGACTACATTGTGGTGCACCAACGAAGCTATATATGTCAGGAGAATTTGATCAACAGTGTGGGCAGGGCTGCATAAGTTTACAGTGAGCAGGATTTAAGAACAGAGAGTAGAGCCCAGCTCTACTGGCTCACACCATGGTAGAGTGAAGTGTTAGCCATAATGGAGATGCAGTGGTTCCCCCAGCCAAAATGGCTGAAGCTAGCAAGATCAAAAGCAGAGCTCTGCTCAGTTCAAGTTAACCACGTTGTTAAATATTTGACTGTTGCGGTATCCTGGAATAACACTGAAAGAGAAATACATAGGGACGAGTAAGGCAGGCAAGTCCTTCTGTGGCCAAACATTCCAGCTGTGCATGGCCACATCCGGGGCACAGCTAGGGAGCAGTGCTAGATGGTCCTGCTCAGTTTTAGGAATACTGTAAATTCCAGCTTTGGACAAATTACCTGAAAACACCAGGAAGGTCATTTGCAAACACATTCCTGGGGTTCTGAAGCTGATCACCCTTGCTCCCGGCTTTCCACTCTGCTGAAAACTCATGGTGGGTTTTGTGGAACTTTAACCACAGTCCAGAAGAGTGGAGGTTAGAAAATAGACACCTCTTGGCTTTGTAGCCCATAATTTGGGGAGTGGTTTAGATCTGTGGCTCAGCCCAAAGTTCAAGGGAGGGAGTAGAGTGCAACTTCCTTCTGCAGTCCAGCTCTATTTAAAGATACATTTTAAAATAAAAGCCTTTTCTGGATAGCCTGTGCAGAATTTATTACTAAGCAAATGTTCGGTCGTCTTTATAGTACCAACCACTTCTTTAATATTCTGCGCTGTTTCCAATATTTATGCTACCATTAAAAGGGAGAGAAAGAGAATCGTTTTCTCCTGTAAGCCTCTGTTTTAACTCAGCGTTGGTTGCGCACTCCTCAGGGTGATTTTGGGTTACCTGCCCTCTGTGGCATGACGTGCAGACTGACTGTGAGTAAAGCACCATAGTATTTTAGCACATGTTCAGTACCAACCAGCCAGCATAAGCAAGTGGTGAAAACAGAAGCCTAATCATTACTCCATGTTCCCAGTGCATAAAGAGAGATACTGTCCACCCACACAGTCTATGATCGATGCCAAGTCTTTTGCAACTTAGGGCTTCAGTTCAGCTTCTCTGATTTACACTTGTGCATTCTTCCTGGCTCCCACCGTTTTGGGGACGTAATGAACTAACTGACTAGAAGCTATTCTGTCACAATGTAAAAAAAAAGGGATGCCGGGGATGTAAAGCTGAGTTATAGTTGCTGAGGAAGGCCCTCTGATTCAGAGAGCCTAAGAAGAAAGCCTCTTCATACCTCTGAGGGCTTCATGAGATAACACGGTGACTTAGCCTTGACAGCTCAGGCTGTACACAGTCGCTCAGAGCTGCCCACCTTGGTCCTTTTTTCCCTGTTCCCTGATGTGCCTCCTATTGTCAATGTGTTAAGAGCTGCTACATCTCTTTCCTCTCTTTGTGGGTGCTCCGTAGTCTCCTGAGCAGGGAATGGATCTGTTTTGAATGAGCTCTGAAATACAGCTATGGTGACATCATTTCATTAAAAAAGTGCCAATATGAGGTAGTCAGGAAATTCAAGAACATTTATCTAGTGTCCTTGTTAAAAATAGATCACTTAAAATATTGTGTTGGGTTGTAATCAAGAGTAGACATGTCTCAGCCATGAGCAGATAGTGGAGAAACTTCTGAGGAAGATAATTCACCCACTGCAAACACAGGGATTAAGAAAGTGTTTTTTACTTCACAAAAATAGAAAAAACACAAAACACTGGAAGGTGGACATCTTAGCTTGAAAATCATTAATCTTGCATCAAAATTACCTAATGACATACAGCATGGGTAGGAACTATTCTAAAAGTCAAATTCCCTAGAAATATGAGTAAAGGAATACTGTAGAGGAAGTGTGTAAAATAGTGGGTAGGGGCTAATGGATCTAAAATTGTCAGACTGTAATGTTTGCCCTCCTCTTTGGCAATTTTTATAGTTCTGGTTACATTAGAAATTAGAACATCATCGATTGCCTCAAAAGCTCAAAATGAGTTGAGAACTTGTGTTTCAGTGAGAGCTTGCTACAGAAGACAGATTCTAATACAGACTCATTTTTGGTGCAACAACCATAGATTCTGTACTGTTTAAACAAACGCAAATAGTCTTTGGAAGAAACAGTTATTTGTAAGACTTTGCCCAATTGTCTCATTTCGTCTATGGAAAAAAAAAAGTGAAGATAGGCTTTTTACACTAGAAGTTAGAATCAGGAAAGAAAATGACGAATTAAAACAGCCTTACCAAAGGTTAACGTCAGGTGTGTTAGAGGACTAAAGAACCTCATCTACTTTCTTATGAATATACAACAGCAATAAAGATTATCAGCAAGGGCAAAGGGGAGGGATTCTTAATCTGAAATAGCTATTATTCACAGCTCAGCTGCCTTCTGTGTAGTTCTGTGTTCGTGCAGACCTGTACATGTTTGCTTGAACTTAGAAATCTAGCTGAGGTTTTATATATGAGAGTAGTGTAGTTTCCTAGTAAGTAAATGCAGCCAGCCATGCAGAATTTTTATTTCTTTTTTTTTTTTTTTCCTATTTTCTCCCTCTTTAGTTTCCTGTAGGGGAAAATATTTTTGTTCCTCTGTGGCTCCTACTAATCAGGGTCATATTTCTCCCTACATATTATGGGCTTTTATCAATACCAGGTAAATCTTGTCACTGATGTCACTGAAGATAGAATTAGGCCTTTTTATATAGTTATATTAGTAATCTAGAAAGATAAAACAAGGAAAATAACAAAATCTCACAATACTCATATTCTTATATATAGTTATAATAAATATAGTCATTTAAAAATAATTCCTAAATTGAGAAGAAAAGTCTGCTAAAACACTGGTTAAGCAATATGCATAATTGAGTCATACATGCTAATAGAGAGAAATTATGAGGTTACATATAAATAAGGAGGATTTGAAGTTACAAGTTTGGGCTGATGATAAAGCAACAATCCAGTTTACTACTAATTGGGTTAATGAATACTCAGAGAGTCTACTTTACTTCAGGACCTGATTCTCCTATGCACTGCAACATATGGAGTCTTTTTTATGCAAACAAAGTAAGTGTACATTGTGATAGAAGCAGAAAAATTTGAACTCAACTGAATGCTTAGCATCTCTGCAAAGTAGACACTAATGACTGTACATTGCGCAAGATCGTATAGATTTGTTTTGGTGAAATAAATATTAAAATTTATTTTTCTTGTAAACACTGTCAAACGCATCCTTTTAAAACTGGCTGCATTGCTATATTCAATTACTCCAGTCTGCAAGATTCTTGACACAGATTTTATTGAAAATATATTAATGTTAAGTATTTTGCCTTTTCAGATCTATTATGAATAGAATACTTTTGACTGCCATGAATTTACTAGCATGATGCAATTTGTATTTAAAGTGTACAAATTATCTCTGGCCTCATCGGTGCTGAATGAAACAGTTACAGAAAAATATTGCTCTCCAGCATAACCTTGAGAGCTACATGGCGCTAAGATTCACAATCAAGCAGGAGACAGGGCTCCTCTCCACAAGGAGCTATATATGAACAAGAGTTAATTGCTTTCTCAGGATGTTGCATTTCTCGTCATTAAAGGTTAAACCCAAACCTAACCTGGGATCTGCAGTGGGGCTGTCTCCAGGTGTGGACAAAATGTCCTGGAGAAAGTGGTGTGGAGAGAGATGCTGAAATTGAAATGAGTAGTGAATATAAAGGTGAAAATTTACAATCCATTGCTGTCTGTGATTAATACTACTCAGAGACTCATTGTACCCAATAGTAAAGGGGTGTTAACCCAAAAATCCTAAAGACAACTGGATGCCCTGTGCTTCACTTTGGGACCTCTCTGTCGACCTTGAGGGCAGCAGAGTCTCCTCAGCCTGAGGAAATGCCACCAGAGGGTGGTGTGAAACCAGGCTAGCTCACCCTGCACACTCCGTCCTTGCCTCTGCCCTGAGGGGTGCCTGGAAGAACCCCAAGCACCTGGGTCCTGGCAGCCCCTGGGCTCCCCTACCAGCTAGCTACACAAGTCTCATCCTCGAGTATTTTAAGGCAACCCTAAACTATGCCGGAACCTGTTCTGGCCTGGGACCAGGCAAGAGCTGGAATAATTAGGGTAGAATGCCTCACAGTGATATTTCCCTCAGCTGCCCTCAGCTGGGCCGGGCAAAACTGTGGCACAGATGCAGAAAGAGGGCTGGGAAAGTGGTGACCACTGCAATAAAGATGCTGGCCTGCTCCAGGACTGTGACTTCAGGATAAAAATAAAAAGGAGTAGCAATTAGCTAGGATTTATCATAAAAGTTTTAGCTGTCTCTCTCACCCACTGGTTTATTTCTGTGAGTGGAAAATTGTTTTTAACTTTGTGTGGCTGTTTTTGCACTGATGATTGCGCATGAAAGATGACTGCTTCTGTAAGCCTGATCCGAGAGGGCTTTGTGCCAGCCATGCTCAGGGCAGCTGGCCCCACAGGGGCAAGAAAGAAGAAAATCCAGCCCCCAATGGCTCTCTTCTTTAAAAATGAAAGCTCAACAAACAGAGTCTATAAATTGAGCAGTGCTCCAATCAGGGGAAGTGTTCTTTCCTGACAGCAGAAGTCAACAGGGCAGTCAAAAGGTTATTTAGATTTCACCCTCTGAGCCTGAGATGCAATTGCCTTGTGTTAGCATTCATACCTAGAAAAACTGTTCATTATTGTAATATTGGTTCATCTGAACTGGGTTTCGTTGTGGGTTTTTTCTCTTAAATGAAAGAATGATAATGTAGAGGCAGGACAATTTGGATGGTGAGTACCTCACACAGTGTATAGCATTAGTGGTCATGCTAGTTAGGATAGACTATGAGGACAGAAATGGACCACGTTTGGCCCAATTACGTAATATAAATAAAGACGCTACTAAGTGAAATTCAGCTTGCACTGCCCAGGCTAGCATACCTTGTTTTTTAAAAGGCAAGTTATCTCCAGAGAAGACTCTAATGCTTCTGCATTAGAGAAAACAATGTCCTTCAGCATTACTACCTCCTTCGCTTTTGACTGTCTATGAAGACATCCATCAATGCTCAGTAAGACATACTATAAATAGGGGGCGGGAGGACAGGGAAATACTCAAAACAGACAGGAAGCAGGAAAAGGAAGAAAGTATTATTAAGATAACATTTACTCTGGCTTTCAAAGAAGGAGATCTAACAGAAAGTGCAAATGTGTGCTGCAGTCTGAACCTAAGCAATCATTATGGTCTGATACATGAAATGGCTGCTCACGGAAGATGAACTAGTTGAGTGTCCAACATGCTCCCAGAAATAGACTCTGTGAAATATATCTTTGGTTGGTTTGTTGTTTGTTTGTTTGTTTTTTTCCCCCAGCTTGCAAGCAGACTTCAAAGTAAAAGACTAGTTAATAAAATATACTTTTTACTAGAGAAGTGAAAGGAAACAGGAGGATCTCTGGCTGAATTCTTTATCTCTTGGAGTATAAGAAATAAGTTTATACATTTTGATGATGGGCTTCTCTTCCTGCTCCAAAGAGCATGAGTCCAGACTCATTTGTTCTCCAGACTCTTTTGTTCTTGGTCTTGTTCTTTGACCAGCATGAAACCAATGGTGAATCTATGCCAATCTTTAAGTACCATTAAGCTGAAGGCTTCAAGATCACAGGATAGGTCTAAGCCATATTTTAGAGCAGAGAGGTCAGCTCACAGCCTACTTAAACCTCTAACTCATGCGACCATGGAACCATTGAAACAGCTGTGGATGACAAGCCTGTCAAGTGAGGCTTCTGGAAAGGAAGGCAGGCAAAGAGGACACTAGTCTTCTCAACCGAAGAGTTGCTGCAAAAAGGGTTGAGGAGACGTGAAAGATGAAAGCCCTAGCAGGAAACATGCCTTTTGTGCTTTTTTGGCTAAGCTTCTAACAATCAGCCATGAAGTGGTCATTCAGCCCTTGTCAGCTGTAATATGTAAGCCACATGCAAGGCAGCTCCATACAGTTGAAAGGAGTGCTGCTAGATAGCTGAGTTGGATTTGTAGCCTGCCATCAGGACAGCCAAACATGCATTGTTGAGGTGTGAATTAGAAAAGTTAGTTTCCAAATGGCCAAGGGGCAATAAACATTAATATAAACTAGAAATGGGCTCACTCCAAATAACCCCAACTCTCAGGGTGTTTGGATTGCAAACATTTGATCTGGATCCAAGCTTTGCAGCTGTCCTTATCTCTGCAGTGGCCAAGCCAAAACCCCAGGGTTTGTGGCCACCTGGCACATTCTGTGATCCAAGGACGCAGTGTCTGATTACCTGCTCCTTTGCTACCTCCAGCTAACAGTCCTTTCTATCAACCGCCCTTCCTGTCTCGCTCGGGTATTCTTTCTCCGGCTTCATGTTTTTTTCTCTCTCTTATTCACAGTGTTCTCTGAATAAGGGACATCCTTTGAATCCGTTGTGAGCAACTCGGTGTAGAACTATGCGATGTTGTGGAAAATCATCAACAGAAAGCATGGAGTCTGAGCATGAACTTTGTACCTTCCATGCAAGGCTGACAAAGAGCACTAGGCTGCTGTGCTTGTGAAAGAGAGGTGGGCAAGAAGTACATTTAATAAACATAACCAATTGAACTTGGAAGACCTTCTGATATTTTAAAAGACACAGTAGGGCTGATTAGCAGTAGGTACCTGCACAATCTGAGCCAGAAATCTCCAACTGTTCCTGGGGTCAAAAACTGGACTCTGTAACTGTCTATGTTTATTCTTTCCACTTCAAATCCCACCAAGTTTTAGATGGAGATTGGCAGTCTTATTGCATGTGTTTTTATTCACCAGAATGTAATGCACAGAGAATCACTTGGGCTTGCCAAAATACACACTTGATCTCCTTGTTTTACCTCCAGCAGCAATAGCCACGGAAGGAGTTGTGAGATCACCCTGCTCTCAGTGGACTCTCCTTTTCTCCCTGGACCTTGGTAAGGGGCAGAGAAAAAACACCGTGCCTTGCCCTAAACCTTAAAGAGAGACCATCATTGTGATACTACAATTTCTGGGGTTTTTCCTGTCTTCTGTGAAAGAAATAGTCAAACATGATGTAAAAATCAAGGAATGTTGACTTTTACTGAATTCTAAGACGTTAATTGGCATGTGAATTATCAGTAATTAATATATACATATACAGACAGGAGAAGTGGAGATTTTATTGGTATAAAATTTGTCCATTAGGCTACACTTCACACTCATAAAATCCAATGTTTCTGAAGCAGTAAGACTATGGATCTACATTATGGATTCTGCTTGGATGCTTGCGATTTGTATTTAATACCCTTATCTTAAAACAGAATAAGGGGATGCTGAGCTTGCATCTGGAGTTGTATTGATTTCTTCCTCTCACTCAGTGGCTGAAAAACACACAAAATTTTATTATTATTTCACCTCTGGTTATAACTGTCTCTGTTTTTAGCTGAACAGGTTTCCTCAGTGCATATTTCTGGCTATAGTAATTATATTGTTGACTCATGGTTGTGAGAGGAAAAACTTTGTAGATTCTACGCTGATAAAATATCTCCAGGGATCTTATCTGAACTTCTAGAAAATAAAAGGTTAATGATATTGTCTGAGACAGTCAAGCAAAATCTTACATTTACAACTTCTTGAGAAATAGCTCTGTTCACTGATATTTAAACCTAGTGCTGTGGCAAGTCTTCATGGCTTTAGATCTGATCAGTGTATATATTTTCCTTCTGTTTCTAACTGTTCCCATTCATATGGGAACACGCTAGACCAAGCTTTCTAGCAGACCTTTCTGTACAGTCCTTCTGGATCAGAAGTATGCTTTTCTTTGGAGTTTTACATTTTTTGAAACAGTGCTGATCTAGGACATACCTGGATGTCTAGGCTCCTGGGGATAGTTTTAAAAGTATACCAAGCTCTGCTCTGTCTAAACCTTACAAGCTTCAAGGGCCTGCCAGCATCATCAAAACACAGTTACTTAAATTGTGGGTGTAGGTATGGAAATTATTCCATTAATACCACCCAGTTTATGTCTCCACTCACGTGGGAGTGCAGAATATGTCTGACAATGTCTTCGGCTGTTTGGGGATGAGCACTAACATGTTTGTGTTTTCTGCTTGGTTATGGGGTTTGAGTGGGTGGGAAGGGTTCTGCTTCTTTTTCAGCTTGCATTCACAGATCTGCCAATATGTTGTCGTCGTCTTCTCCACCCAGACTGCTGCAGAAATGCCAGTTCATTGACTTTCTTGTTGCTGGCTGTATTTTTTTTAATTAATTCATTTTTACTGGAGCAAGATCCAGAGGGAATGGGCTTCACAGAGGCTGTCCAAGCACACATGATCCTTGACAGTCTCACTGAGAGTATAGGGCAACTCATCATTTGTATGGGAGGTAGCAAGCAGGCAAATTACAGTGCAAATCTACCATAATGCAGCTTCAGCCAGAAACAGACAGCTCCAGGTATTGCAGCATCACCTACTGAGACCCCAGGAAAGGTTGGAAGGTCAAACTGTGAGCTGTTTCACTTTAATCTCTTTGTGAAGGCCGTGAAATTCTTTGTAGACATTTTAACAAATAATGCTTCAGAAACGTATTTTCCCCTAACATCCTGCTCCTTTTTACTTCCCAAGTATAAAATCCAACAACAACTCAGCACGCATGTTTTAAGTTGAATAAAAAGAGCTGGTAAGAATGCAGGTTTCACCCTTCCAGCGGGGTCATTATAAAAGAAGTGAGGTTAAAAATAATATTAACGTGAACTGGAAAAAGATGAACTCTTCGTTTTTCTGCATCTTTTAAGACATTCTGAAAAGTCTCTGCATGAGTTCCTGTCTCATCCTCCTTCTTTTCCCTTTGCCCCACACCTAGCCTCTCCATCTCAGAAAAGGAAAGTTATTGGTACCTCTGGCTATAACTCAATGAGAGGACCCTCAGTGCTTTACCAGCTCCATCTTAGGATGAAGTTAAGATCCATATTTTCCCCTCCTCGTTTTTCCCTTTTGCCTCTGGCAGTATGTCACCATGGGAAGAAAATCAGATGCCCAATTGTAAAGATTGCAGGGATGCTACAGGATCCTCCTCTCTGCTGAGCTAGTCTACATTAACCTGTATAAATGCAGATCTTCACTGAATCCCGGAGAATTTTCAGGAAATTTGAAATGACATTGCTGACACTCTAGTCTTTAAAAGCAAATGTTACTGAGTATTTGAAGACATCCCCTTTTTTTTTACCAAACTATTAACAGGTTAAAGATTATCTTTGTCAAAAAAGCATAAGAACACATCTTAAAATACTTGTAAATGTGTCCATATTGACCTGCTACTCTTTGTGTCCTCCATCGACTGTGGAGTTCATTACATGCAGCTCCCATAGGGAGCTGCCTGCTGAACAGCCTTCTTTTGGGACCATGCTCAGCAGTATCTTAGAAATAAGTTCCCTTCAGGTATCTCAGATAGTCAGCAAGAACTATGGTTCTGCCCATTTAGACACTTCTATGAGCATTTTGCAAGCCTAAAAGTCTTTTAACATCTTATTTTTAAATGCTGGATCTTAAACACCTGAAGCACTTGAAATGAAGAAATTCTCACTCTGGAACTTGAACATGTGGTACAAACCAGTTTAGCAGCAGAGTTGTGTTTTCTAGATTCACTACACAGGATTATTCTTGGTGATGAACTGGTACTTGCTGGCCCTGAAGGCAAGCACAGACACACCAGTAGTTCAATGGTGATTTCCTGGACAGTAAAAGAATGTCAGAGCTCAGAACACTAGAGCATCTGCACTATTAATGGACTTACTAGCACTATGTCAATAATAATCCTACCATCAAAATGACTATGGTAATTATTATTAATATAGCAATGAACATAATTAACAATGATAATTCTTAACAGTAATAGTTACGAGCTCTTTGTATATTCTGTGAGGAGGTGTGCTCTGGTATGCGTAGTATCTTCTTATTTTGTCCTCTTAGATTTTCTCAGTCGTCTTCTGTTTTTTCTTCCCTTGTAACTACTCTCTTTCCTTTCTCATGTTTAATCCTTTCTCTCTGTTGGCCTAAACGTGTTTGGCCAAACATCACTCTTGTCCCTGCCTCTTCTCCTACTCAAGGGAATTGTCAGTCTCCAGTTCCACACGGCTGTCGAAGTTATGTAACCAGGAATGGATTCACAGCACATGTGGGACACTCACCTTCACCCCTGCAACCAGGGTAGGAAGCCCTAGTTTGAGGTCACATAGGTTCGTGTTCACTCTTGATCTCTTTCTCTAGAAGTTGTGTGTGCAGAATAAGATAAAATAGAACAGGATAAAGCAGAATAATACTATTGAACATAATTAAAAAATGAATTGTCGTGGTTTAGACCCAGCTGGGAGCTGAGCACCAGGTGGTTGCTCAGTCACTGTCCCCCCCACCCCATGAATGGGAAGGAGAATAGGGAGAAAAATGCAAAACCCCATGAGGTGAGATAAGGATCGTTTAATAGAACAATGCAAAAGGTGAAGAAACAACAGTAAAAGTAATGAAACAATGTACAAACTGAGTGATATAGAACAAACATGACAAGAGGCACACACACTTTGCCTGTCCAGTCCCCTGCCCCTATATAGCAAGCATGATGGTATTGAGTAACCCACTGGCTGGTTCGGTTGTCCATCCTGGTTGCAGCCCTCTCCCAGCTCCTGGTGAAAATTAACCCTCTCCTAGACAAATCCAGGACAGCATATAAGAAATATCACTTTATAACAATTAATTTTAAGAAAATAATTCTGCTTATGCAATGTAGGCATCTTCCTGAAGTGAAAAGTCCAATGTGGTTACTGCCTTGGTTACTTAACATTTTTGGCTGTGCTGTACTGTGTACTAGCTGGACTTTGAAACTACTGATGGGATTTGCATTGGCTTCAAACTATATTACGGCAGCTCATAAAGCTCCGTGTGAAAGAAACAAAGTTCCTGCTGTTTTAATGTTTACTGTTTCTGTTCTGGGGTGGACTGCATATAAAATGTGGGAGAGTGATATGGCATCTTCAGACTGAGGCATATCCCTTCTTTTTTAACCCCCAGAGTCAGTAGTAAGAAGAATTACCTGCAGAAGGACCAGCTATTGAGTCTGGAGCTTCTGAGATGGAAGCACTTGTTCAAATGCAGCTCAGAAGTTGCAAGCACAAATTGTATTTGCAAAATAAAGGAAACCATCCCTCAAAAATGTGATCCCATGGCTTCCAAGGGTCACACTACTACCTGTGGTTATTTCAGTTTATTACTTCCTCATCAGCTTCAGGCCCAGATCTAACAGAGAAGCAAAGTCTGGCATGGGCTTCTCTATCACCTTTAGCACCACATGGTATCATGTGCTGTCTCAGCAATGCAGCTGCAGATGGAAGTTGGTGGCTTACATGCACACACGCATACATGCACATTGAAATAACAGCAGCATCTGGTCCCAAAGTAACGCAGGTGCCATCTCATCAATAAACATTCCAACAGGCCACAAGGTGTATGAGGTAAAGACTGCTGCTTTTTTAAAGTGTATGTGCCCTTATAAATCTGCATACATGCACAAACATACATATATTTATACATGGAGAGAGACATCCCAATATATGTGTAACTCTACAAACATTACGTAATAAAATATGACCCTGATGGTGTCACTAGGTGTTGGCAATTATGAAACTAGCTAAAGATAATATTAATAATGTATAAACATTCTTTTTCTCCAAGTATGGTTGTTTGTCCGTATGTATGATCAGAAGTGAGAAAGAATAATGATTTCTCTAATTGATTTATAACAGTGCCATCAGCAACACCTTTGCATTTCCTAGGAGTTTAGGGATCAGGGACCCTGTCAAGCCTGGCTATTGTGTGAATAATCCCAAAAGGGGAAAATGAAAAACTCCATCTTTCCCAGTGAACACTTTGCAGAGGATGCTACTGCAACCACGGCTGAGTCCTACCGTCATTACAAAGGGCAGGGAGGAAATGAGACATGTAACAGCAGTGCCTGGCTTCAGCAACTGTGGAAACTTGCCATGTATTCTGTGCATCGCTTTTATAGCCCTGATCATGACATATGATAGACGCCAGAAAATAGTCTCTTATCATCATTCCACAGACAGTCTCTCTTTTAGTATGTGCCCTGGGCATGATCCTGCCAGTTTCACTGGCACAGATATGGAAGAAAGTATTTGCTCTTCTCTGTAACCTATTTACAGAGATTTCTTCTGAACTCTCAGAATTTCCCCTGGAGTAGGACAACCCCATGCTGTTCTCAGTTAGTGTTATGAATAACATTTTCCAACAAAAAATGCAACTGTGTTCAGCCCAAAAGATTTCTGTCACAAAACATTCTGCCAAATGAAGCCAAGGATTTCATTTAGAATATTGACTTTTGGGGCTGCCTGCTCCTAAGCTGGGCACCTTGGAAGTCCAAGGTCCCCAGCTCAGAATGAGCTAACCCTTCCTTGCTTGGCATGGGGAGCAGAAAAGTCCAGGAAGTCTGGGCTATAAAGTAGGCCACAAACCTTGGAGTTTCAGCCAGCTGTTCAACAGAATGGACTTTCCTTGCATCAATGAAAATGAGGTAAGTGGCACTTTTATTCAGTAGATGTAAGTTCTAGGGAAAATATTTTATCTGGGAAGTATCATGTCTTCAGTTTGGAAAAAAAAGTTCTCAGAATTTTGTGGTTCATAGGAAATTGTGAAACTTTTTAGATTTTGGTTCAATTTTGATTAAAGATAAAAGTCTTTTAATCTTTTGATTAAAAGATAAAAAGATAAAGTTGGGGTTTTTTTCACACACCAAAAAAAGGTACTTTACCAGCAGTTGTGCTTCTGCTGCAAGTTGGGGTTAAATAGGCAAAGAGGTGGCCAAATAAAATGAATAGATGTTCTACTAATCTCTCTCACATCAGTGAAACTCAAGGAAAGTTCACAGCATCATTGATGTTACTGTAACGAGGATTTGAATGCAGGATAGGAAATAAATGTCATTGCCTTGTCAAAGAGATGTAAGACTTACACAAGCTGTATATTTGCCCACTGGACAGTAGGAAAGCAGTGGAAAGAGGATGGATAAAATAGAAGCACTTGAAAAATATAATGGAAAATTAAGGCAAATAACCAATACTCTTTTGTAGTTATAACTAAGAATTTAAATTTCCATTTACCCTATCCAGTCTTGAAATATCAGGGTAAACTTTGCAGAGGTGTATAGGAACACATCACAGTACCCTCACTATCTTTCATCTCCATAGCTTTCAGGGAGAGAGAATGATGCAGTGTCATGCAATCAGAATCACAGAATGGCAGGGGTTAGGAGGGACCTCTGAAGGTCATCTTGTCCAACCCCCCTGCCAGAGCACGTTCACCTAGAGCAGGTTGCACAGGATGACATCCAGGTGGGTTTTGAATGTCTCCATGTCCTCTCCTAATGTCTTCTAATGTCCTCTTCATGCTACAGATGCACTTCAGGATCATAAGTGGGCAGAAGCCACCCGCAAGTATAACCCTTAAGTGGGAGGTACAGAACATAATGCTGCCATCTGAGACACCCTGATTTTGCTGCTGAAGAGCAGGAGCTGAAGGGTTTCTGAGCATTAAAAAGCTGTGGTACCTGGTCCAGGACTTCCCCTCTGTGCAGTTTTAGATAACCAGAATATCTGTCTTCCTCCTGTACAAGGAAAACAGGCTTACCTAGCCATGAAAAAGAAAAGAAGTTACCCACCTGCCAGTGCACTGGCAGACTCTAAATGCACGTACCCATGTGCACTTACATACAGCAGTTAAGTGTAATCCATTTGGCTGCACACAGTGGTCAATAACGCCACTGCAAGCTAAATGAAAACAAAGAGTTTGTCTTGAGTCACATTTTTTGTTGTAAATAGGATGAACCTGATCAGCAGGTGCTTTTAACAAAGTTCCTTTCCTATGGAAATGGAATCCAATGGGGCAACGGAGACACAACAGTTTTTGTGAAGGTAGTTTAAAAAGAGTTTACATGGGGATATGGGCCCTCGTGTCTTTCTTTGCCTATTATATTTTAATGAAACACAAGTTTTCTTTTTCTTCTTTGTGGAATGTGGAGCAGGTCAGTTGCACAAGATGTTTACTGCTCCCATTTTTCCACTGCTGGTACCTTTGGCTTGGACAAATTCCTCTGGAAACCAGCTTTACACAGTATCAAGTTGGTGAGTTTGCCAGAGGCAATGTGTAGCCTGGCTAGTCAACAGGCTGAAGCAGTTGGCCCATGGTGGTAAACCACCTCTCCTTAAAACTAGTGTCTTGAATTACTGAAAAAATTCATTGATTTCTAAAGATAGATGGGACAGAGCAACAGCTCCCAGGCTGGGCAGGCCAATTACTCTGTTATGTAAGAAACTTGGCCTTCTGAGCAATGTCAAAATTTTCCTGCAAAATGTTTGGCCAAAGATCAACGCTAAACTGGAATTGTGATCGCTTCACTTTGTCTGACCTCCCTATGGTTTTCTCTAGTATATGGCAGTCTAATCTGGTTGAGAGATACATTTTACTTGCATTTTTTATTTTATCATTAGTTTATATTTTAACTTTACTGTGCCTGTGAGAAGAAGGCTTACACAGTTTTAAAAAGAGAACTGAGCAAAGAAGAGGGAAAAAGGTACCAAAACCTGTAGCCTGAAATGATTGTTTTAAACCAGACTCCTTGTGTGAAGATTGATCTTTCCTGGTGACGAAGACAGAAGGTGGCTATGAAAACCCACTCCACCTCCCTCATTCAGACCTGCAACTGGTAGAATAAGCATTAGCTGTGGTTGCACATATGACATGGGGGAGCGATCAGGCTCACCACGCTTTCAAGTTGCTAGTACAAAGAACTGAACTTCAACCAAGGGGGGAGATTTTTATAAAAAGATCAACATGAACCATGCTGTTGAGAGCTCTCCACTGCTTTACACTTGCAAACTGGCTCATAGGCTCCTCAGAATAATAACTGATTTAACACTTAGCCCAAAGAGTTCATCAGTTTAAAAAAATCATGGTTTTCTCTGAACACTTTGTGCATTACATCGGTATAGAAGACAAATTCCAGTGGCAAAAAAAAAGTAGAAAGGTATTAGTGAAATAGTTGAAGAAATTATTCTATTTTTTCCTATGTAGATCTGATGGCATTTTTCAAATAGTCAGTTCATGTTTGATTTTAGATTTTGTAGCTCTGGTCTCTGATTGATGTGGTTTTGATATACAACCAGAGAAAATTTTTTCAAACCAAATTAAGAAATTTGTCTTTTTTGTCCCCCAGACGGCCTAGGCAACTTATGACACAGTCTACTTCTATTTAAAGGCCATTTTTTTAAAGAAGGTTAGAGAAGTGAGTCGATAACTTTAAGAAATAGAATAGCAAAATATTTATTAATAGCAATATTTTCACATTTCATCCTAGGATCATGAAAATGATCTTCTTCCATTATACTCTTAATAATGAATAGATCAACACATTTATCCTTAAACTGAGACATACCTACAGAGAAATCCAACTGCCTGAAGTGTAGAAAGCACAAAGCTCTTCAAAATCATAAAGGAAAATCCATCTTCAAACAAAATCACAGCGCAATGACCTTGGTCTGACTCCAGCTTGTGTTCTGTATATATTGGGAACCAGATCCTGGGCTAACAAAGAATGAACTTATTACCTTGCAAATGGTTAGCAGAAGGCCTTTTCCTCATGTCTGTCTTACTGAAGCCTTTTGGCACATAAGCAGGACAGACTTTGTGAATCAGCCCTATGCCTGACTTATGCACAGAGGTCAATGCTATCTTGAAAGAGGGTAGAAAAAAAGAGGTGATTCAGGCTGAGCCTTGATAGACTTAAATAGCAGTTTTAAATTTTCAGAAGTCAGAGTGCAACTGATTAAATCTGCAGCTGTCTAGGTGAAAGCAAGTGATTGGTGGATCTCGGAAGATTCGGGATCAGACTCACCCATATGGTCTGAGTTATTCTGACAATAGAAAGCAGCTGTAAAATAGTTTTCCTGGCCAGAAAAAGTTGGGTTTACAGTTGCTTTGCTTCCCCAAGCATCTGATGAATACAATCCTTTGTCTCAAGAAGCATCCGAAAACTCAGATGCTTATCTGCATTGCTCAGCTAAATAAATTGTGTTAGTAATTTTGCAGTGATAGCCCTTCTCGAGCTTTTTTGGTCATTTTTGGTATTGAGTATTCGTAAGAATCATGAATACAAATTCTCTCTGTGCCAAGAGGACGTTATATCCTTTATGGACTCCATTTATTAGAAGGGAGATCCTACTCTAGGAAACTCACAGTCTTAGGTATAAAACTGCAGATGCACAATTAACAATCAGTCCAGATAGACAGCAAGACAAGCAGTGTGGGAAGAAAGTTTAAAAAGGAAGAGTGATGGAGCACTTGCACTTGGCTTATTTTCATGACTTAGTAGGTCTGTAGGGGGTTGTTTGTTTTTTATCTGTGTTTCTTTGATGGACTCAGTGGGAGGACTGGGACTTAGAGATTTTATGAGATAAGTATTTTGAGAAGAGACTTTAAAGAGTAAGGGGTAGAGGCATGGTGGATTGGGTCAGAAAGGAAATTTCAGGCAAGGGGACTCCACTGAAGAAGGCACCAGAGAAAGAGCTTGTGAAGCAAATATGTGCAACTGGAGCCAAGTAGATGAGATAAGGGTGAAAGGATGAGAGCAGAGCTCTTCCAGCAGCCTTTCCACACTTCTCCTACTCCCACTTCAAGCCTGAAATGCACGAAAAGAGAGGGTGAGAAGGTGCTGATGGAGAAAGGATTGCAGTGACAAAAACTAACTCAACATTCTCAACTTTCAAAAAAGTTTCAATGTTCTGCACTGAAAGTTTAGATTAGAAATTTTGTCTGTTTCCACTCCCTTGCACTGGCAAGTAACGGCATTTTCAAATTCTTTTTTACAAATTAATTCTCAAGAAGTCTGCTGCCTTTTCATGAGACCACTTGCACATTTGTGTTCTCTGAAAGCAGACACTCCGGAGACTGAGACTGAAAGAGGTGATTATTGTTTACTTTCTTGCTCAGTCTTTCTCACTCTTCCCCTCACACACATATTCTTTCTCTTTTCCCTCTCTCCCCTATCTCTGAAGGAAATATTTCCAAATGTGCTCTTTCCCAGTCTCATGTGAATGCTTGTTAGATTAAAGGTCAAAAATACAATTCTTGTCATTGTGTAGATATGAAAGAGTATGGCAAAAATAGTTCAGTATCTGTTTGGTGAATTACATTAAAAATAACCGAAAGCAACAGCTTTAGGACTGATTTTAAAAGTCATGCAAACATGTAAAATCTAACAGCCCTAGGACACAGTTTAACACTTTGAGACATCTTGCATTCATTTATAAAGATCCTTCAAATGTTGGCAGGAGATAGATCACCTTTTCCAATTATTTTGAAATTATGCAATCTAGGCATAACTTCTGATCACAAGTACTTACTGAATTGCATATCCTCCAAATTTGCCCTTTCAAGGTCATACTCAGATGTAGACCATAATGGCTTTCAGTCCACTGGTAGTCTGAGTGCTCTCTGCCCTTCCACTGGCAGCAGTGGGAATCAGACAAGTGCAATGAGATAAGAAACCCTGATTGCTTTGGGGCTAATAAATCTTTGCATACATTTTAAATAACTTTGCATCAGTGAAATGGCAATGCAATGGCAGAAGAGGCAAGATCAGTGTTTGAAAGGTTTGAATTGAGACATGCCTATTTCTCTATTCCTTATGGCCACAGGATCATTATAAAATTTCATCAAGTCAGTAAAGCACTAGCTATTACATAGAATGCAGAAGGTAAAAAATAATAAAAATCACATGATCACAAGAAAAGCTCATGTCATAAGTTTCAGTTGCAGGATATTCTTCAGCTGTTCATATTGACAGTATCGACAGTATCGACTGTAAGCAGTGTTATTCTCTTTGCAAGTAGTGCATGCATATCTATTGGCCATGGAAGCNTCAGTCATTTCATTTAAGCAATTCAATAGACAGTCAATAGACAATGACATGGTAGCAGTAAAGAGAAAAACTTTAGTGTCCTTTTAGAAATAAGCATTGCATATACTTACATAAAGAGCAATGTATTCTCCTGCTGCTGAGAGTTAGTGCAAAATCTGCACTCTCTGACTGATAGGGATACTTCTGAAAGGGTTATTCTGTGCTTAAGAGAGTACTTGTGACTTGCATAATTTTAATAGAATTAGCAGACAGTTTGAAGGGATTACCTCTTCTCGTGATAATCCATCTTCTCTGTAATACTGGGAATTTTTGGTGACAAATGTGGCTACTGTCTTTAACAGATTTTTTTAAACCTCATTTTTAAAAGTCACTGTGTCATTGAGCATTGTTATTATTAGATATGGACACTTGCCAAACCCCAGAGCTGTGCAGTCCCAAATCAGGAGAATTTTGGGACTGTGCAGATTTCAATTTTGAAACTACCTCTCATTAATTATAATTAATGATTATTATTTCCTTTTTATTGTTAAATGTGGATTCAAGTAAGAAGAAGTGTAGGGAATAAAAGTGCCCAGAAATGTTTATAATACAGAGATGACATTGATTAAAAGATGGGCAAGGAGAAAGGAGGTTAACTTCACACCAAAGCAAAACTAGGATAATAAGGTTGAGAATATTGGGAACAACTTTTACCTGGAAGTGCAGTGAAATGTTTGACCAAGCTACTCTGGTAGACTTCTGCCTTCCCAGGAGTCTCATAAGTAAGGGCTTAAGAAGGCAGTTAGTAGGGAACAGGGAGAACTAGCCTAGATAGTTTCCTAGGATCTGTCTGAGGCTTAATTTTGAAGACTTTGTACAACCAGATGGTGGGGAAATGCCTTCTTTGCTAACCATGGAAAAAGACCACCATGGTACAAAATTAGAACCAGTGCAATTTCTACAATGTATCTTCTGCTACTGATTTAGAGTATATTTGTGAAGTAGAAAGGGGAAGGCAAGGACCTGTCTCTGCCTCCCTCTTTTCTATCTGCTATTTTGGCTCATAGGAATTTTGTGAGAAGTAGAGTAGCCTCCAGTGTTATGTGATGCACAGCTGAGCCAGGACAGAGAAGGACAAAAGTTACCCTCATGCTGTGCAGTCATGACTGAGATTCTGAAAGATCATTTGGAGGGATGGAGTGTAAAAACTGGTATAGAAGTAGTAGTCTTACAGTATCATGAAGTTGTAAGATAAGAGAAGAAATGGACCCAGGTGGTATCAATGAGAAGGTAACAAACATTTCTGGTACCCAAAAGTAATGTTTGCATGGCTATCTCCATGTGGGAATACAGTATACTCTCCTTCCAGGTCTAATACTGCTGCCAAGGGGGAGGGTATAAAGCAGTAAGGTTCCATTTGAGGACTTCCCCATTGCTAGCTTTTTTGGTAGTCCTTATCTGTATGTTGCTGGAGGTCTTGATACAATCTTCCCTCCCTTCTCAGATCATTAAGACCTTTGAGGGACCTCATTTCATTTGGAATAAAAAATGAATATCAACCTGCGGTCTCAGAGCTAATCTAAGGCAGAGGCAGTACCTATCACCGAAGAAAGGGATCATTTATAACCATCTCAACATATGAACATAGGAATCTTTCCGAAGTATCTTCTCTGATTTACTAGAAACAGATTCAACTACACATCTGAAATTGCAGATATAAATTGGCATTGGTGAGAATCATATTTATTATGAAAAGTTACCCTAATTTGCAATTGCTTTCTACATGAGCTTGTATGTGTACACCCAGCAATTAGATTATTCCTAGACCTTGGGGTAATATATGTAGGTATGTAAGAAAAGTGATATGAAAACATATAAGTGGTATAGTACCCCCAGAGGACAGAAACCATCTCAATTTCTGCAGTATTATTCTTGAAATGTGTAGCCACAAGTAAGTAGAAAATGTCCCTCATCATACAGACAGAATATGTCTTACACTTATTAGGTATTCTTTAGTATGATCTCCTTCTCTGTAGAGACAGTCAAAACGTGCAAAAAGAAAAAAAAAGTATAAACCATATGCTGAAGACTGCGACAGGTGAGATTCTGTTGAAAGTGTAGTGAAAAATGAAGAGAGCAAGGACACTGAAGGATTCCAGTTCTTATTATCTCGCTTGGATTAATGCACATTTCAGTTGTATGTGATGCATAGCATATAAATGAGATGTATTTGCAACACAGAGCAAAATGTAAGAAAAGCAGGAAGACTCTTCTAACAGAGGAAATGTAGGGCAGGCTTATCTGTACAGCATCCTCGCTGCAGTGTTTCTAAAGGAAGGAATCCATACAATTAGAAATCAACTTTGGTGAACCGAAACACAAACTCCCCAGGAGACCTGCTGGAAATCTGGACAGATTTAAGGTCTGTATAACTTGGGCATTTTTATACAGGGCCTTTCTCTGGATGCTCTGGAGTGTAAAGCCTTGGATGCCTAGGAGAAACAGTGCTGGCAGACTCAGGGGGCTAAAGCAGACTCAGCAGAGAGCGCATTCCTGATGCCATCAAAATCAGAGAAAGCTCTCTTCAGTCCTTCTCTCATTGTGTCTTTACTCGCAAGCCTCTGGACAAGGTGCTGAGCGGCTCTGGACATATCAGCAGGAAAAATTTTGAAACCAACCAAAACAGGAATGAAAAAAGAAAAAAGGAATAAACTGGCAAGAGATCCCATGCAAACATAATGTAGTACAGAGTAGGAGCAAACAATTCAATGAATGGAAATGGGACATGGCTGGTTTGCCGAGTTCATGCAAATATCACAGAAAATACAAACAATGTTCATGTCTTTTTGTAGCTTTTTATTGTTTCTGAATGTGTATGGACCTCCAGTAGGCAATTTTATGGATGGTGTATAGGGAAGAGACAGCCTGCAACGAGAGTTAAACAACTGCAGAAATTCACGCTGACACTCTTCCTAAAAGCCGTTTGGCATAATGACCCTGTAGCAGGAGGAGAGATTTTGAGTGACATATCTGCAAGATGAAGGACACTTGTTTCTGAAAAGTTAATGTTTCAAACTGCGAAGAAGATACACCATTTAAATGCAGTAACTTTGATTTTCTGTTTGTCCATATGTGTCTGAGTCAAAGAGTCCTGGATGGGGGTCAATATACTCCTACCAGTTAGAATTTCATTTGTTTGCAACCCTGTTTTCAATTAATTTAGGAAAAAATGCCAACCTTATGTTTTTTTTAGTAGATTTGAGTTCTTGATGAGTTTGGTTCACAACATAGTACTTGTGTTACCTTGTTAGAGCACAACCTTCTCCAGGGCTTGATTCTTCATTCTGCAGCCCATGGTGTGAAAGTAGAGTCTGCAAGGTTAAGTCACAGTTTCTAAGACATTCTTTTTTTCCCTTCAGCTACTTTTGAAACTTCATTTTGCATCTGAATGTCTTGATTTTTAAATGTATTCTCTAATAGATGTGTGTTGTTGTAAATGTAACAAATCAAACATTCAGTGAACATCATAGCTCTCCTTCAACAGATGATTAAGTCTCTGAAACAAACCATTGCTGTTTATCTTTCTTCCTGTAACTTTTAAAATGCTATCTTATTTGAATTTGCATTTGTTTGAACTTAATTTTATATTTAAAAGATCCAGATATTTAGCTATAATTAAATGTTTATTCAAGATATCTAACTGTTGCTTATTTTACCAGCTATTAGGTTGCAGATAACTGCAGCTGAACATTTCTTTTCTAGTTTACAATATTTAGTACATGAGTAATTATTCCAACATACATGCATAACAGAATAAATGAATATAGGAACAATCATTTCTGTGGCTAAATTTTTTATGTGGTAAATATATCTTCATGTTAAGGATTTGATAGAATACATAAGGCGCAGAACATGGTACGTATTACTTACTCTTGGGTGGTCTAGTAGATCATTTCTACAGCTCAAAGCCCCTAGCCATTAAGTGAAGACACAATATAGTATTCTTCTATGACTATTTACATTCCTTTTTTGCAGCAGCAGCTTCAAATGCATACATTAGGCATTTCTTCCCTCTTGTCTTTTTTGATCTCCTTGAAGACAAATTTTACTGTGGTGTCAAAATACAATACAGTACACTCATTCATTAGACACAGATCTTATTTACGGAAGTCTTATTTACCATAGTGAGAAAGAGAGCGTGTTCCTGAAGAATGATCATGGATGGAAGAACAAGAAGAAAACATAAAGAGCAAGCTTTAAAAAAAATACATAATTGGCTCTTTTATCTCACCAACACCTTTGTACAGCTGGGGAAATGATTAAGAAGATACTGTAGAAGAGAAAATCTGAGAAGTCCTGCAAAATTCAATGTTTTTATTTTAGGGCTTTCCGAGCAGGCAAGTTCTGCAGTCTCTTTGAAGCTCATTTCTAATTCAGCAGGAAGAGGCAAAGGAGAAAGATTTTAAATCCTCTTTGGAAATGGAAGTTACAGAGGGACTATATGTAGAGTATGCATAATGAGACCTTTTTGTCACTGATCTAGCCAGGGAAGACGCTGCATACAATTCTTAAATGAGTACTTAGTTCAACTATATTTTAGATAAAGTCCTACCCAGTTCCTCATTTGTAAAACCAGTCTGGATTTTCATGAGGGAAAAACCCCCTGTTTTCCAAAAGCAAATTAAAAAGACCTAAGAAACTGTAGCGCTCTTTGCACTGGTACTTACACACTTCCACTTACAAGGAGGCTTTCCTTTGAGGATCTCAGAACACCGTAATCACGAATCAAGCTTCACAATGACTATGCAAAATACTTTAGATTGTTTCTAGAACAATCAGAATGATTTGCAGTCAGGAAATGCTGATTTGTCAAAATGAGAATGGTCTTTGTAAATATTTGTTTTGATAAGGTTGAGTGTGTTGGGTTCATAAGGTTGAAGTGCATGTTTTGACTTTTGCAGCTGCCAGATCATATTATATGTCCATACAGGAACGACGGAAGTCCAAGTGAGGGTCATACAATTGTTTTGACCCTAATGAAAGCAGACACTTCTCTAAAAATTTCTTTTGGGATTTTGATCATGAAAATCCTCAGAAATTTGGTTTTGCAGGAACTTAGAACTATAGACGTTGCATTTCAAGGTGAAAAGAAAGTACAGGGTTTTTTAACTTTCAGATACTGAAAGATCTGAGATTTTAGCAAAGGTAATTACAGTATTAGGTTTTCAGAACTTTGACCCTTATTCTGTAAATGTGATTGCACGTGTTAAAATTAAAATACGTAAGTAACCAATATGCAATGGGCAAATTAATGATCTAAATTACATATTTGTTTGCAGAACTGGTGTTTCACAGAATTTTTAAAAAAATTGTCCATCTGAAATGAAATCAATATTTTCTGGCATGCTTCTGCAATTTTATATATACTGTACACCCATCATGACAAGCATTACCCACAAGCTTAAGTACACAGAAACCTGAACACACAGACACTGTAGATAAAGCAGATATACATACACTAGTCCTCACTGAAATTAGCTATTTTAGATGTGTAGAACAGATTTGAAATATTCAGGGAAACATTTAACATGTAATTACTAAAAACTGGCCAGTATGGATAAAAGTGTATTTAATATGAACCAGCGCTGAACTGTAAAAGGTCAAAATTAAAAATCACATTCAAAATGAAACCAAATGAAAATATTTGTAAATAGTATATACAATTTCCAAACTATCCTGGGAATTAGCGATACTAGCAACATGCTTTTTAAAATACATATCTAAAAGCAGAGAATATGGTGTTTTGCTTAAAGAAAGCCTCCAAATACCTAAAATTGAACAAAACTTTGTTTCGTAGCTGGGTCAAGGTTTAGGGGTAGAGTGGGCAGTAACTAGAAGGCACTCATAATAGTAAAGATGACTCTATATAAAACAGGAAACAACTCTGATCAGACATTTGAGAATGTGTTAAAAAGGGATGTTAGTGGAGCAGGTAAGGATAAGGGGGGAAGTAAAGGCAGATAAAGCAAAGGAGAGAAAGGAAGCCATCATCACAATTGACATGAACTTCAAGGCAGCTTGATAGACAACACAAAGTGGAAAAAATGCTAATCTGTAAAGTCTGCAGGTATGGTGAAAAGGATAAGGTATTTGCACAGATACAAAATAGGCTTAAACATTGAAGACATAGGGTAATTTCGAACTTCAGAAAGAGGAATGCAACTGACTGACCTCTACAAGAGTAATCATTAAGAATGAGTCTGTTCAGTTTTCATATCAGTGACCTAGAAGAGGTAGTGCAACTCGCTGACAGAGTATGAGCTAGACGGAAATATCCATTATCAAGCGAAAATTGACTTAGACTAGAAAACTATATGGTTTACAGTAGAGCTGAGATTATTAGTGACAGAAATGAAATACATGCATCAAGCAGATGTGCAATAGAAAACGTTAATAAAGAGAAGGATCTCAATGAAGTAATCTAGAACAGAAATCTTGTTTATTAGCTTGTACAGTTAAATAACTGAGAAAATTACCGTAAATATAAGTTAGAATAGTATTTGCTAGAAGACAAATATTACTGAATATTCAAACAAGTCTTTGAATGTGTGTTACAAATATATTTATGTAAATACATCCACACTAGAAAAGTACTCCAACTGTAAAGGTAAGTAGCAGCCATCCCAAAACTTAAGAGAGAGTTAAGCAGCTTTAATTTCCTTGTTAATAGGAGAGAGTTTGGATGTGGTACTGTACACAATCAAGGCAGATGTAATGAGCCCAAAAAAGGCAATGTCAGAATTTTTTATTGTACAGATGCACCAGGAAATAATCATAATACATGAACTAATAAATTAGATGACCTTACAGCTTGGGGTGGGGATTTTTTGCTATTCCTCATCAACATTTTCTTGTTCTATATTTTGTAAACAGTTATAAATGCATTTTTTTTACAAATTTTCAAAAGCTGACAGTTAAATTATGCTACCTTACCTTTTAGATAATTTGTAAAACCAGCATATTTTTATAATAAAACATATTAAACAATTAATATAGTGTCTCTTATTAATCTGAATTTGGAAACACAAATATAATGTATATAATTTATATTATATAATTACTGCATAAGATAATACAAATATTCTTATCCTGGAAGCTTCTAAATCATGATGAAATTTTTTGTACTGCAAACTGCTCTTGGCTAAAATATTTTCTTTTCAAATGCATAAGCTGAAAATTTTTCACTCTTTGACCTGTGAGCCAAGTTACCCAAAGCCTGATGCAAATTAAAATGGCTGAGTTATAAATATCTCTGAAACTAGGTTTATAATGGAAACACAACCAGATCCTTCACTACAGCGGTACTCATGGGGGTTGTTAGGGCAGTTTATAGAGCTATCAGTGCCAAACTGTAAGTTAATGAGGAGGAGCAATTGACTGTAATAAAGCACCCCTAAACAAGATGAGAGCATTAAAAAATGCGGGAGCTGAAAATGCCTATCCGGCTTTCCATTAGCTATGTCCCTGTATACAGCTTCTTTGTTCCTCATTCTGCTTCAGGAAAACATTACCTAAGCTTCTTATAGTTTCACGTGCTGAATTCAGTAAGTACTCTTTTGTAGGGGTGAGGAAGGGAAGCGTGTGAATCTAAAGTTAGAAGCCAGTTGTCAAAAAATAATTTACCATTCTCATCTAATCTCAGCCTTCCCTCTGTTCTCCTTATTATTACATGACTGGGAATGCCCCATAGGTTGACAGCAAGACAAAATTAGAAATGGCTCCTTTTGACTTTTGTGCCTTTTCACATCAATCTACTCCTGCTAGTTTTATTCTTAACATTTGAACATGGCACAGAGTATGGGTGTCTATGACAGACAAGCAGTGCTTGAGAAAAGAGTGCACAAAGACATGGCTTAGTTAATATCAGGGCATAGGGGCAATGTGGACAAGGGAGACAATTGCCATTATTCCAGTTGTACAAATGTATCACTAAGTCATGCTATGACTGTTTTTATAAAGCCAGCATTCACTGTAGAAGGGATAGCAGAAATATTCTTCTCAGTTGAGAGATGATTGGTGACAGCTCAGAGTGATCAGGTTTTTCTTTTCCAGCCAGAAGTCATTGCACTCTATTTTTGAAAGGATATTTAAAAGATTGAGATTGAGTGCAACTCATTGGTATATAATGGTGCTGAAGGCAGATGTGTGCACATTTGAACTCCCCTTGCTTGTTTTACACTGAGATATATGTGATGCAGGAAGTGTTAAATACATCCCATGTCTTAGTTGAGACATATGCCTAAAGAACAAAGCAAATGATGAAGTAACTGCCTCGATGATTTTTTTTTCTCTTCTTGTTGGCTATGTGCATTCTCATTTTTGAACTGCATAGATATACTTCTTAATAAGAGTAATAAAGAGGTAATTTGGGCAAGATGCATAGTCTTCATATGTCTGCTTAAATCAGTGAGTGGTTTAAGAATGTGAAATAATTCATTGAGAATAACTTCAAACACTCCCAAATACTACTATTTGAAATGTAGTAGCATAATGAACCCTCTTAAAATTAGACCTCCCTTTGGGGTCCCCCTAAGCCTCTGTTTTCTATTTGTCACCTTTGCTTGAAAGATTGCTGCCACCTTGATTTTCTATGTCTGTGAGCCTTCTGTGACAGTGAACTGTGATAGGCGATGGGTAAAGCCAATATGAGGATGGCTATGCTGTTTCACAGTTTTCCTCTAGATTGCAACAAAAACACAAGCCTTCAGAGTGTGGCAACTGAAATCCACTTTGACAAAATGGGATTGTGCTGAAATCTGTTTTCTCCAGTCTAGGCCAAGACATGGTTTATTACAGCCTACTTTCCTGTGCACAGGGAATGGAAAATGAAAATATAGAAATTAAGCAATCTACGTTTCTCAATTTTGTTTGATCAGATCCCACTATGGTCCTCAACTAAAAATGTGACAACAGTTTTTAACCATAACAATATAGACAACAGGTTAACTTCAGTAGAGCTGCCAAGTTAGGTGCCTGCTATATGCCTACACGGGACAGCATATATGGGAAACCCACTTAATTGGTCTTTCATCAGGGTGCCTTCTCCCATTATACCAGCAGGAGGACCTGCTGGTGCAGATGGAGATTGCTCTGCACCCATGATTGCACACATGAACTTTTGCCTTCTCTAGGAATCCCCTGCTGGTAGGGAACATGCCCAAGGTCCACCTTATTCAGTTTCTTATGTCCCTTTGAGGTGAACAGCCACGATCTGCTGAGAGATTAAAGCACTAGTCTGGAGGAGCGTGAAGGGCTGGAGGGAGGGGATGAGACATCCCCTCAGAGAAGGTAGACTCTCCCAGTGTGCCTCCCATCTCACCACTGCTGTTAACAAGGATGCTCATACAGCAAGAGACAGGATAACTTGCACTCCTGCTGCAAGCCGTGCATGTTTTGGCTCTAGTGGCAAAAATGGTCATATGCTACTGATACATAAAGTGCTGTATTGATTACAGTATGCAGAACTCCTTAAGACAATGAATCTGGCTTAATTCAAGCATCAGTTTTACCCTGCTGTGTCTATAGGAAGTCTAAAAGACCAAGACACGAGTCCATTAGATGTTATTAGAGATTCTTTTGATTTTTAAACCTACAATTATTTGTATAACGGTGAGGAGAGAGAAAACAATCCTTCAGCATGTTTGCTGGGCTCTTCAGACCCACCGTCTTCATAGCCTTGCTCTGTACCTCATATGCTGCATAATTGCAGTGGAGGAAATAAAAGAGAAAATTACACATTTAAACTAAATTAAATTCAGAACCTCCTAAACGTCAGGTCACAGAAGGCATGTACACATTTAAATAGGAGTGCTACTTTGGAAACCAAGTAGCTCTGAAGTACATCTACGTGTTGGCTCTCGACTCCATGCAGCTCCATTAGGTAATGTTTTAAATATAAAGCCACTTAATGATGAATGTTCATAAATGAAAAATTTACATTCCCCATAAAACGCTTGTCAAACAGCAGTGCCCACCTATTTTTAGCATACAAAAAAAAAATCAAATTAATCCATACTGTTGTGAAACTCCTGATCTGCCCTTGAAAGTCCTTTCTAGGATTTTAAATAATCAGTCTTACAAGGCAGCCTTCATTTTATAAGTTCCTAATTTTTGATAGGTAGTTAAAAAGTAGAGGAGTCACAAATACAGTATGGTTTTGGTTCAAGGTTCTTTAATAACGGGATAAAATTTCTTCATATGGAGCTGCATGGCTAACTGTTAAAGAGTTCTTAAATCCCTTAAGGAAATTTAGGTGTTGGATTGACAAAGATATGCCTATTACAGAGCCAAGATTTCTACAGTGACAGAGCAGGCAGAAGGTATTCTCGGTAAGGGACCACTGTTATTAAATACACTGTCACAGAAAATTAGGCCAAAAGCAGATCACACTTAAAGAGATTGCACAGCAAGACACGCCCTCTAAATTAGACTGTCCTGCACTCCACGGTTTGTTCTGTGCTGGAGTTTTATTTAATTCAGTGCAGCTCTTGCTATAGTCAACCTTTTGGCTTCCACCATCTTTTCTCCCATGTTTTGCATCTTACAGAGACTATTTTTAAAGTTAATTAGCTTATCTGAAACAAAGCAGAGAAAGATGCAAATCCCAAACTAACATTTAAAAGCACTGTCATATGAAATAAACTATGCAGTAGTAGCTGTTAATTTTCTTCTATAGAAGAAGAAAAAAGAAGAAAAAGAAAAGGATTTGCAAGAAAATTATTTTGAAGTCTTTATTCACATAAGCTCCTTAAAATAAATTTTTTTGCCTCTTAAAATGAATTAGCAAATATGGAAATGAAACATTAGATAATGAGAAAGGAGGCAACTAGAAGGTAGTGGAAACGTGTTCTAAGCAGAATGATTTTACCAAGACTAAATCTTGACCAACAAATGAGTATTTGCTGTCAGAATTTCACTTGGCCCCAATCTTGTAAGCTGCCTGCTCAACAGGAGCAACCTTAGTGTTCATTAAATATAAAGGAAAATTTCTAGACAAGAAGATCCAATTACTTAAGAAATATCTCAAGAAAAGCTACATATACTCTGCTATATGATCTGCTTCATAAAACCCAGCAAAACATTAGGAAATATACAATATGGCTGATCATTATCCATCTAATTTAAGTAGTACTTACATACCCTAGCCAGCACTTGTGATCTCTGTGCTAGGCACTGCACAACCACCCTGAAACCCAGAGATTTATAACTCCAAGTAACAAAATGGGGCTAGACTAGGATTAAAAAACATAGATGAAGACCTCACCAACTGCAGCTCAGAATGAAAATGACCAATCCCAAACTTCAGCAAATGGTAGATTTGTTGGGTATACCCTCTTGGGAATACCTTTCCTATGGATATAACGCAAAGAAGTACTTGCCAAAAGACAGATTTCCTGCCATTTACATGTCAAACATGAAAGCAGTAGAGTTAGGCCAGGTGTCCTGCTAGACACCTGCTAGAAGAATCTACAGGCTTAAGAACCATACAGAAAAGGGTTCCAGAATACCACAATGGATGTTTATTTTCAGTTTCAAAGTATCTGCTCCACCAGGTTGCCTCCTATAGCCGATGTAACTTGCCTGTGAATAGGGGAAACATCTGACCACATTGTTCTTAAGAAAGCTGGAATTGAATGGCCTAGTTGAAACTGCTGTGAAATAAAAGCAACAATTCTAAAACTTTAGTCAACAAGAAGTTGCCCATGATTTGTCATGAAAGTCAGGTTCTATGCAAACCTGTCCTGGATATGATACTGAAGAATGTTTTCATTTCTGCTTGTATAACAAAATACATTAAACTTTCACACAACATAAAAAGGAGTAAAACCTCCAGAGCATGGGAATAAAAATCAAAGAGTTCTTGTCAAGTTATATAAATGGTCTGAAATACAATAAGAAACATTTCAGTGGAGATGAGTGATAAGTATTTCACTTAAATAGACATAATCAACTGTACACAATTACAGGAGTACTGATGTGGTAGGCAGTAAGTCTGCTAAAAACAACCTGATGGACTGTAAACTCAACATGAATAAAATAACCAACAGCTACAGTTGGAATAAAACACATTTCAGGCTGAAACACATAAATAGAAGTGCCATATATACAAAATATGAGATAATCCTTCTACTTTACCCCTCAATGATGAAATCCGTGCTCAGTTTGAGACGTTGCTTCCTATGAAAAATACAAAACCAACACAGAGAGCAAGGAAGAAACCATCAAGGGTCTTAGAAACATGGTCTATATGGCTTGTTTTCTTAGAAAGGCTTTTCTTAGAGAGGACTCAGAGACACCCGATGGCTATCTTCAAGTATACCTAAGGCATGCAGAAATTAATCTGTTTTTTACATCAGCAGAACAAAAATTAGCAAGCTTAAACTGGGTGATAGAACATGTGGTTAGACGTCAGGAAAAAGCTTTCTTACTCCAGAGACTGCACCATTTATTTCACAATCAAGTAGAAGTTACAGACCTGAATCTCGGGCTCACTCTAGGCTGTTTGGGAGCAGGGAAGATGGTGATTCTTTGCAGCACAATTTGCTTCTAATGCTAAGGGATGTGCTTCTGTGGCCAGCTTTGCACCCACAGCCTGTCTACCAGCCAGCCCAGCTCCTGCACACCCAGCCTAGGAAGCAGCAAGGCAAAAAATGATGCTGCACATTGGCAGAGTAGTACCTTGAAAGCCTCCATCTCCTGCAGAGTTGGGTAAAATTATCCTCCATTTCATGTGTGACCTCAGTGACTGTAGATGATGCCCTTTATTGCTTCTTAATGTGTAATATTTTTTCCTGTCATGTCACCAAACAGCTTTCGTATCAGCCTTTGCAATTCCAACTAAGCAAAATCCCCATCAGTTGCATCACTCCACTGTGCAATTTCTGTGCCTGAGACTTGCCATACTGCAATTTTCCTGCATATTTGAATACATCGAATACTGCTGAGCTGCTTTAGATCAACATTTTTTTAACTATTTTTGGAAGGCTGAAAAATGTCCAGGGAATACAGTTCACCTGCATTCACTGGCAGGCTGTTTGTATATGTTTATTAGCCAGTTTGAAAAACATACAAAAGCAACAACAACAAAACACTTCTGTATCTTGTCAACTTCACCTGGCATTTACAGAGAAAAGTCCAGATGTGCTAGGAAATATCCGGCCAAGTGGCAAGCTTGTGTGTCTTATTAAGCAGCAAATATACCAGTTTCTCCAAATGCTTAAGATTTTTCATTGATTTTCTGGCAAATACCTCTACTGTTCTCATTTCAAAACACTGAATGGCTCACACCAGGAAAAGTATAGATTAGCTAAAAATGTTTTCAATTTTTGTAAAATATACCCTTTTAGATCAATATTTTTATTACAAAAGAAACAAAATATGAAGATGCAACTTCTTTTTGTGGTTTCTGCAAATCAAACCTAAGGAAAATAGTTTAAGTTTGTTCATTTTTTTTAAACAGAAAATGAAGGACACTTTTGCAGCCATCAATTGTCTTTGGGATACTGAGGACCTGACTTTTAAAAGATTTTTTATATATTTTTTCATATTCATATAATTCAGAAGAGCAATTATCATCTGACCTATGCTTGGAGAAAAGAAGCAAGCAGTCCAAAAAAAAGAAAATGGAGTTATGACCTTAAATACACATAAATCAAAATTCAACATAGCATACCTGGAATACTTGCTCTGCTATGATAAAGGTATGATTCAGCTTCCTTAAATTTGCAAGCTTGATGTCTGCATCTAAGGTGAGCTCTAGAAAGTCTAGAAAGACTCTCTCTAATCAGTGGAAGGAATAGATACATCTGGAGAGAAATTAATCTGTCCTATGTTTACCACCTACCTTCAAAATTAGTACTTCTTTTTCATTGCATTTGCTAGCTGTGGAAACAAATAGTGCCTGCTTCTTCCATCGGGTATAAAAGGTGTCTAGACAATTCCATGGATCTTGATGTTTATACTGCAGAAATCTGAAGTGTTTGAAGACAAAACCCAGCCAGGACAATACAAGCGATCAAACCCATAGAGCGCTTATGTGCACTAAATCAGAGCCTTGTTGTACTCTGGGTAGATGACCTGTCAAATGATACATTCCTACCCACCAGTTTAGTTCACTACAAAGTTAAATGATGGTGGCTGCATCTGAATTATGCCAGCTGAATTTTATTTACACCCACAGTTGCAAAGTTAAAATAGCCCACTGGAAAAGAAACTTGAGTACTGGACTCACTCTGAGCTGCAAGCTGTAAAATGAACACTTAGCATTAGACAGCACTCCATGAGCCCCCTGTGCAGGTAAAGCAACAGAGAACTCTCACAACAAGCGGTTTCAGAATTTTAAAGCCCGCTTGGTAATATTCTGCTTATTCATTGTCTGCTAATACAGAGGTAATTTCCAGTATCCGCAATGAGTTGAGGAGTTACAGTAGATAATTCAATGTGCTATACAAATATATGTGTTCTTCTATTATTCATACCATGACATTTGTTGGTTGTCTCAGGAGTAACAAGTGAGGCTCCTATGGTTCATGAATTGCTTGAATTATGCATGGTTATGGGTAGGCATTCACCATGTACAAACTGGTTTTGAATCATGCATTTCCTGGGGGCAATATTTCTCATGGTAACTAGCAAACTTTTTAGGTCTTTCAGACCCTGCTGTGTATTAGTAATTACTACTGTGGCAGTGATCCTAGCATGAATGCTTTCTGGTAAACGTGGGAGATAATGAATGTATACGTGTCGATAGATGGGAATCAGCATTTGTATTTATTCACATTCAAAAACCTATCTACCTCACTTGGAATATAAATTATGACACCAAACTGCTAAACAGCTATCTGCTGTCCAATTGTCACTATAAATAGCAGTCCACAAGAGGGAGGTGGCAGTAGATCATATTTTTTACATTTGGAACTGTACAATCGTTTCCTAGCTAACAATCCTGCTTTGGGAAGATAACCTATATTCTCAGCTTTAGACTTTTGTTTCTAGGTACCTCTTTAGGATGTTTTTAGTTGTTCATTTTTATGAACAACGCTGCCCATCTATCAGGGAAACGTACATGAAAACCCATTAACACACCATTTGCTGCATAAATACAGCACAATGGCTTTACTAAAGGACAAGCCTTTTCTAAAAACACCACTAAAGACTTCTTTTCCTTATTAAAAAAAATCCATTCTTTTACCAGAATCCATTTTTACAAACGTAACAGCTGAAAGGAAACTCAAATATTGCACAGCCTGTTGTGCACGGAACATTTCACATCACTGAGCTAATTTGAAGTTTTCTTTAATGTTTTTAATAAAAGCCTTCATAAAATCCTGACGCAGACAGATTGTTCAAGCCTCAGTACAGTAAATGGAGATCCTGCTTCTCCCTAGCTCGAGCAGTGGAGTAGCCACACCAGGAGCCTCAAGTCTGAGCATGGAGCAGGCTGGTCTTGGGGCTGCCAGCCTGCCACCCGGCGCTGTTGGAGAGAGACAGCCCACTGGAAGGGATCATCCATGGCCTCTCTGTTGAGACTTTGTAACCCCTATGTTAAGACTCAATATTCATGTTCAGTAGAAAAGAATAGGGCCAGCAAGCTTCATTGCCCTGGAGAGACATAGGTCTGTATGCAATGTCTGCTCTGCTTGACAGGAAAGATTCTCTGTTTTTTCTCTGCTGGATAATGCAAGTGTCCTGACCCTGTAAACTAACTAGCCACTCACGTCTGCAATGTCCAGAAGCTTCATCTTAAGTTTGCAGAGTTGAACTAAGTAAATAGCATTCTCTGCCCCCCACAAAAAACTTTCTCCAAGTAAGCATGCTATTGGAGAAGCTGGGGATCAGTAACATGCGTTAGGTCCATCACCTGTTCTCCCTGTGAAGATGGAGTTGCTTATTACATCATATTTCCTAGTGTTTTTTCCAAGTGCAGCCTAAAATTTTGAAACACTTCTGCCTTCTGCTTTGCAAAATGAGCTGAATAAACTTTGTAGTCAGGTTATGTCTCCTGAAGTTCAGCTTTAATTTATCCTGTTTTCAGTTTCACTCTTTATTACCACACAAAATTATATCTAGGACACCCCTGCGCTAGTGCAGCCTTTGCTTACCCAACTCACAATAGATGCAGTGAGAGGACAGGAAGAAGGCACTATTAGGATTTTTTATCATGCTGGTTCTTAAGACACGGAACTGCTTTAAAAATGTGCTGTTAATTTTTCTCTGGAACATATTTAAAGCACATAATGATAAAGGAGCACACTGCTACTTGTTGACAATACAGAAACTTGCTTTATTTGATAGTTGTTTAGATAGGAGGAAAATTAATATCTGTTGTAAGATATTGCTCTGATCTGTGTAAAAGCAAACAGCTACTGAGGCCACTTCAGAAAAAAAAAGTCATAGAAGCTTAGCTTGTAGACTTTCTGCATGTTTCATTTGCAGGCTCTGAATTTTATGACCGTAAACTTTGAAAGCATTTTGAACACTCTGCATTTGTATATGCTCCTATTCCTAGTCTCAACAATTGCACTCTGCAAATCTTTCCTTACTCCTCTCTGCCAACATACCAGCAAAGAAAGTTCATACTGCCCAATGGGCCACACATATCTCTAGAGTTGTGGCCTCCAGTGATTCCAGCACCCCACTGTCCTTTATCTTAATGCATACCTGTTTTTCTCGGTTGGTTTGTGGACTCTACACATCTATTGTATCTTGTGATCTACAAAATCACAGAATTACAGAATCACAGAATGGTTTAATTTGGAAGGGACCTCTGGAGGTCATATGGTCCAAGCCCCTGCTTAAGCAGGACCACCTAGAGTTATTTGCCTAGGACCATGTCCAGATGGCTTTTGAATATCTCCAAGGATGGAGATTTCACAACCTCTAGGGGCAACCCATGCCAGTGCCTGGTCACCCTCACAGCAAAAAAAATGTTTCCTGATGTTCAGAGGGCACCTCCTGTTTCAGTGCGTGCCCTCTGCCTCTTATCCTGGCACTGGGCACCACTAGAAAGTAGCCTCTTCCTGTTTTATAATTTCCTTTCAGGTGTTTGTACACATTGATAAGATCACCTTGAGCCTCCTCTCCTCTCCTCTCCTCTCCTCTCCTCTCCTCTTCTCCTCTCCTCTCTTCTCCTCTCCTACTAAGAGGAGGCTACACTTCTAAGACCTGCGAAAAATTCCAGCTTATTTTTCTAGGTTAATTTATGGGTCTGTGTTACAACAAGAAACTGTGAGGACTCCTGTTTGAATGCTACTTTGAAAGTATGAGTGTATATGACTGACATATGTCTAAGTAGCCAGCATTAGGTAGGGGTTGCTGACATTAAGCACAACCAATAATGTCCCCAAGATCACCGTTTTAGGATATTTTAAGTCTCTATTTATGTTATTCATAGAAGATAGGAGTAGCTGCTCCCTCTGCTGTGGGTGTGATGGACATTACCAAAGATCCAAATGGCTCAAAACACCAACCCTCCTCACCTATCATAAGCAAAATGCCCTAGAAAGATGAGGTAGCAGTATTCTGCAAAATTTCAATGTAGTAAAGTTAAAAAATGAGAAAACAGGAACTTGTAACATTTTTTACAAGCTTCATTCCACCCCCTTGCACTTTTTTCATTGGTTATGTGTATCCTCAAGGAAGACCAAGTATCTCAGAGGCAGTATCTTTGTACACTGAAGCTGTATATCATTATTTTCTTTAAACTCTTGAAATTTTGCTAGGTTGTTGACATAATAAGAGAAGCTGTTTGCCCACTACAATGTAATTTCAGCAGCAAATTAATTAAAAATTTCTTTTTGTTTGTATTCCTTTCTCCTAAATTTTTATGTGGTTAGTTTGCAAGGATATCTTTGTAAGTGTATGTTACCCAGTTGAACTGAGCTCTGTGGATACCACCAGCACAGAAATGTTCAACTATAAATAATACAAGTAATTTTGTATTTTACTGGGATGTGTTTCTGCTGGTTGGTTACTAGGGATTTTTTTTAATGGTTATTTGCTATTTATTACTTCAGGATTGTGCCTCATTTTTAATTTTTTTATTTTTTATAATTTTTTAGTAATGGAGAAAGAAGTCTTTATCACTACTTGCAAGTGTATTGGAGAAAATTTTTTCAAATTCCCTATAAGCAAATGCAAAATTAATTGTAAAATGTATTTGAAATTACAGAAGGAAGTTGTAGATGTAAAACATGCATGTAGTCACACAAGGGCTTTAATAAAAGCAAGGCCTAATAAGAAGTGAAAATCCAACAGCTCTACTCCTGAAAGGCCTTACCCAACTGACATAACTTCCACACTTTCTACCTGCAAGTTAGAGAGACATTGTACAGGAAAATAAAGAAGATGTCTTCCCAAAGTAAAATTTAATGCTTCTCTGTTATAGTGAGCAGCAAATCACATTAATTCCTCTACTATTCATTGTGATAATGATATTAATCAAGCTGCTCCCTGGATACTCATGTACATTTAATATGTAATTCTATGGAAGCTCTGTTGTAATTTAGCATGAATTAATGTTCACTTATTGCAAATTGTTACAGGAAAAATATATTTGTGGATCTAACTTAGGACCTTATTCTTCTACTGTGAAAGAAGCCAAGCAGAAAAGTACACACCAGATTAGAATTTAGGTGCAATGAGTATATGCAGTTGTATGCAGAGTGCACTTAACAATCTCATGGTATAAAAACAGAAGGCACTCAAATCTGTTATGTTTTCGATGGTTTAATCAAGAAAATGTTGAGAGACGTTGATATTCCAGTTAGGATTAACAGAGTCCCTCAATATCCTCATTAAATTTGATAAACTTGTGTAACAGAAATAATAATAACACTTCACACGTATGTTGCATTGCTCCTTTTATCAAGGATACCCAAGCCCGTTTTAAGTATTTGTGAATGGTATATCATTGTCTATCTCCATGGAGTGACTCTCCTCTTCCTGCAGCAGATGATACCTTCTCCTGGGAGATCCCCTGGTGGAGGCTTCTGCAGAAGCAAACCTGGCTCCAGGCAGATGTGTGTGTGTCCCTGTTGCCTGCAGCTCTGCTGGACGCATGGTAGGCTTTAGTTTTTTGTTCAGATTCTTTGAGACATTTTATTCAATAATTTCCTGTGGTCCTAGTGCTATGAATTAGGCCTTTTTTTGTTTTGTTTTTACAATTCCATTTTTATTTTTAAAAATGAATGACACAGTATTTGCCTACGGCTTGTAAGTTTGCACTCCTCTAGGTTTTCAGTAGTACCTTTATCCTGATATTTATTCCATATTTTTAACTGTATTACAGACAGATTTATGCTGCTCGAGCTCTGCTTTGGTTCACTGAAACAGCTGGCTGAAGAAGTCTTGCAGCCTATGGTCCTGGAATGCTCATTTTAGAAAAAGGCTACTGTCCTTATATTTACAGGATTTTCAGTGACACAGAGACCTCACTGACGTGTGGCCTGTCTCATCAAATCAACCAGTTAGCAACTGCTCAATGTTTATGACAGTTTCTTTGGCTGTTCTGCACCAATAACAGTTGCTACTCCTGCATAAAACCTAAATTGTCCACAGCTTTAGGATTTTACTTTATCTGATGAAAACTGACCACTTATTTTGCAAATGTACTTGAGTTTCTCCACTACTATTGTGCTACTTTTAAATTCCCTCCTCATTTATTAAGAGTCCAGCCAGCTTCTGCTTTATTCATTTTTGTCTAAAATGTGGAAGGTGTTAAATTGTTCCCTTTTCCACTTGCTCGGGCTAGGAGAATGACTGGGCACTTCTTTTCAACAGAAGGCTTTGCATGGCTGGGGAACTGTAGATCTGCTGGGAGCTAATTAATCTATCGTTTTCTCTCTGCACACTGTCCTTTGCTGGTTGCTGAAAAAGTTATAGAAAATGAATACTAGGGAGAGGACTTAAGGATTTTCTTCTTTCTCCTTGAAGTAGTAGATTTTTGCTTTGCATTGGCTGGTGAGGACTAATTAGAGTTATGTCCAAACACTTGTTTGAAGGAAGAAATACCAATCATGCTTACTGTTAAAGGGGATAGGACTTCTTCTGAGCTACTGTGGACAATAATATGAGAAAATCCACCCTAATGTCCAACACTCTTCCCAGCATTCTTTCAAGGCTGCCACATTTCCCCTTTGTTCCTTTACTAATAGGAACTCATTCTGCTCCTTTTCTACCTCTAGCTTTCCTTTTTTTCTTACCAAACTCTTTATTCTTGCTTGACACCTTCTGTCTTGCAGACTACCACTCAAATGCACATGCACCTGCCCTTTTTACCTCACACAAACAAGATTTTGCTATTAATTAGCTTTGCCTCCAAGCTCTACTATTTACAAACCAGTAAACAGAGGTAGATCTCACGAAAAAGACAGGGAGGTGTGGGGAGCTGGGAGATTCATCCCCAAGTTTTGCTCCCAGGTCAAATATCTTTTCTTACTTCATCATTCTTTGTAAAGTTCTTTGAAATTATTGGATTAAAGGAGCTGTGCAAGTATATGGTGCAGTTAATTATATTGCATTTGTAATCAGGCCATAACAGAGAAACCCTTGAACCACAGCTATATTGTTCCAGGCACCACAGTCTGTGGATATCTTCCTTTGAATTTTGTTCCATGCCAACCAGTGGAAATAGGTTCTCGCTGTATCCAAAACTCCTGCAGTCTTTTTCAGCCTGCCCTGGCCAGCAGCCCATCAACTGTTCCACAAACAAACATATATTTCTCTCTATATTTATTTCTTCCTTCTTTTTCATCCCACTGTGCAAGCAATTAGCTATTGAATACTTAATAAGCCAATCTAGTCCAGCCCACATGACTATTTTGCTCCTAATCAATGTATTCAGCTCACGTAGAGGGATTTATCATATTTACAATATCACAGCTATTTGTGTAGGAGTTATAAAAGGTAACAAGTAATTTTAGGGAAAGAAAATCCAGTTGTAGGTTTTTGCTGGTTTTGTTGAGCTTCAGTATGTGGGGTTAATTTCACCATTCAAGAGGGGAAATTTTGGATTTCAGTCAGCAGAGTTTAGATCCACAAAGGGAGGAACAGAAATACATAATTAAACATGCAGCAAATAATTTGGAAAAATGCAATCAGACTTTTGCAACCTATCTTTTTCCAGAAGCATTTTCTTCTGTTTTAGCACTCTTCATTAAGCCTTGGATCTGGACTTCACCCTGCACTGTTATCACTTTAAAGTTAATTTACCATCGCAAGGGACAAAAGACTCAGTGACTCAGGTCAGACAGGTGCCTCTGAAGCCTGGATATTTGTGCAAGGTGACTTTTAAACATAGCCACTGCTATAGCCTGAAGTCCCCACAGAGTGTGCACACAGTTGGGTCTCCACATATCCTGGGCCCCATGTCCCTCGCTGTATGTTCTTGGCGAATACTTTTGGATCTAGGCAAACATCCAGCTCTACTCGAGATTTGACTGAAAATCAAACTAATAACTTCTTTGGTCTGCAGTGAAAAAGGATAATAATGCTTTCCCAGCCGGTTCATTTTTGCTATTATTAGGATTTATTGACATAACAGTAGTATTAAGAGGCCCAGCTAAGGCTCCTGGATTGAACCTCTCCCCCAATTCCCCCAAATCCCCACCCTTATCCTTGATATTTCTTCTCCATAAATTATATGACTCAGAGTTGAGCACATCATACATGGTATTATCCCAACACATGACTGTCCTATTCTCATCCTGCCGTAAAAATAAGGTCTGTACACAGGCTGCACAGAAACAACACCGGGGTCGTGGAAGCAAATAATGCATGTAAGACATTTCCAACTATCTTTTGTGTATGAACTGCAGGCTGATTTGATATTGGTTCATGAGAAAGGTATGAGCTCCTAAGTCTTGTACATTAGGAAGCCTGATTTCTGCCATAGCTGCCACATGCACCCTGCAGTACTTGCTTTGTTTCATTTCTGAGGGAAAAAATCTCCTCTTAGAGATTCAAGAGCAAAATGCTTTTCCTCACAGGCACTTTCCCTCTAATTCAAGCCTTCTTTCTCCAGAGATACAAACTTATTTCAAGTTTCCAGAAGGACTCTCTGCACTAATGCTAGTGTAAATGCACACACACCCATGAAAGTTTTCAGTTCTTTTACCAATTTCAATATTCTTTATTCTTTGTCTAAATATTGCATTCTCCAGAAGGGTAGAATCGGTCAGTTCCAGCAAACAGCACAGATGTAAACTGTTATCCAGTATTTACAAGGGTTGAAATATAATACAAATACAGACATTATAGATTAAATTCAATCTTGCAAATGTAAAAATGACTTAATTTACATCTTTGAGGGTGACTGTAATACTGCGTGGCCTGTCATTACAAAGTTCTTCATTATAACATTATGTATTTTTCCCATAGTAGTTACATTGGACAATGTTTATTGTTAGTTCCCATTTTAGGAATAAGGCTCATTCAATTCAGTTTAGTGCCTTTCTTCTGGTACTGAGAATGAAATTCTATTTGTGTAGCCATACTTGGTCATGGCTTTTCATATGGGGATGCTGACCAATGCTGCAGTGAATAGTGGCCAGATTCCTAACAGGGTAGCTGTTGCTTTTGCTCCTTTGCCAGGGGACAAGGGCAGAAGTTCCAAAAGAGTGGCCATCCATCTTGTTTTCCATTTTACTATTTGAGTTTGCAATAACATAGCTTGTCAATGTTGTCACTGATAAGATACATTCTTCTGTAATTGAGTACCTCTGCAGGTTTCTGAGCCCTACTTTTTATGAAGTCAGGTTCAAAGGGAGACTTAAGCTGTGTAAAGAGAGAGCTGTCCATAAATAACATCTGTTTCTCTGTGACTGTCTATAC
The DNA here is from genome assembly GCA_013400335.1 of Eurystomus gularis. Lineage (NCBI taxonomy): Eukaryota > Metazoa > Chordata > Aves > Coraciiformes > Coraciidae > Eurystomus > Eurystomus gularis. Next base: position 165,332 of record VZZY01007604.1, read on the forward strand.
CTTCCCATATTAATTTAGAAAAATCTTCTGTATGATAAACTTTTCCTCCACCCTTTTTCCATGCTCTTCCTTATACACCTTGAGGCCACACAATTCAAGAAAAATTCAAGAGGGGAGGATGAAACTAAGGAACAGAAGCTTTGCAAACTGCTGGAGCCAAATTAAACAGTCAGAAGAGAGAGAGAGGCAAGCTCTCAGCCGTGTTAAAGTGAGAGAGAAAGAAAAGGAAGGTTGGAGAGGACATAAATTCTGATAAGCCAAGTTTTCTTGGCTAAGGAGGTGCCACTAAGCCCAGCTTGTATTTAACGACCTAATTATTCTTGCTTAACAGTTACAGTCCTCTAGCCCAGGTCTAAGCCTCATATTGACTGCAGTTTGCTGCTCCTCTCCAGGCTTGTTTGCTGCAGCCCTAGGCTTTACATTTTGTTGATATGCTGATGAGCCCTTCGACCTTCCTGGCCTCATCACAGATGCTCAGACAATGCGTGTTCTTCACAAAAGAAAACTTAGAGGTGTCAGGACCTGAGAGGTATATGTGCTGAGGATTCTTGGTAAAGCTCTTGGTAAATGAGCCCCACAGGGTGCAGGTACTTACCACAGAGAGGCTGAGTCACCAGTAGAGGCTTCTGAAATCCGTAGTTTTAACCTGAAGAGCAGTGTATATAGAAAAGAAATTAAAGTCTTAATGAATGGTTGTTTTGAGTATGGATTATACATTGCTAGCAATATGCCACTGTTTATAGCACATCATTATCCTGTAAGAGCTGTAGCAATTGAACTCCTGTGTTTGTTTCAGAAGTGCCACAGCACAACATTTTAGTCTTTCTGCTGCAGTAACCACTGGTTGTTACAAATCCCTTCATGAATGCATTATGGAAAACTGGGGCAGAGTTCTTCACTAGCTAGCCAAGTGCATGCCTGCTGTGGCTTTGTACTAGGAAACAGTGAATAAAGTTTTTAAAGCCAAAGTACAGTAGAAACCCATTTTACACACATAAGCATATTGCACAAGACTAATATTCATTTAAATTCCCTGCTGGTATGTGAATTTTGTAACAGTTTGCAATGCAGAATTTCTTTTTCAGGTGTTTCTTTAAACGGGTTCATTCTTGTATTATTCCACCTGCTAGCATCCTCAAAATAACCTACCTCCCTAAGTCTATCATTTTATTGAGTATTCATGTAAAAAGGTCTCATGGTACTTCCCTCTATGGTCTAGTGCACAGAAAATGTATACTCTAAGGAGATAATTCATTTGCATGTTTAGTTCTGCTTGCTTTACTCAATGGTATTATCACAGGCAGAAAATCATCCTGTTTGACACCTTGTGACACCCTGTGTGGCTATTAGGTGCACCATATTTTGTAACACACCACTAACATTGGGACACTAACCTGGGCCGAACCAGGACAAGCTTCTAAAGGTATTAGGTTCTTTGCATTTTTAGCAAAGCAAGAATAGTGAGACCTGATGGGTTTGAGGGGTCATCCTCCTCGTTGGGGTCCAATCCATCTGCCAAGTCAGGACACTTTTTATGGAGATACAATGGATAAGGTTGTGGCTCTACTTTAACAGAAGTTTATTAATTTTATTTGGTACTTATGATTGTAAGATACAGTTTAGAAAACTGATATGATAAGCAGTGAAATGCTCTATTGTTAAATAGTAGCTCAGTGAAAACCCTTGGAAAAATTAGTTAGCATAGTTATTTGTTTCTGTGCTTAAGAACAAAGAAAAAACAGTAATATTTTAACACAGTTGCCTATAAAACATGCAGTTAGCTGAATGATAAAAAAACCATGGAATGTGGTGCATTGTGGCTCCTTTACATTCTTGGGCCAGTCCAAAATTGAGTTAGGTAGGAATTCCTTGCTAGCAACTTTCACAAAGGATGTTGTTGCTCTTCCTTTTCACCACTACATGTGCTTTTTCTCCTGCTGTCCAGCTAAAAAGAGAAAAAAATATGGCAATTTTTTTTTTGCAGAAAAGTAAAGGCAGCAAAGAAAAGGGAATTGAAAAGTAGGAAGAAAGAAGAGTAAGGAAAAAGGATTCATATTTAACAAAGAAAGGAGGAGCACAAAAAAGAACTCTGAAAACAAGTAACCCCATAACACTTAGCTATTCATATTTAAATAACAAACCTAATTCTTTTATCATCTCGGTATGTGAATCTTACAAATAGTTACCCATTTACAATGAATTAAAACCCTGATGACTGATGCAAGTTTCATATTTTAAAACTATATTCTTGGCCACTAAACAAACAAATTAAATGATTAAGAGAATGAGTATAGGAAAGCAATCGCAGCTGGGGCTACAGGCAAGCCCCACCTCATTATCTTTCAAATCACACCATAAAATTTAACTCTTCGCTCTTTTTTTTTTTATAAACCACCCCTCCACACCCAAAGTGATAAGCAAAATTAATAACAAGAAGCTCATAATGAAAACTGTGCTGCCTACCTAGGATGGCCAGTTAGGATCAGTACAGTAGAAATTATTTTCTGGGTAAATATGTAAGTTGGAGAAACACAATATAAGGCAAAGGCCTCCAAAAGGAATACAGTCTAAAAAGCAGCAGTGGTTTTCCAACCACTAGAGCAACATTCCTGTGTCAGGTTCTAGAGCATCACACTGTTAGCTGAGGATAGGGCAAGAAGCTTTTCCAGCTTTGTGATGGGGCTGATATTTGAGAGAGCATGGCAGCCCAAGGCAGTAGGCTAGACTCACTGAGCCCTTATCCATTTGGGTATCTTAAACCTTTGTCTGTGTTTTGCATCAAGCTGAAACCATCTCACTGTATACCTAGCTGAGGTCACCATCATTTTAATACACTACAGCAAAGACATGTATGTTTTATTTATTTAGAGAAAAGCGACTGATTATAAAAAGTTGCATTACCATCAGTAATTAGGTCTGGATCTGCAAATTGCATTTCAACAATAATAACAAAAATATATACCAAGTCAGTGAATAATAGCAAGTAAGCCATTTAATGTAATCATACAAACTTCCTGTCATCATGCCACCATATCTTCCCAAGAATCACATGGAAAATGGTCATCTCCTGTATAGATACCACCTTGCTTACTTTGAATGTTCTGTTTCAGAGATCTTCAACTACCAATGACCTACACTGGCAGCCTTTTTGGTGGGTGGGCATTTTATCATTTGAAAGGCAGGGCCATGTTCTCCTCTACTTTTGAACGTTACAGATACAATGGTAAGGCTAAGAAGACATGATGCGGAAGAGGTTAAAACCGAAATGCTTCCTAACATTCAAATTACTAGGCAAAGATTTGTTTTTATAATACTTGTCATCAGAATCAATATTGTTTAAACTTCTTGTGCTGCTATTGTGTAGCATCTAACAGACTGTCACCACTCCCACAAAAGCGGCTGCAGAAATATTCTTCTTCTGCTCCACAGGCTGCATAGGAAAGTTTCACATCCTCTTATACCACCAGAACCTAGTACAGAAATTACCAAGCTAGCTGTTACCAGACCACCTGGGCCCAGAAAACCTTCCAGTCATAGAGCTTAGCCCTAGTTAACTTGCCCCATTGAACTGCATCCTACTGCGGCTCCTTTCCTGGTAGTACCCCAAGGTTCAGTACAGCTGGCTTGGCTACATGTTCATGACACTGCAACTTGCAGCACGGGCATATTTATCATCCTTGACATCGAAACCAAATGCTGGCTGTCTTACCTTTAAGATGATGCCTTCCATGGTGATGAAACGAAGGCAAACATCTGGGGATGAACAGTGTATGTTTGTTGGCTGGTCTACTGGGATTTTTACTTTTTTTAAAGAGGGCAGTTATAAATGAGAGGATGAAATACATGTAAACTATTCTATAGTAATCTTTTAAATTTGATGTGAACAGTTTGTTATCCAGGTTTTGTTGTGCTTGTTAGTTTTGTTTTGGGGTTTTTTGTTGTTGTTTTGGTTTGGTTTTTTTGGTTTGGGTTGGGTTTTTTGTTAGTTTTTTAATAAAAGAATAGTTTGTTTTAAGCTATTTTTTTTGTGGAAGGTTCCACTTCTTACAGTTTCTTAACAAGCTCTGGATTAGCTAAAATCACATTTAAGTCAAACCACTGAGCAAGCAAAATTTAACTTCATTTTTCAATACCGGTATCATGGATGTATCTATATCATATTTTACAATTAAAAATGTGAATCTTTGTTTCTGGCATTACAATAATTGCTTTACAATTTTGATGACTGCAAAAAATGAGGAGGAATTGGAAAAAACACAATTTTTGTTGGGAAAAAGGAGTGATAGAGAAATTGAGACAGTGACTTGCTGACAGGCAAGGACTACTTGGAAAACCTAGGAAAACCTTTAGCTGAAAAATCTGGATTGGATCCTAAAAGATGGTGGAACTGGTTTGAGACATTTCAAACTTCTGAATGAGCTGGAAAGCTAGTGTGCTCATTCAGAGGCACACAGTATAGTTCCCCACTGTTTAAGACCTATGCTACCCAGGTGTAGTAAGACACATTAGTAGCAAAGCAACTCAAACCATTCTGTGATTCTACAAAGGCAAACTTGAGTCAGGATTGCAGAGAAAACTGGCTGCTGATTAACACATTTGACCTCTCACCTAAGAGACTTGTGATCCAAAATATTACTTCAGCTTTTTAAACAAATAACTGTAATTTTCATTTAATCAATTTTTTTTACCTTTCACTGCAATTATTCAATGTTTATTTATCTCAGGATAGAAGAAAGTAACTGCATATAAGCTGTTAAGAAAGATGCTGTAAAAAGATACGTGCACAGGAGAAACATTACATTTATTATGTTAGCTTCCATTTGCACAGTAGACAGATTAATACTGTTTCCTTTTCCTGCAATGTAATTATCAAAAACAACTAAATTCACAAAGAATACTTTGAGAAACACATGGAAGTTGGCACTATGAAAAGCATGAAAATCCTTGTTTGAAAACATTTCTATTGCTCTGGTTTTAGAACTAGTTGTTTAGAATTAGTTGTTACAAGACCTGGGAGCATGCTTAGGATTTTACAGAGCAAAGAGGAATAACAGGTCCCTACCCTGAGCAGCATACAACCCAGGAGAATGACAAAAACAATAATGTAGAGGAGGCCAGATTTTGTTCTTTGCCCAAAACTACAACAGTTTAAGAATGAGGTAGTTCAAGTTCTGTCCTGGATAGTCAATCCACTATTTTGGAGTTGAGAAAGACTTCCTATTAATCATTCATTATCATCATCAGGGTTGTCTTACTCATCTGAATATGTCTTTGTTATGTTGATGATGGGGTATATTAATTGCTGTCCAGAGAATAACTATCTATATTGCAGTGCTGCACAGGGGCTCACATAGAAGAGATTTTATTTTTTTACCATTGAACCCAAAATATTGTAAAATGTAGAGAACTACTATTTCCTTAATTAAGAAATAGAGAGAGTTTGGATTCTGCAGAATGAACAGGAGAAGGAAGACGAGAAGCTGGATGGTGACAGTCTTGAGTTTCTGCTCCTCCAAGTGCAGAAGAGTAGTCGGGGCTACTTAAGGAAAACATTATTTACCTATTGCATAAATTGTAAATCACTCCTCCAGAGTTTGAGCCATCCTAACTTTATTCTTGCATGTTAGGTCACATTTCAGGAGTATCCTTCTTTTGAACATTTCTTCAATGGAAGAACTGGAAAAACACATAGGAAGCTTCATTGCAAAGTGGTGAAAAAATCTTAAATTCAACTACATAAATCATGGACCAAACTGGAATGAAACCTTTCAAATTAACTGAAAAAAAATTCAGTGATACCCTTGAAATCAACTGTCTGTCACAAGCCCATAATCTCTTTGCAGTGGGATAGAATTTGAAGAACAGTAATTACAAGAGTAGGTGAGAATTTACCTTGATGCTCAGGTACTGCTAATATCCCATTTTTAGATTTACTACCACAATGACAACTATCAGAGTGTGTACACTGGTAAGGAGAACGGATATATGCAACGTCCACTTGCTATATGCAACATCAGTCTTCCACTTTCAGCTCGTCTGATGAGATTAGCTGCACAGAAGCTACCAACATCTCACATTGTCATTGCAAGTGGTGGCAGAATATAGCAAGAGTCTTTGCAATTTGCCTCCTTTATTGAATGAAGAGGCCAGAGTCAGTTTTACCCCCACTGGCCACTAATATACTGTTTAACTGCAGCCTCTCGGCCTGTATAATGGATGCAATTCCCTGAATTTATGTTCATAGCATTCACACTTGAAGTACCCTGATTTGGGGTTAGAAAATTCCTGGCACTGTATGAATGGTCCCAGCAATGACAGAAGTAGAAGGCAGGAACATTCAAGCTAGTGTAAATAGAAATGTGAGCTTATGATAAATATTAATGCCACCTGCATTGGCTACAGCCTGCTTGAAAGAAGCTTTCCATGAGTGGTCCATAAGCACGGCAGTGGTCAAGCACTTAAAATTTACAGCTCCCGCTATGTTTATATCAAAGGAGATATTGATAGGAGGTTCATGCTTGTGGTAAGGGAGCTGCTACAAGGAAATTAAAGTCTGAGCATGAAGCAAACATGGAGAACATAGATACATCTCATTGCAAATGCTGTTCTCTCTGGAACAAAAAACTCCAGCAAACCCAGAGATAAATAGAATACAGATGTTCAGAGCACTGGTCCTGAGAGAAGTGGCATCAGAGAACAAAGTTGGGTTTCAGTGTCTCATAAATTCTGTAACTTTCTGAAGAATCAGTTCATTTCTCTCTTCAAGTATTTAAAAAATACATCCTGCTAATAATGATGTATAGAGCAGAAATAAAAGGTCTCTACAGAATGTTTTTTTTTTTAGCACAGAGAAATATATAAGGTGTTAAATATTTCAGGGCAAGTCAGGAAGATCAATGGATGGGTTTATAACAAACATCCATCTAGGAAATTATTCACCCATGATACATGGAGATGTAATTGCAACTAAGTAGGACAGCTATCTCAAAAACAGGACACGCAGTGGACAAAATTAAGTCACAGAATACCAGTCGTGGTTGTAGAAGAGAAATGAAGGTTGCCAAGAGATGGCAAATGGATGTGATCACAGCATTTACCCAGACAAGATAGATGAGCAAAGTACAAAGCAGAGAAAAATGGCAGTAGCTCTCCTACTCCATCAGTTGCCTTGTATCAGCATCTGCCACTACTAATATGATGCTATCTATGTTATCCATAATCAAAGTTTTATGTTTTCAGTTAATTTGCAATATCAGATAGAACTCCTGGGTAAGAGAGAAACATGTACTCATTTGCACTGCTGAGAATACATCACAGCAGAGCTTTGCAAAGAGAATTGCTGCTGGGCTTCTAGTGTAGCTGTTACTGCTGGAGCAGAGAGCAGTGAACTAATGAATTAATTCCTGTTTTGAAATATTCTCCATGGGATTGCTCATGAAACACAGACCTTGTTTGCACAAGGAACAGAAATAGGTAACAGTTATCTGCCCTGAATCACTACATACTTCACGAAACTACACATAATCTGTTCTCTCTGTGCTGTTCACCTGACGAATAGTCATATTTGGCTGCTATAAGCCCATGTATGATTACTGAGAAATTTACAGAGAAAAGCACAAGAAGAAGTGGCAGCTTGAGGGAATGTCAGATGGGCTTCAGAGGCTCAGAAAGTGCCAGGGTTTTTTGTAGCTATATCAGCTTATCAATCAGGTGTATTTTCACCACAGACAAAGCTTGTCTCTTGTCTGTCTATGAGGAATAAAGAAAAAGAGCAGGAGTTCTTATTTGGACACTTAATAACGTACTTGTACATAAGCGTGTGTATATGTGTATATAATCATATTGCATCCCATCCTCAGAGTTGCAGTCAGTTTGGTCCCAGTCATGCTGGCTTTGAGGTTGTCCTGGCTTCATGGGGACAGAATCATAGGCCTGCCATGGTCTGCAGGCCATTAGCAGTTTGGAGTCAGCCAAGGCAGGTAGCTGCCCCGAACTGGCTCATGGGTGTATCCCAAACCATAAATGTCATGTTCATTACAAAGGGAGAAGTTTGCTGAGCATGAAGGACCTCTTTCTTGGGCTCATCCTCTTCCTTCTCCTGTTTCTGAAGACTGCCTTCCCATTTATTCTAACTTCCATACCTTTGTTGGGCTCAGTGTAACTTTGTCGACTTTTTATTGGTATTGGTATTAGTTTTGCTGTTTCACGAAATCTACTTCATTTCAGCCTGCAGGTTTTCTCTCCTTTTCCTGAATACCCTTTTCTGCTGCGAGGGGTCATCGGGTGATAGAGCAACCCCTATAATTTAACCCCAGATATGGGCTAAATGTAGACAGAAACTAATGCCATTCTAGATATAGCCACTAAAAGACAAATTCTGTGGTCTCATTAAGATGCTCATGTTATGAGCGCAGGAGGCATCCACAAAATATGATCCCTTTGCTTGCTTCCTTCAAAGACGTAGAAATAAAGCAACCTGTAGTTAATGAATGCCTGAGAAATACAACCGTAAAAGAGAGTTTGGTGAAGTGATTCAATGAATCAAAGTTCTATTGAGTTAATGCTGCTGCTTAGGTGTTAGTGGTAATAAATGAGTGAAAGTGAATATATTGAGAAATATGGCTTGGACTATCTGGAAGTAAATATGCCTGGCTGCCCACCTGAATGTGATGTGAGATGATGGATTCAATATGGCTGAGTACGAGTGAAAAAGCTTACTGACTCAATATGACTGCAAGGATAAAAGATCATGTGTGTAAATTATTATCTCAATGGCTGTACAGTAGAAGATGAGGTGAAATGACAGGAGTAAATGAAGGAAAAAGGGAACACTGGAAATGCAGAAAATGTGGTGACAAAGAATAGTTCCAGATGGTCTGTTTCTGATAATCAATGGAAAATCCATATTAATAATTGGCTTACATGTAGGATGGAATTTCTCTGATGAGTGCATGAATTTACCAACCTGTTGTGGTTTAGCCCCACCTGGCAACCAAGCACTGCACAGCTGCTCTCTCATCCCACCCCCCTGCCTTGGTGGGATGAGGCAAAGAATTGGAATAGTAAAAACTCATGGGTTGAGATAAAAACAGTTTAATATGTAAAGCAAAAGCTGCACACACAAGCAAAACAAAACAAGGAATTCATTCACTACTTCCCACTGGCAGGCAGGCGTTCAGCCATCTCCAGGAAAGCAGGGCTGCATTATGTGTAACGTTTACTTAGAAGACAAACGTCATAATTCTGAAGATACCCACCTTCTTCTTCACCCAGCTGTATATACTGAGCATGATGTGATATGGTATTGAATATCCCTATGGCCAACTGGGGTCAGCTGTCCCAGCTGCGTCCCCTCCCAGTTTCTTGAACACCTCTAGCCCACTCACCGGTGGGGTGGTGTGAGAAGCAGAATAGGCCTTGACTCTGTGTAAGTGCTGCTCAGCAGTAATGAAACCATCCCTGAATTATCAACACTGTTTCCAGCATAAATCCCAAACATAGCCCATACCAGCTACAACAAAGAAAATTAACCCTACCTCAGCCAAAACCAGCACACAACACCTGCACCTGATTTATCCCCAAGATCCAAGAAGTTAAATTATGACATGAAGGGTAATTGTGAAGAGTTCTTACTATTAACTTACTTTTGAGAAGACCTTTCTAAAAGCAGACTATCCTGACTTCTCCAAAGTGACCTTATAAACAGGCATGTAGGCCATAGCAAAAGGCCAGCTCTTCCAGGTATCTTTGCAATATGTCCTGTTAGTGTAACAGGAACACTTTTTGAAGGGGAATGGGGATAAGGCACCTCTTTCTGCTAGGGAATTACTACATTTACAAGCTCATTGATTCATTAATATATATTTAGTGTCAAATTATCTAGCTAATATTAGTGACCTTATTCTTTTTCACTTTCTTGAACAGCCTCCTGTGCATGTGGGTGGATGACATTAAATATGATTATAAAATACCACTTCATTCCTTTTCATCAACAATTTTGTGCTCTGCTGTAGTGAGAAGAATTACAACATAAGGCATAGCAGCGGCAAACAAAATCCTCCAACACAGCTGTCTACCTGAGGAAAGTGTAAGTATGGTTCACGTGATGATTTGTCTACCGAACATATTTAACAAGACTAGAATAGCTGAAGTACCACAACTCTCAGCATGCAGTTACTCTGAACAAAAGTAGATTTGTGTTCTGGATGGGAATGTAACGGCATAATTACCTTCAGTCTGATCTACCCTTATTACAATTACATAAAAATAAATGTGCAGGCGTGTATGTGTATGTCTGTCTGTCTTTCCACCTCAATATAAAAAGTTAGTAAGCAAAAAACTGAGATATTCCTGCTCTTTGCATTTTGTAGCATTTGTAAAGAGATTTTATCCACTGCAATTTCTTTAACCTGCAAGTTGATGGGAATTAGGTACTTTTCTTCCAAATTTAAAACCAGTGTATATTTGTTTTAATCTAGTTTTGTCCGGCAGCAGCAACTTTCAGTATTTTGTAAAATATTAACTGTTCCAAGGTATTAAGATATGTGATAATTCTTTCAGACCTGAAAGACTAAAAGTAAAGTGTTTTTTATGTGATTACATTTAGATGCTACTAGGATGATCAGAAAATACAGAAACACAGAGTTTCATATGTACTTGGGAGACCATCTTCTCACCTGCTGAAAGGGTGGATGGAGTAAGCAACGTACATCATTTGCTTGGTACTTGAGATGATGGCTTTGTTAAGGAATTGAACTAAAAGAAGAAAATCCTGCCTGGCACAAGGCAACAGCATGCTCTCAAAATTAAAAATAGCAAGGGCAGTGGAAGCTACATACAAGGAATCTTCTGTTACTGTCACAAATTGACAATCATGTCATTTGGGGTAGGAACACTATCCTTAACTCTGGGGTATAAACACTGTGTTTCTACTGATGATGTGATTATGAAATTTGAAAAGATAAGTAATCATAAATTTAAAATTATAATACAGTTTGTGATATTAGACAAGAGGGAGCTACTCTCTGGGTAGCTTTGTGGACCTACTACAACTGCTAGAAATAGCAACAACAACAATGATAACCCAGGAATAAATTTTGAAATAACTTTGTTTCACTTTTTTCCCTTGAGCTAACTTTCACACAACATACTAGTATAAAATAATAACACAATAAGACCTAATTCTCTTACCTTGAGACTGTAGGAAAAATGGAAATACGTATTTCCAGTATTTTTGCAACGTCATCAGTGCTCCTTTTGAGGGAGACATTCTGATGTGGCCCTTTCCTTCTTCAGAAGAGGAGGCATCAGAGGAGGGATGCCTTGCCTCCTTACCAGGGCAAGGTCTGAAATCCATGCACTTTGTTACAGGCCCGTATGCTCCTGCAAGCTACAGATCGTCTTCACAAAACAGCAGTCAGATTACAGGAGAATTTCCCTTGTATTAGAGTCTGGAAAAAGGTCTAGCTTTTGTTGGTGATATAGCAGCATAATATGTACACATTTCTCTGTCCTTCTTCCTTTTCAGGTCAAGAACATTTTAGTGTGTTTTAATTATTGTTTTTTTTTCTCAAAATTGCAGCATGAGAGCTTTCTCCCCTCCATGACAGACAGGGGAGCTTCATGCCCTTGTAAGGGAACTGTAAGGTGTCATGTTTGTTGCTGACCAAGCCTCCAAGAAACTTTTGGCATAGTCCTGGACTACTGCATAATTAAATCAATGAGAAGAAGCAGTTTGAAAGCAGTTAGGCTGCAAGGCCTGAGTTAGACTTGCACTATTTCCATCCCAAAGGTGTAGGTTTGGTAACCAGAAGCACCAGACACAACTTAAGCAACCTGTGTAGAAAGCCTCCCCAGCTGATGCAAAAGGAATTGCCTGGTTGCAGTAAGGACCATGAAGTTGCCATGCTTCATATTGCATACCAGTTCAGGAGGAGCAACTGTTTGCCACCCCATCAGCCTCTGAAGATGTTTATTTGAGTGTCCTCAGCCTGTCCTCATTGCATCCTGTGCTGTGGTTCTGACCTTCTCCTGAGCCCAGACACTAAGGCACAGTCTCCAAAGGTCGCTTTCTAAAGCTTTGTATTTCACAGAATCATTAAGGTTGGAAAAGACCTCTAAGATCATCAAGTCCAACTGTCAATCCGTGACCACTAGACCATGTCCTGTAGTGCCACATCTACACGTTTTTTTAACACCTCCAGGGATGGTGACGCCACCACTTCCATGGGCTGCCTGTTCCATTGTTTAATCGCTCTTTCAGTAAAGAAATTTTTCCTAATATACGCTCTAAACCTCCCCTGGAGCAACTTGACACCATTTCCTCTCATCACTTGTTACTCGTAAGAAGAGACCAGCACCCACCTCTCTACAACCTCGTTTCAGGCAGCTGTAGAGAGCAATAAGGTCTCCCTTCAACCCCTCTTTCTCTAGACCAAACAGTCCCAGTTCCCTTAGCCACTCCTCATAAGCTGTAGTGACCATAGTGACTTCTTTCCCTTCTGAGAGACCTATCTCAACTCTGTTGCAACCCAGAAAATGAAGTCAATGGGCAGTTAACCATCATCTGTGTCAAAAAGCCTGCTGTCTCTAAGAGCTACTAAGAAAGAGAAACTAGGAAGCCATTTAGACAAAGTAAAACAGATCAGTTGACTTATCTCTGTCACTAAAACTAGAAGCCTCTAATTCTGCAGCAGGGTGCAGGTATTCCTCCTCCTGTCTGTTATTACTTCCATCCCTTCAGTGAGCACTTCACGTTTACGGCACTTGCAGACTAATCCAGTGCTGAGGGGGTTATACCTCTGTCAGAGAGGACAGGAATACCAAAGAGGTAGATTAGTGGGCTGTGGTGGGGTTGAAGAATAAAAATGCTATAGTTCATAATTATGTCATTGGACCCAGTCTGAAAACTTACATCAGCTCCACTGTCGGTGAAGACCACTTTAGGACTAGAAATTATTCTGTTGTCACATTCGTGGGTCAGTGAAGGAGACAGAAATATAGGAGCAATAAAATGTGAGGGGCCTTGTGATTTCATGATTAGGTTTTATATTACGATTGTGGCAAGTTGCTGTTTTATAGCCAGGTTTTCCTTCCACTTAAGTCAATAGATCTTTTCTGCTGATTTCAGTGTTATAGATTCTCAACTTGCTCTTCACTTATTTGATAATTTTATATTTTATATAACTTCTGTCAATTGGTGTTTCAGCAAGTTCTTGGTGATCCATCAAAAAGGCCAATAGGCTTTTACCATCTTGTCAGCTATTTTATTAGCTTCCTTTATTTTAGAATATTGAAATTCATGAATAATAATTTTTCCTCTCCCTTTGTTGACAGTGGGGACTCGTAAAAAAAAAAATCTGTGACTGTGCACCTCTATTAAAGCTCAGTCTGCGGAGAGAGCAATTATGTCATCTTATGTGGGACTTTTCCCTGTATCTCTTGCTCTGCTTGATGATCTTACAGGGAAAATAATTTATGAGGCATTAAGAGTCAAAACAAGCCCTCAGAGATGCAAAGGAGGACTGGGACTGGCAATTAGAAACTACATTATGTGAGTCTAACTAATCACAGAGGTAGCTTTCTTTCAGTGGCAGCAAGACATGACCAGAATTGTTGAGACTGTGGGTCCGTCATATTAAATCCTGACAAGATCAGTTCTGACTGACAGTGCTAGCGCTATGGATAGTCAGTGGCCTGTCCAATAGTTGGACAGGACCAGGTCCAGAGAAGGGCAACGAAGCTGGTGAGGGGTCTGGAAAGCATGTCTTATGAAGAGCACCTGAGGGAACTGAGGCTCTCTAGTCTGGAGAAGAGGAGACCGAGAGGAGACCTCATTGCTCTCTACAGCTACCTAAAAGGAGGTTGTAATGAGGCTGGTGCTGGTCTCTTCTTCCAAATCACTAATGATAGAATGAGAGGAAATGGCCTCAAGTTCCATCAGGGGAGGTTTAGCTCAGCTATTAGGAAGAAGTTCTTGACCGAGAGAGTGGCTAGGCACTGGAACAGACTGCCCAGGGAGGTGGTGGAGTCACCATCCCTGGAGGTGTTTAAAAAGCGAGTAGATGTAGCACTTGAGGCTATGGTCTAGTGGCTAGAGAGATGTTAGGATGAAGGTTGGACTTGATGATCCTGGTGGTCCTTTTCAACCATAATGATTCTATAATTCTATGATAATTTAAGAGAAATCAGATCTTTGTCCGTCCACTTCAGTGCATGATGTGTCTTCTTTGCATGTTAGCAGCATCTGCAAATAGGCCATGAAATCAGGTTTGGTCATCCTTGTATATCGAGACAGTAAGAGAAAATTCAGAAAACATTCCAACATTTCAGGTTAAGTTTTGTAAAAGCAGCTCAGTGCAAATGATGTTGAAATACCGTTCAGTTTTCTCTCTTCTGTGACATACTAGGCAGCTTGGACTTTCAGCTGAGAGAAGCTGCAGCAAAGGAGTGTGCTCCCCTGGTGACCATAGACCTTCTGGGGCCTTTGCTGGAAGCTGCTGTGGGACAGACTCTTCACAGACGTCTGCAGACAAAATCAGTCTGGTTTTCTCTACTCCTTTCCACTCTTTGTAAGACAGTGTGAGTCACATCTAGGAGGCCTGGCATGCAGGTAAGTGAGGGATTTCTCAAATTCTTTGAAGCTTAAAAGCATAATTTGAGCTGAAATGTGTAATTTGAGTATTAATAAATACTTGTTAGTGCCATTTTTGCTGTAGGTTATTGAAACTTTTCTCCAAGCCTTCCGGGTCTTGCAGAGTAGTCACTCAGAAACAAAGATACATGGTACCTGTAGCTGTACTTCACTCGGGGAATAATTAGTAACATTCAGCTTCAAAAAACTGAACTCGCCACTTCCACCCCTGCCAAGAGGCAGTGGCTACACAGGGAGTCTGGAGAAATTGCCTCCCAGGGAAAAACAGTGCTAGTGAGCAGGCAACTTCATCAAAGGGAAAGATCTCTCTCGGGAACACCTGCATCTTGTCGCTCTCTAGGTTTCACAGGGTGACCTTCCAACATTTGTATGACTTGGGGAGATCCTGCTGGTGATGAAAGATTTATTGAGAGGTTTTTCCACCTGTTACAAGTGGCTTCCTCGGCAAAGAGGGAGAACCCTGTGCCTGCTCCCCTCACACTCCTGTAATACATATTTTCTGGTTTGAACATACAGCCACAACATGATCTTCCCTGGCGCTGGGGCCAATGGGAGGTATGGCCGCCATGCTGCCCTGGTGCCAGCAGCTGTCTGGCTGCACTGCTGCCCACAGCATCACCTGGCACGGGACCTGTCACTCTCTGCAGAGGAAAAACCCTAAACTGCTCAGGAGAGTAGACAGCATCTTATATAACAGTCACGGGGAGGACAGGCGAGGTGACTCCCTCTGTGCCGTGTTTATCGCTGTGATAAAGCCTAATGCCAGCTGACACTGTTCTGCCAAGGTTAAAGTGATTCGTGGGTCTCCATTAGGATGTTGCTCAAATGTGTTTCCAATCCGCAACTTAAAAAAAACCAACCCAAACAAAACCACCTGACATTTCATCTACTGCCACTGTATAGTGTTGCATATCATAGGTACCTTACTGGATATGTAAATGCATCCTCCATGTGCTTATCTCCACTGTAACGCTTCATCTTAAATAGAAGAGTCATAAAAGACATTTCTAAACATAACAATAATCTGAAACTGGGATGCATTTTGGGAAGGAGGCACTCTATCCCAGCTGTATGACATGTATAGGATACCATGCAGTCAGAGGCAGTGATGAGCGGCCCCAGGATGGGATTCTGCTCTGACATTGCTCTGCTCAGTGGCATTTCTGTGCTGTTCTGCATCTCTAAGGCTGGAAGCAGCTTCCCTATCTATGCTGAGCAAATCTAACTGTAAAACTCGAAGTAAATCATAGGTAGCATCTCTCCCTGGGGATGTGTGCTACATACACATAACAATAGTTCCAGCTGAGAAAACCATTCCCAGTGTACCTCTTTAATGGGAGGAAACTAGCACTTAATACAAATACTTCAGTAGCGTGCACTCCCATTCTACTTAATCTCTGCAAAGCTTCTTTTTCCTGTTTTAAATTCAGAGCTTCAGTTCCCTTGATCCACGAGGTTAAATACTCCAAATCACATCATTGCCCTAAGATTGTAAAGGGCCGGCTCAATGATGATGACTGCAAGTCGAAACATTAAGAATACCAATTATCAGCCAAATGACAACTGTTAAGCTGTGTTAAAAAGTATGTTGCTTCTGCTTAGCAAGCACACAGATAGAAATGATGCTACTGTGAAATTTGGGGGGGGGGGAGGTAAGAGGGTTCAAAGTAAAAGGAAAGCATTTGTTCTCTTGTCTGTTCACTTGCTGTTTTGAAAACAAGCAACAGTATCACCTCAAGAAATATGCAGCTGAGATCTGTCACCAGGCAATGTCCTTACTAATAAATACAGGATGTCGATGAATAAAGAAAAATATGAAAAGAACCTTTTGTATAATACCAGTTTCACCTTATTAAACCAGTTTGATACATTCCGTAAGTCATAGGTAGCACAAAACTGCATTTAAGGGCAAAAGTCTCTGGCTGCTGACTGCCTACTAATGTCATATAAATTCCAAAAGCTGATAAATCTTGTCCAAATAGTTCTGCATATCACATGGATTTAATCTTTTCCTTCCATCAGGATATAATCCTAAACTGTGTAGAAATTCATTTGCTTTAAATGTGCAAAAGAGATTTCTTAACAAAGTTAACAGCCAGCATGCAAGGAACAGTACTTAGCACATGTCCCTTGTTTTTCAATGGACACACATTCTGCTTTTAAGCCTTCTGCCATGGACATGGAAATCTGACAATGACCTCATAATCGAAAGGTACCAGCCAAAATATGTTCACTTTCTCCTCCTGCCTCTGCAATTTATTGCTGCTGGAGGTCAGCGGCAGTTAAATACTATCTCTAGAATTAAAGAAAAAAATAGCTGCATGATTTTATGACACTGCTTAGATCCCACTCGGGCATCATGCAGTTCACAGGGTGAATTATAGTTTAGCTGTCACATGGTTTTTCACCTTTGACTCCAATAAAAGCAGGATCAAACCTCATCTTCTTCTAAATAATGAGGGTAATATTCTGTGTCCACCAGAGTGTCCATCCTTCACTTGATGCATCACTGAGACAATCTGTTATGGTAAATCCCATATTCCTACTGCATTGGTATGTTTTTTGTAAAAAGTGTAAAAGCTGATGAAGGCATTAGTGACAACCAGTAAGACTGCATCATCATACTGAAACCAGTAATTTTACCCTCATCATACAATTTCTGACAATTTTGTGGCCTGTGTCTTATTTATTGATGGACATTGTAATTGCAGGCAACCTGAGTTTATAGAAAAATTGTTCTGAAATGCATAGATCTAAGTACCCACCTTGCAACAAAGAAATGGGACACAGCACCACTGAGCCCGTCATAAAGGTTTTGTTAGTGCCGAGGGCTTTTAAATGGTTGTTTCTGAACTTGACAAGAGAATACTTTGCATTTTGGTATGGAAATCAGTCATACACAACTGCTGCTTATACTGAAATACTATGTATATGGCAACTTATATTCATTCCTGGTGTAAAATCTGCATTCCTAACAGGATGATTCTTTGGTGAATTATTTTTTTAAAGCACGAACTAACTTGTGACATTTGAAATTTTCTCTCTGGCTAACATCACTGCTTCCTATGACCAGTCTTCCAGACAAAAATGGCTCAGAGGTCTGGTGCAGTCCATTACTTTCTGAGACATTTCCTTTGGAATTGGTCCATATAGACATTATCCAACAAAATGTCTTTACTTGCTTGGCCTTTGGAAGACATTTTTTCCTTGGCATTCTGAAGACCAGGTTCTGTGAGATAAAGCACAATATAGCTCTTTTGGAGAAGCATCTGGAATTCATCTGTGTAAAGAGAGAGCATACACTTTAGAAGATAGTGTTTGTAAAATGATTACTCGCCTTCTTGATTTAATAAAGTTTTGCAGAACTCCGGATTCAAGTTAATGCAGCTCTGAAACAACCAGTTTTATTTATAACATAAAGTGAAAACTTATCACAATCTCTTTTATTTGCTGCTTTTCATTTGCTGCACCTCAAATTACTTTACAAAGGAGGCAAATATCATTATTCCTGATTTAGGAATGGCACAACTAGCAGACAGAGAAGTAAGACCAACCACCTTACAAGGTTTTCATGAAGCTTTTATAGACTTTCCCAAGCAGAGACCACAAATAACAACTAAGCAACTGACATCAAACAGAGCTCAATGAGAGGATGATGGATAACTATTATAAGCAACCATTTAAAATTTCTGAAGTGGTTAATAAGGTACCGTATGTGATATGGATTTGCTGTACTGCATTACCTGCAGGGGAAGTCACCAGAAAGAGGGAGACCTCTGCTGTTGTTGAAAATATTTCCCCATTCTCATCCAGATCAGGATACTGAGGCAGGCAAGGTATCCTGCCATGAAAAATACATCTGAAGCCAGCTACACCTCCTGAATGCTGTAAAAGTGCAGAAGAATAGCTTGGGCCTAAAGAGGCTGAAGTGACTTCTTTGGAATTGTTAGTAGTTTGTTCAGGCAATAACCAATGTATAATTGGAAGTGCCTCTAAGGAGCAATCATCTTCCTTCTTTGTGAACTGAAGCTCTACTCAACAGCTCGAGTGTTTATAGGAATGCGTTGTTACACAATTCCTGACATTCAGGTAATGTGACTTTGACTGTATTGAACACAGCTGTAATTTGGAGGAAGTCTGATAGGATTAAGGAAATGTCTTTGCTAACCCTAGTCCACAACAGCACAAAAACAATATGATAACTGCATTTCCTGAAACAAAATAATAGATATTGGAATGATATCACCACTGTTTCCTACCGCAAAAATCTTTTTATGAGCTTGACTTACATTTGTTATACAGAAATCCTGATGTTAAATATTGCTCTTAAATTTCAGTTGGTTAATATAGAAGTCTTTTAACATTGCTATGCAACAATTTCAATTTATGAGCATGAAAAACTATCACATCCTCCAGGTATACAGTGTGAGATAAGTTTTTTAAACTGCCCAAAACAGTTTTGCCAATGCACCTTCACCCTGATTGGGAATTTCCTTATTATTCTAGTCTTAGGTTTTTCTTGATGAGAAACGACAAGGTGTGCCAAATTTGTGTCGCAGACTCTGCATCAGGAAGAGCACTGTAAGAATTAAGGCTCTGTCATTTTTCATTTGCACCAAGTAATATAATTTTTAAAAAAATCCAGGCTGAGTTTCATTCCCAGAATGGATTTCGGCATGGTCACAACACAGTTCCACTGTCTGGCATAAGAAAGCTGCCAGGTTCAGCCAATGTTTCAACCTGAATTCCTTCAACACAGTTATGAATAGAAGTGCAGCCCTAGACTGGGAAAGAAGGCCCTGAAAAACACACATATGAACGACCAATTGTTGTTTTTGCTGTGAAGAACATGGGCTTGGAAAAGGCATCCTGCGTCATTGTGTCCAGTCCCCTGCTGTCTTAGGCAACCACAACACACAATCCTTTTCATAAATTTATCAAGTTCCATCTTAAACCCAGTTAGGTTTCTTGCCACCAATGGGAAGGCTGTTCCCAAGCCTCACTGTGCTGAGGGTTAGAAATATTCTTCTAATTTCCAGCTTACACTTATTCATGGCCAATGCAGACCCATTTGTTCTTGTGCCAACATTGTTCTGTAGCTTAAATAGCTTCTCTCCCTGTCTTGTGTTTACCACCCCCAATGAACTTATAGAGAGCAGGCTGTCCCTTTTGCCTCTCACTGTCATGCCATCCTGTTTGTACATACGTTGCAATCCCCCCACACAATGGATCGGCTATTGTTTTAGGAAGGTTAGCTGCAAATAAAAACAGTGCTCTGCCTTGCTGTCCGGGATGGGCAAAATCCATCACTGGGCGTCAGGCGATCAGCAGAGCCCTCTGGAGCTCAAACTCACAGCTAAGAGCATCCCAGGGAAAACAGAAGTGTAAAGTCGTAATAGACCAGTCATAATAGACTTGACATAATAGGCCAGTTTAACACATTTCCCCAATTATCCCTTACTAATTCTGAGTCTGAAAGAGCAACAATTGCTAATTACAAAACAGACCTACTGGTACACAGCAACTAGGCAGAGAAAAATTATCATCAACAACTAGGCTAAACAAATATTTTCAGCAATGTCAGTGTGCCTGTGGGAGGAGGAAAATAAATCCACGCTTTTAGGCACAATGGGAGTAACTGGCCTGAGAGCCTGTGGTGCATCCAAGCCAAACATTTCTCTTCAGAAGGCTCCTCTGTGAGCGCCTAACTTAGCTTTGTTGCAGCTAAGTTATTATAACTTCCAGGGAGCAGGTTCTGAGATTTTTTTTGACAGCCCCCAATTTCAACATTGGAAGTCTAACCATATTCCATAACATATAACAGAGTAATCAAAAAACGTTCTGGCCCGCTTGTGTTTCTACTTTGTGTGGTTTTTCCTCTATTATTAGGGTAGGAAATCTCAGACTATCATAATGTATGGCATTTTCTCAGTGAGAAAGGTTCAAATGGTGCTGTGCCCTATAAAGGATGCAGTTTTATCCAAGTTCATCTCTCCATGTGTTTGTATATATATCCTATCCTATCCTATCCTATCCTATCCTATCCTATCCTATCCTATCCCATCTGATCCATTCTATTCTATTTTATTCTATCTGCAGTGGTTTTGGTAAGAGAGATAGAAATGGTAGAATATTCTGGGAGGGCCTCATAGCTTGAGGATTGATGACCCTGTAATTGAAATCTTGCTAGTATGACTACGGTTGTTGTTACATTTGTGTCTAGCTCTCTTTCAGCTTTACTAAAATGCCAGTCTTTTAGTCAAATCACACTGTTCAGAGGACTTTCTGCTTTCGGGTATATTCATAAAGGTCAAAAAATTAATCCATGTTTTATTTTCAAAATTATCCTTGAGCTAGACACAGATTCTTGCATCCTACATAGGAGAAAAAAAAAAAAAAGAAAAAAAGAAAAGAAAAAAGAAAAGCTTAGACTCCCAAAATATCTAAAGACCTAGAGCCAAACCCAAGAAAAAAAATGAAGGGTCAAAGACAGTCTTGCAAAAAGTGGCATGAATGAAACGAAGTGAGTTACAGCTAAAGAGCATTTCCTGCTCTAGCACTTTAAAAAAATGTTTTGTCCTGTTACAAAAAGCTTGTTCTGAGTTTCATATGCAAAGATGAAGGGCTTCTAGCATGTCATTTCCTGGAAATGCCTAGCTTGTAAATCACACATAATGATGTTAAGGACAAAATGGAGAAGTGGAGTCCTTGGGATAACATCTATCCATAACACTCTCTTTCTGTGTGTAACGCTGCTGCACACACTTAAAGAGCCAATGGGGCACATGGTTCTGCATCAGTAATGTCACAAAGAGCCTCTTCCAACATTGGGCATCCTCACCCATTTCCAAGGCATCCAGCACCGGCCCAGCCCCTGCAGATGGAGCTGGAAGAAGAGATGTAATGTTTTCTCAAGTTGTAGCCATCACCTCCTTACATTTTTGAAGCAAAATGGTTTGTATGGCTCCTCTTTTCCATGATAACTTTTGGTATAGGCGTCACGTCTGCCACAGAGGCTTAACACCGAAACAAAGCAACCTGCTTTAGTCTGAGTGCATCAAAAGGGGGAAGATGTCCTCTCCCAGCCAACTCATGATATTTCACAGTTTCAGCTGAAACAGATTTGCTATTGTCCTTGACACAATCAGACTCAACTTCAGCTCATGTGTATCTCAGCAAGACAGATTTGGCAGTGGGAGCTGGTGTTGGGCTTTTCAATAAAATTAAGCAGTCTGGGTGCAATGGATGAAACTATTCCCTTGAATCATCTCACTGTGATTCTGACTTCCTTTCACAGCGGGTTGGAGGGAGGCCAGTGGTTCGTCAGGGTGCCTTGGGCCAGGAAGAACATTAGGAGAGATAGGGAGGATTTATCCATTCTGTTGGAAATTAGTCCCTCAGTGATCAATGTTGATTTGCTTCTTCTCTGGACAGTCTTTCCTGGCTTCATGGATTAGATGTTGGTAGTGTGGGGAATAACAAAAAAGCCATTCGCTAGCTGCATCTGGTGCAGGGAAAGCTTTCCAGAGATTATTAGTTTAAGTATCCTAGAGAGACATAGTAAAAGGGGAATCATTATTACAGTGTGTGTGTTTTAGGGGATCCATTACTGCAGTGTCTTGACATTATTACATAATTTAAAATAATAAAAACAATTATCCTTCAGGATAAAGGAGACTTTGAAGATGCTGAGTTATATGTCATTGCCTATGTATTTGTTAGGCTGGAAGCACCCTGGCTTGGCCATTAGAAGATGAGTAAAATCTTGTGCAAGTCTGCAAGAGTTGGGTTCAGTGTTATCCATAGCAGAAGTGACATCTCAGAGCTTGCCACCAGTGTCACCATGCTGCTATGTACCTCAGATTCAGCCTGTTTTTCCTCAGCTTTGTATTTTTCTGTAATGCAGGGAAGTATGGAAGAGTAGGGGTGTTTTTTGTCCATAGCAGATGTCATTTTCTTGCATAACCATCCTGTCAGGGCTGTATCTGCAGATGCATTGGGACACAAAGATCATACAGAGATTCCTGAATTTCTTACTACATCCCAAAATCTCAAACCGGAAAATTTCTTCCATAAACTACTTGAATGCTTCATGACTTGATGCTTGTGACTTTTGTAGCAGGTCTGAGATGGCAGCAGTGAAGTCCAAAAGGAAACCATTGGGAGCTGTGAGGTATCCTGCTCTTGAGTTCTAATTATTGTGGCATATGGTAATTGTTTGATGGATATGCATGTAAGTGACTTGGATATGAGCATGAGGGTTTTTACCTCACATCTTTCCCCTCTGTATCATCAACTTGCTGTATGGCTTGCATAATACTGCACGTATTGGAAATCACAGGGACTTAGAATTCTTGAATATAGGAACTCTCTTTCTGGCCTTCAATACAGATTTAGTTGTCTAACTTCAACCCTCTAACTTTGTAAATGTCAGTTTTCACTTACTTGTCTCAAAAAAGACTTGGGAAACCCAGTCAATTCTCATCAGTAATACATCTATCAGACACTGCATAAAACATGCTACTTACATGCAAATTATTAGTGATTATGTATTATTTTGTCTGAATTAAAATATATGAACACTGAACATATTGCCACAGCTATTGGAGGACATGAGAGGGCCACACAGACGAGTTGTCTTTATAAAATACCATGTGTTTGGCATAAAAGTTAACTGAGGCAAATGTTCTATTTCAGTAGATGTCATACCACCACCAGTGTGTGGAGATGACCCTCTCCCACACTAACACAACCTTGAAGGACTGGCATTATGGAAAGCATCCCAGTTACAAAATGCTGGACCACTTTCATCTCCCTTGCACACTGCAAACTCCTCTTGAAGTCAGTGGGTGGTTGGTCCTAAAAGAAATGCTGTGTCAAGAGCTGTGTTTTTCTTAGATAGAAGTTACACAGAGAACTTGCTCTCTCTGTCCCTTCCTCTGCATTCCTCAAGCATCAACATCAGCAACTATTTGTGTTGGCCACACCGTTATTTTAAACAGAAGAGGCTGACTTGCACGCAGCCCACACAGAATCAAAATCACCATGTAGCATAAAGCTAATGTCACCTCTTGCTGCTACTCATATAATGGATTTTGTTCTCCGTCTGTACACCAGTACAAATTTTGCTAGGCAAAATCATTCCAAATGAAATAGATTACTAAATCAAAACAGCCTGAAGGATTACAAAAATTCAAAATGAAATGAAAAATGCAAAGCTGTCACATGAACATTCTTGATATTCACAATCCATTTTTCTTTTCAACCTGTGGAACATCCCCCTCCAAGAGTTAAATGTTCACAAATTCTAGGCTTCTTTTCTTTTTCCCCAAAACAACTACTTTGTCACCAAAACACATTTGAGAAATTTATGCCTGTCTCTGCTTGGCATCACAACTACCTCATGGATTAATGAATTCTGTGTCCTCTAATTCCCCCACATTATGCACCTCTGTTTTGTGTGAGTAGCCAAAAGTATCAAGATTCATTTTAATGAACGTGAGTCATTCCCTTTATCCATAAGGCAGGACTGTTATGTTGTAAGTAAGCACACCATTAGCTATGCTGAAAATAAACAGGCATTACCTGCAGGAAAACCTGTATAGTAAAAATACACACTGCTAAGTAAAAAAAAAAAAAAGAAAAGAAAAAAAAAGATAAAAGACATGGCCTGGAATGGTGTTCATGTTGTAGGCAACGGAAAGAGAATAAATTGCACAGAATATCTACTGTGTATTTCCTCCAACATGTCAGAAAGCAGAGTAGGACCTGAACATTACTTTACCATGAAATCTGAATTCAAAACTTTCAATATCAGCATACATTCTGTTAATGCTGTACTATGTTTAAGTTAATTTGTTAGTGCTGAAAGAAAAATAAATGGATGTTTCTTTCTAACATCGTTTTTATTCTGTCTTGATTGTTGTAGAGCAACTGTTTCCTGTGTGGTTGGTTGGAGATTTCAAGGTATGGAGATTCAAATATTTCAAAGTCTGCCTGACATTGCTTAAACAGAAAACATGCATGGCATAGCCATGTGGTATTTCTGTTCCATTATTTTCATGATTCTTAGTGTGGTGCAATGGGAAAGGCTCTGGTTGAGTCTCAGAAACCAAGCTCATAAATCAGTAAGTCAATCAACAAGTCTGGGGAACAATATGTTCTTCTATTTTAATTTCTTTGTGGGAAATGTGTAAATAGATACTGGCAATGAAGCTGGAATATAATGGGTACTTACAAATTAAGGCATCCAATGATTTATCCTCTCTACGTGCAATGTAAAAGGAGGTTATGCTTTCTGATCTGTTAAAAGACTATTTTTGAAATAACAAAACATCTTTAGTTTTCAGGGATGAGAATTACTGTCTTCTGACCAGTTTCCAAAAATGTGGGAAGTTAACACACTGAGAAGAAAATTTAAAGACTCTCAACAGAATGTTTCTACACGACTGTACATTAGCAGAGACCTACCAGCAGCATGTCATACACCACACAAGAGCACAGGAGCCTTACCTGGGCAGGTATGGCACTAGTTACTACAGGCTCAACCTGTCCATGCAGTTTCCTCAGTGTAGGACCTCTTTGTGTCTTTGTCCAGGTGTTTCCCACTGTAAAACTGGATGACAAACACCAGGCTCACTGGTTTCTCAGCAGTCTCTGGAGACTAATTAGTTAATGTTTGTACAGAATTGATAAACATCGTCATAAACCATAAAAATGAAACACATTTAGCAAAAGAAAGGAAAAAGATTTCAAATCACTTTGTCCCTATACCATTGCTAATGAGTTTTTACTAGTATTTGAACAACTAAATTGCTGTCTGTACAACAGATCCCAAGTAGCTAATTTAACCTCCACTTATTGAAGTACTTTTAAAAAATAAACAAAATACATTATATGTTGAAAATTCATTATGGAAAGAAACAGAAGTCATTTATAAAGTTACATCATCCATTCCAGGAAAATAATGCAGAACTTGTGATTTAGGCAGCCAAACACCAACCCTACATCAAAGAGTCAACTACAAACAGCTGACAAATGACAGTTCATAACTCAAAGATGTCCACAAAACTGCTTGCCAACCTATTTTAAATAATTTTATTACTTTTTTGCTGCTGTTAAAAAGGGCCATATTTCTGGACATCTTACAAATGGTAGGAAAAAATTAGCATTTGAGAAACCAATTGTTTGCAAACAGAAGTCTGTCCTGCCCTGAGGACCTGACTTTTAAGGTTTATTTGGGGAAGTAGACCATAAGTGGAGTTTTCAAAAGCTTCTAAATATCTAAATGAGGTACCTATGAATTTTTAAAATCTCATTTCTGCCTGTCCAAACCTTGGCATGCTTAAATGCCTTTAAAAGCTGACCCCATGTTTTTGCAAAGTGAAAGGCATTGTCTGAAGGTTGACCTCCACTGCAAGAGGCAGCTACTATTACTGTACCACTTTCACATTCCTTGGATGAGGACAAGGAGAGTAGACCAACATGCCAAAGCAGCACAGCAACACACAGTGAGTTGCACTATTTCAGTCTCCTCCTACCTTTATCACCAGAAGACCATTAGCTTGAGTGTTACCTCCTCTCTTCAACCTGTTTTCTCAAGCTACAAGCTAACCTAAGCTTAAACATGGCCTAAATTGTGCAGGAACAAGGATCTGGAGAGGAATGACAAGGTAGTATCTCAGACTGGAGTAAGGAACCTTCAAGTGACAAGTGTTAATCAGGTCCATCTTAGGCATGATTTAGTACTTGGGTTTCAATTTAAAGCATGGAGGAGTCCATCCTTCTAATTCTAGAAAGATGCACAGTATTTCTAAAAATGTAATTCTTGCTGAAGCTAGCTGAAGAGTAAGCCCTGTGTTCAGTCACAGATTAAAAAACTTAACATTGGATTTTTAAACTAGAAAGTTGCCTTTTCCTTTTCAAAAATATGGACGCCAGATATGTCAATGATCACTTGAAACCTAGTTACAGAAGTGCATAATTCAATCCTACTTTAAACTGCAGCAGGTAGATTTTTACCTGAAAACAAAGTTATGAAACAACAAATATATCGTCAGTTTAGAAGCTGCTTGCTTGTACTTGTAAAATAAACAACTGAAAAACTAATTTGGAGTGGGATCTAAAAACTGGGACCACTAGTGAAAGAGATGTTCCTTGGAAAACAAAACAGTTCTCAGCAGCTCTTGGGAGTGCAATGATTAATTGAAAATCAAAAGGAGGAGACACGAAGAAAAAATCTAACAAGATATAAACTAAAAAAATTACCATAAATGGCACACTACAGAAAGATCTGACGGGCTCTGAACCCTGATGATGATAATACGAAAACTGAACCCATTAATTTAAAACAAGCATCTTTCACGAGTTTCTCTACTTTTCTTATTTTCTGAGTTTTCCGGGTATTTTTCTCAAATATACCTATTACGCCAAATGCTATTGGGTTTGGAATAAACTTTATATACAAATATATATTTGTATATTAAGAGCTTCATATATATATAAGCTTTATAAAAATACACAGCATGGTCTACATTGTGGGTGTTAGTATCATCTAAACTTGCGGTTTTCCTGGCCAAAATGGTAAATTCTCTGTCTTAATTGCAATTACTTAAAAACTTAGAACTAAAAATCTCAGCAAAAATTAATGCAGCTGAATTTCAAAATGAACATTCCACCTGTATTTTCAGTACTCTGGCAAACACTTCTTCCACTGAATTAATTCACTGGAAAGTTCCTATAATACAAACACAGAGTCAGATGGAACACCAGACAACGGAGATTATGTTATAAGCATAGCTGAATTATTAGCATCACAGCACTTGGTCAGCTACTCCATCACATTTTTCAGAGCAACAAAGTCTATCCTCAGTCCTGCAAAAACAGGCAGCTGCAGAAGGTGTCTCCTTGCACTGACATGACTTTCTGGCTGCTTTGTCAACAAAGTGGCTCCCCCCAGGCAAGTCTTGCTTGCCCTTGAAAGACTTGCAAGACTTGTTCTGCACCATAAATATGATCAACGGTTAATGGGACAGATTTACGGCTGCTCAATCCTATTCTAATCTCTTCCTACAATATCATCAATACCCTCTGTTGCAAAAATTTCTAGGGTAACAGTGTGAGGCTGGAAATGCTTGCCTTTGCTCTTCAGCGACCAAGGGGATGGCTTCTTGGCATCCTCAGGGAGGTAAACTGGGGAATATGCATGGCAGATGTGAGTGGCATGGGGGGGTCTCCCCACAGGAGCTAAGCAGGAAGCATACCTTCAGAATCCTCAGCTACTACCAGGACTTATTCAAGGCCTTTGGACAACACAGCAACATTGTAGATGTCTCAGCTTTGTGAGAGGGGCAACCATGAGGCATACAAATCAAAGTACAGTTGTGTAATTGTGTGCCACTGTTACAGGACTTGGAAGGTAGAAAAAAAATCACAGAATTTCAGTTGCCTTCCTTAGTCTTGTGTTTCCTGGATTAACTTAGCTACTGTCACTTCCTGCTCTAAAACTCCTATTTGACAATAGGCTTCTTGCTTCTCATTCACAGTAAGAGCTGTTGCACTGTCTGGAATCAGCATTAAAGTGTTATTTTTATTAATGTAGTTTCCTTGTTGCAGCTTCTGCTGTGATTAAAGGCTTTCAAAGGTCAACTCCAGCATGTCAAT
Source organism: Eurystomus gularis (assembly GCA_013400335.1). Classification (NCBI taxonomy): domain Eukaryota; kingdom Metazoa; phylum Chordata; class Aves; order Coraciiformes; family Coraciidae; genus Eurystomus; species Eurystomus gularis. The sequence goes on from VZZY01007604.1 coordinate 193,647, forward strand.
GGGAGGGTCTATCAGGTGCTGTAGAAATGCACTGAGAAGCCCTTTAAGGTCTTTAAGCTGGGCAGACAATGAAAGAAATCTAGTATGAAACAGCTTGGAATAGAATATGGGCAGGAAGCTGAAGCCTGAATTATCCAAAAAAACTCCAGCCGCCTAAACAGAAGTCAAATCTCAAAGATTTCCACATCATGAATGACATTTGAAGCCATCACATTGGATTAAACTACAAACTTTTACAGATGAACTCTTCTAAACCTTTTTTTTTTTAAATTTCTTGGACTATGCCAATTCTAAAAGAAACAAGTTTAAATGGCTACTTTAACAAACTAGCTACTTTAAGAGATGGCTACAAAAACAAAGAAGTTTTGGTAGTGGCATTTTTTGTAGATTTGTTTCCTTATATCCACCTACCCATCATCCTTCTGCAGATGTTCCCTGCTGAGGAGGACAGCTGACCAGCTGGTCAGAAATCAAACCATGACCTCTGATGCTGAAAGATATCAGTTTTGGGTATTCTCTATGATGCATTCTCTGCTACAAGCAAACTAAACAATGTCCAAAAATTTAGTGCTTCTTAATATAAGAAGTCCACCTATGTCTTTTACGTGTAGTATAAAAAGTTCATCCTAATGTCTGCATTGAAGTCAGAAAGGAGTCCTTAAATGAAAACTAAAAAAAGAGAAAAAAATATTGGCATATTTTCTGAACACAGGTCATGAAATAATTACAGACTTAAAATGAAACAATTCATCTTTCAGCAGTAAATCAAAACAGATAGGTAGATATTTTTCTAGACAAATGTACGAGAAGACTAATGAAGTCTGGCAGGATGAGTGGTAACCATAGCTCTGTGTTTGGCAGCCCTGTGTTTGCGTTTAGCCAGTCAGTAGCTGAGACAGGTGCAGTTGTGAAAAGGGATAGCCAGAGACATAGACATGTAAAACCTTGACAGACCTAAGCTAGTAAACTAAAATGGAAGCTTAAGAAATCATACAACATCCTTTAGCAGGCTATGTCATATCTATCTTGAAGTAAAATGCTATGTAAATTTGCTGCTTTTCTTATCTTATACATGTAATGCCCATTACTATATAGGCCAATTCTAATAGTTTAACAATATATGGATGAAAGTCTTCCAGAAGAATCTTTGAAGGCCAATCTTTAGCTGTCAGCTGCTGTGCCTGTTTCTCAATGGTTAGACCTTGTTGGAAGTGAAGCCTCTTTAATCTATTTCAGACTATGTCCCCAAAACAATGATCACACCTCAGGAAATGCCAGGCTCCTGACTCGTGATCTTATACTGTTTTCTCCCCAAATACAAGTCTGGCTTCGATAGATACTCATGTTGGAAAAACAGAATAGCTGGGTTTAGTTCAGTGAGGAAGCACAAGTTTTCCCATATGTTTGGGTTTATTTTATATAAAATTCAGGGTGTGTTTAACAATCACTTTAGGATGTTAGCTCTGAACTCCAATTTTTGGTATTACTAGCAATGAATTGACTGATCTGATGATAAATTATTTCCTCACTACATCATATGTCTTAGTAGCAACAATAATAATGATAACAAAAATCACAGCAACACAATGATCAGATAAATGGTTAATTTGTGAAGTAATATCTTGGTAAACCTTGATCTTCTGATTGTCCATTAGTTGACAACTAATGGCCTTGAAGTTGTAACTGTACGTTTGTTCTTAATTATTAGCATCTGATCTCACTAGCCATAATGATTTTATTGACAATATCTGAATCACAAAACCAATTTGCTTCTCTTAGGTAAAGAGTTTATTTCATTAAAGTCAGCATTTAATAAGGGGGGAAACATTAGCACATTATGTAGCAGCTCTCTGTTTCATAATTACGTTAAACAGCATGCCGTCATTTGTAAACTTCCCTGTGGTTAAAAAAAAAAAACACCAACCAGCATTGCATTAGAAAGGTTATATTTGTGATTGCTTCACTTCATCATTTGAATAGTTGTATATATTAACAGAAAATAGCATTAGCATGAAAAACAAGCACAGATACAAATCATCAAGAGAACACATATCTGCAAATATAACAGAGTGACGAGGAACCAGCAAATCATGGTTGTTTAATTGCTTCATTTACATAGACATTGATGTTCATAACAAAACATCAATTGTTGTACCTGAAATGTGTCTGTGAGTACAGCTGGACTTACATAAAGGTGAGCTAAAGTATATTCTGGAAGCAGTTGTCAAATTAAAATGTGCCAAGAAGTTGTTTTTAAATTGACTCACGGACCTAAAAGAAAGAGTAGCCCAAACAAACTAAGGAAAAGAGAGGACAGAGCCTAGATGAACCACACTCTACCAGACTCTCATTAAAAACAAAATATCACTGAAGGATTTTGAAACTAGGTTCAATAAAAGAGCACTTGTGGCTTCTTATAAAGGAGCAAGCAATTCCCGAGTCTGGAATCAGACTCTGGTTTCGCACCCCATTACAGAAGATTTCCCCTCATAGTGCTCCCTGGGCATGCTGTGCTCCCTACCCACCATCTCACTAGCCTCTCATCCCAGAAGTAGCCTCATGTGAAGCCTGGTGTGTCATGAAGATGGCTACTGGAAGGAAGGACCTAATTATCCCTCTGTGGAAAACCCATATGGGCAAAAGAAGATTATTTACATTCATAGTTATTGCTCTGAAAGCTGCAAGTAGAATCTGGTTAATAATAAAACTTGGTTGACTCATACCTGACATTTATCTTTAAATTGATTGCAATAGCATGGCAATTCCATTGGCATCTACAATATTTGGTAATCCCCAGAAATTTCAGTATAAGTGGTATTTTAGAATGTACAATGCATTTCCTGATTGGAATCCAGATATCATGGCCAATACCCTTAAGTGATGAGAAATGATAGACAGCCTTGAAATCTGAGCTCCCATAATATCATTCACTAGACCATCCTGGGCTGCTCCTGATCATGTGCCAGAGAGCACTGACTACATTTGTTCAGCATCTGACTGGCTTCCTACTGATCTATGCAGACAATTTGTGGACCCCTTTGTTCAGCCTCAGGTGGAAGGTTCAGATGTCACAATGCCTTAAAGTCCTCAGCCTTCAAAACAGAAAGTCTGTTCCTGCCCTCAGAAATGCAAATGCAGCTTCTTCATTCCTGCAAATGCAGCTTATGGAGGTTTTCAGCTGTCAGTCAGTACCCTTCCTCCTTCTTTTAATAAAGCTGCAAGTGTTAAATACACCATACGCAACAGGTTGTACCAGGTCCAACACCCATCTCCAGCCCTCTGCTTTGTCATACCCATTTTTGTCTCTAGTTGCTGGAGCAAGCCCTGTCAGCCGCAAGGTTCCCAAACCTTCTCAGGGCATGCTTGTGTTTGGCCTCCAGGTTTTCAGGCCAGGGTAATGGTCTACAAGCAAGTGCCTTCCTTGCGTGTTGTGAGTCCAGCAGCCATAGCCTGGGATCCGTGGGCAGTGCTGCCAAGCACCCTCTGCCTCCGTGGGGAAAAAGAAATCCCAGAGGCAGCGCAAGTGAGGTGAGAACATGTAGACACTGAATATAGTTACATTATTTCAATACCACTTGTGATCTTTTGATCCTAAACAAGATCCCTGGACTTCCTTATCTTCTGGTACACCAGATGTAGTGTGAGAGCAAAACCAAACTCTGTTAAGCGCGTGATGCTTTTAAATGCTGATTTTCCAACTCTAAGAGTACTCATCAGGAAAAAAACAGTACTGAATAAATAAGGAAAGCATGAGGCAGAGGGTTAGTTTGTTAATGTATAAGTAATACTGAGGTAAATATTCCATAAGGATAGAATAAGGTTACATGTTGGCTACCTCAGAGTAACAACACAGATATATATAAGAAATAACTTTTTCCATCAGGAATTCTAGCATTATAGTTTGTTACTTGCATGTTCTGACATAAATAGAATACACACAATTTTCTTAGTAGCATTTGGCTTCATAATGGTAGACAGAGATTTGGATTTGGTGCATAACATTTTATTAGAAGATGCCATATAATTTAAAAGTAATGTGAATCTTTCTGCTTCTTGTGCAATGAGACTTGCTCTGAGAACAGCTGGGAAAATAGTTTCAGCACACACAGTATTTTACTACATGTCTCCTACAGCTTATGAAGCCAACATGCAATTTTGCATGCAACATCATCTTAGTCGCAGAACTGACCATAATAAAAGATACCTTATTTAAGTGATAAACTTTTATGGATCCCAAGCCTCAGTGGACGAAAACAACAGAGCCTTTGTAGAGAGCTTTAGGCACTGGCCCCAGAACTGCAATTAACTCAGAAAGACTGCAAAGAAAGGCAGGAAGATGAAGGAATGCCAAGGAAATAAGATGTGGGTTTTGAATACTACATCTAAATGGCAATGTGAGTATAGATTCCATCACATCACAATGAGAGTCTATCTGGAGCACTTTTGTTCCTCCCGAAATACGTGAGATTCCCTCTAAACTTTGTATGATCCTTGCCAGCTGAGAACAATTGCACACAGTTCCCTCCAACTACAGTTGTCTCACATGCAAGTGATTAAGGGAGACACAAGGTACTTTATTGCCTCAAAGACCAGCACAGTTCCATTTAAAGTGAGTAGAAAGTCTCTGAGTGCCTTTGGTCACATCCAGTCTGATCCCAGGGGAGCTCGCTCTCTCTCCTGTGGCTCATGCTTTGAGTGATTCTTGCATGTTACTGCTACCTATGCCTCAAACGGGAGAATAAGTGACCATTTCCCACCATTTTATTAGTCATAAAATGGAAAACAATAGCAGAACCTGTGAAATACACTCTCAGAAGAACACAGGAAAATGTATTTAAATTGTATTCGTTGTCCTGTGGGACATAACGTCATGTGTACATTACAAGCAGCAAAGGAAGAGATGCCTAAATTGTTTAGTGAAGAAATCTCCCCACAACTCATTGCCAGCAAAACAGGAGGCAGTTTGAATGCAGTTGCTATTATTTAAACTTAATACTGTAAGATTGGTAAATTAAAAGCAAAAGTTGACCTTCTGCACTCCTTAAATACCATTTGCCACATAACAAATGTTTAAACTGTTTGACATGTACATCAGTCCAAATCATCTGGATCCCAGTCCTTCCCTAGCCAAACTGTCATGACTTCTCCCCATTTAATGTGGCTGGTTTTCCTCCTCCAATAAACAAGGAACTGAGGAAGGGAGAAGTGTACATATCCAAATCTAGCCCCCCAAAACAAGGGTGGCATCAGGATACAAAAGTTGATCTGTGATCTCGGAAGTACTTCCAGGTGCTGCATACTAAACATGCCCAAAGAGTGCTCTGGCAGAAAGCCTAGATCTTCGGGTATGGAAAAACTGTAATAAGCTGTTGACGATGCATATATGGAGATTGCATATACAAATTTTTCTAAAACTTCTTTAACTCAGCTTCTTCCAGAGCATTGGACACCCCATATGTTTTTTCTTAATTGTTCCCTCAAAACAAATAATTGTTAAATCCATACATATTTTGCATGCATCCTCACAGTGGAGGAGTAGAACAAGCCCCTACACAGCATTTTCAGGTTGAAAGCATCTAACAAGCATCAACTAATTATGCTATTTGGAATAAAAGGAAGAGGGACTCATCTGCATAGCTATAGACAAGCTAGTTACCCTTGTCTCCCTTTCAATCAAATGGCATCTAAGCAATATAGATGAGAGAGTGTAGGGCACTATTCATCTTATCCTAATGCAGTCACCTAAAGTAGATCAGATGTGTAACCTAAAAACACCTTTTTATCTCTGCTTGACTGTAAGTTGAGTCTAGACTGGCTGCCTTAACCATAGAACAATTTAGATACCCAAACCTGACTGGGAATAACTTTTTGTCCTATATCAATTATACTCAGCTCCGTTATATCCAGTTAAGAAAGTAATGGTTTCAAGAATTTAAATTGCCTGAAGAAGGAATAAGAAATTTCAGATGTACAATAAAACACAGCCTAATAAGTATTTGTGAGCAATGTGCTTTTCCTGTTAAATTCAGCAAATGGATTGAATATTTGTTGTTCTTTCTGTGATAATTAGTTTCTAACAGACCTGTTTGCTCAGCTCTGCAGGGATTTTGTTTCATGTTACAAATGATAACCCCAGTCTCTTCAGACCAAAATACTGATAATATTAGCTATTTTAACTGTCCATGAAAGGTGATCTGTTTGACAGCAATCTGGTGGTCAAAACTGATTATCCTTATATTATTTCAAATTATATTATTGTCTTTAACATATTTTGTGCCATTCAAATATCCTGCATATCTACTTCTTCCACAAGAAATCGTGTTCATTTGTTAGGAAAAAAAAAATCCTACTTACAAAGAGGAGTCATTAAGAAGCAGCTGACGTGTAAGTTAGTCATACTTCCTTGTGGCTTGTCTCCTGAAGACATACATGGCCAATCTGCTCATAAAATCCACGGGCACACTGTTAATAGTGAGAGACACAAAGCCTGCAGTTGTTAAACTTTTGGCCAATCTCCTCAAAGTTTCCAGGTAACAAATAGGATAAACTAAATATTAATGGTTCAGCAATAAAGAAGAAACAACCAAGAAGAGAGCCAGTGTCACATAACAATTTGGTAGCAGATGAGCCAATGAAGCCTGTTTGAGCTAAGGCTGTAGCCAATGCCACAACAAGCAGCAATATTAGCCATATGGGAGTCTGAGATTTGGAAGGATGGTTGCAAGTACAAACCCACCCCCTCAACTCCTGGCTCCTGAGGGAAAAGGGCAGCAAAGCATCTCAGTTTCAAATCTTACCCAGTTTTAAAGAATATAGATATTTTTTTCAGTCTTTATGTATGAGAGTGCAGCATTCACAGAGTGAGCCCTCTACTCCCGACGAGCATGGAAGAAAGATTGACTCAGGATGATGCTGCTGCCTTGGCAGGGGTAGAGGCTCCCTCAGCAAAGCTCAGAGGTGCTCCATGGTCCTTTAATACAATTTAGGGCAACCACCAGATGTCTCAAATCACAGAAAGAACGAAGCATATGAAGTAGCAATGAGCTATTTCATTGAGAAAGAACAATGAACTCTCTATAATGAAAGCATGGACAGTCATAAGTTCTAGGCTATCACAAAATCCCTCCACAGGGACACAGTTAGCTGGGCTTAGCTTGCTGTTTTGTTATTGTTTACAGCTAGATAGATAGATAGATAGATAGATAAACAGTGTAGCAAACATTTTCTGTCATACAATATGTTTGTCCTCATATGACAGTTTACTTTCATGCATTTTTCTAATAGGATTAAAAATGAGAAAAAAAAGTGTCATCTTGAAGGAAAAACAAGTTTGGCAGCAAGAAATAAAGGAGATGAGTAACATTTCTGTTTCTGCTTTTCAGAAGGTTTTATTTGAAAGCTTTGTTGTGCCCAAAGTGTTGACTGATCCACCCATGACACTTTTCAACATCTACATTTACCCTGAATCATAGCAAACTTCTATATAGGAGAGTAAAAATGGGTTGCATTGGGGGGGAGTGAAGGGTTCATATAGTTTGTATAAAGGAGTATAGTTTGAGTAGCTTTATAGCAAATCATTTTACAAGAAAAAAAAGAAAAAAAAGAAGAGAGACCAATTTTGCTTTCACCCCTTAGTCTGGCAAACTCAAGTTAAAATACAAAAGTCAAACTGGGTTTTTTCCTTCCTGCACATTATTGCTGGTACCAAGGAGATCAAGAGACAGGCTATTTTCTCAGCTGTCCTTGAGCAGCCCTACTGTCTTCAGAGTATGCCTTCAGTGACCTCTGAGCACCCCAATTTTCATCTGTGGTTATGCACGGGTGTGAACAGCTGTACTTTACAGTGACGTATGGGGAGTTACCCTACTGATAGTGAGCTGGAAGGAATGGGAAGTGCCTCAGCCTCTTGGTCTGTATTGCTAGTCAGGGTGAGCAAGTTTAAAGATCAGTAAAACTATTTTTGTCACTAAGGTCAGCAAATGTAAATCTGAATGCACACAAGACCAATACTGGGGAAGAACTTGTCATTCTACATAATCACTTTTCAAAGCAGAGCTACACCTCTTGAAGTCCCTTGCTTCTTACACACGTGAACAGGCTTCTGCCGTCTCCTGCTACTGTTCTGCATAATACATCAGGATCTTCTCTGCGGATTGTAAGTAAAATGGCAGCTTCCACTGGCACAAAGTGATTAGGAGACTTCAAAAAATGGACAGCTATTTCTAAGAACTGTTCTGAAAATTTGCTTTCAATAATTTTAGTATACTATGCATCGTTTTCCTCTCACTGTTATTTGTGCTTAATAATACTTTATTGTCTGCTGCAATTAATATTGTTTGCATTTAATTCACTGAAATGAGTTAAATGCCAAGATGTTTTCAAGTGTTTCAAGTAAAATAGAAATTAATAACTGTGATAAGAGGTCATTCTTAACAAGGCAAATTCAGAGTCCAATCTTGTGGCTACAAGAACATACAAGTAATTTAACAGAACATTTGGAAATATTTTGAAAGATCTGAATATTTTGAAAAAAATGAAGTTTTACTGAATGCAAAATACCATTCTGGAAACATACTTATGTATCTATTTTACTTGTCATATTAAGCTGAAAGAATCATATGACTTCAGTAATCATTCGCACAACAAAAATAACAAATAATCAGAAAGACCATATTATGACTAGCAAGTACTCACTGACTACTTAGTAAAAAATTATCATATCTGCAGAAACCAAAAATTACTCCAATAAAAATTTACCAACCAAAAAAGGAACCAAAATTGCAAACTATGAGATGAGAAATTAGTACCTATATGAGATGAAATGTCAAGACAACATATATGAAATAAAAAGAATGGGAGAAGAAGAGACTCAGTTTCAGGCTTCCAGGGCCCTGTATGTAGTAGCTACAACTATATCATGTCAGTTGGATCTGACAACAGTTGAAATGATATAGGCTGAGTTAATAATCACAAATATGAATTTGTTATCCATATCTGAAAGAGAGTATCTAACCTCCTAGAGAGCAACATAACCACATTTTATCATTCATCCTGACAGCAGAATTATAGTTTATTCACAAAATGCAGATTTAAAGGTGGTGAAATACATATATGTTTATAGATCTATAGATATATGAAAGACACTCAGAAAAGAAAATATATTCATGCAGTACAACTAACCACTAGCAATAAAATCTCCCAGGAGCTGTGTGTAAATCTCCTCCTTACTGGAAGTCTAAAATAAGAGGAAAGAGAGGGGGAATGAGTTACCTCCTTTTTTAATGCCCTTTCCCAGAACACCTGGCAATGCTTATAGGGACTCGGAGATGAGGAGTTATCTGGGACAGAAGGTAAGACATCCACACAAGGTTCGGCTTCAACTCTGAATGGCATTGCACAGTGCTGTGCAGAATACCTGCTCTGCATCCCAGGATAGCAGTGTATAGGAAAGTCCTTAGCATCAAAGTTATTCAAGTTATGGCTGGGGAAGTGACTGGCTGCCTGTAGGGTTGATTCTTGAGTGTGCTTCTAAACTATAGACCATAATGTCTCTGAACTCACATGCTGCAGCATTGTTAATGTGCATGAGATCAAGTGTGGTTTTGGGGAGTAGCTTTGACTGTATTGCAAACTGGTTTTTATTTAGAGGTGAAACTAGCGTCGGGGAAAACACACATTTTCTTCCAATTTCATTTCCATGACTACGTTGGTCTTCCAATGAAGGTGTGGTGAATAGCACACAGGCATTGAGCTTTTCTAGTAGCCCGATACCGATACCCAGGCAAGTAAGTCCAGTCAGACAGTTGAAGACAGACTTAATAATAAAATTATGTCTATTGACTTCAGCCTTTTCCACCCAAAATTAGATGACAAGCCTCAGTTTTGATAGGAAGAATGAATGTCACTCATTCATAAGAAATAATACTGTGTATTACAGTACCCTCTAGTGACTCCTGCCATAGCTGGATTTCAACTGGTGCTCTGCACATCCCAGGATAGATCCCACCATGGAAAAAACACAAGCCAGAGTTCTCCAGGGTCATCCTTGAACACAGGGAAATCAGTCCCTTTCTTAGGGACTTGCTTTCTTAGGTAGAGTAGAACTGAGTGTTGAGCATTCATTCATTTCTTGCTTGCTCCAGGGTTTGGCTTTCTTAATTCCAAGTACCCAGCTTTTAAAATCTATGTGAGCCAGCAGCAAGACACTCACTATTCTTTGATCTCACAGTATGAGCTTCCTACACAGCAGGAAGCTGATATTTTTTCATGTCAAAATCCCGTCATATCTCAGAAGGAAACAAAAATAAGCTTTTTCTTCTCTGCCCCAGTTTTCATCACAAAACCTTTGGCCCCTGTTGCTTTCTTAAGATCTTTCCTCCCTGTCTGACATATGAACTGTGGGAAATCTTCCCCAAGTGCGATTAAGCCTTTCCTATCAACACATTCCAAAAGCCACTTTGGATTCCATGTCCCTCAATTCAAACACTCCCTTCCTCTCCCATGGGGTTTAACTCAGGATCTGGCAAGAAATATTATTATCACCTGAACGGCCTGGCCTTGAAAGGTCATCTTCAAAGACATTGTAACTCCCTTCTTGACCGATGTTCTACACAGCAGATTGGAAAGAAAAAGAAACCTCCGCTAGCTTTGTAACTGATTTCCTTACTTTAAACCGCATTTCTTTGTTGTTTCAGTTTCTTGAAAATAGTCAAAGAAATTTTCTGACTTAGATCACAGATGACACAGGGAGATTGGTATTAACAAAGTGAAAGGGTATAATATCTGTAGGGTTCCGTAGGTACTATATATTTTCAATAGTTGCAAACCCTACCTGTAACAAGATCTAACTGCTTTGCTCTTCAAAGTTACAGACCTAATGCTTTGAAACAGTTGCCTTTTAGTTAATATACCACAAAGCCAGTTACAGTTTAGGCAAGGATGTTTTGAGAGGTGAGGGTGAAGAGGAGCTTTTGGGAGAGAGTTTCAGCTTCCTTCAGAAACTTTGCAGCTCATGGCTGCACAGTTGTTTGCACAGGCATAACTAGAAAAATGTGCCGAGCAGGCTATAGGAGAAGCATAAATGCTTCTTGAATGGATTTATGGATGGATACCTGAGGGGTCAGCACTATATGATGTGATATTGAGTTATTTTAATCCTTTACTCTGTCCATTTATGCCTTTGGCCCCATTCCCAGAAAGGCTGAGTGACCTTTATGAACTCATGGCAGAGAAAGATAGCAACTGGGAAGGGAGCAGGATGCCGACATTTGAACCCTGAACTAGGTCCGCTGATGGTACCCCCTTACCATTCCTGGAACTAGCAGGGAAAACTGTCTGATCTGCTTTATTTAACACTGCAAGCTGCCCTACAAACAGGACACACCACCCTCCAGAGCATGAATCCAACATCTCCAAATTCTCCAAGGCCCCAAATATCAGCTGCAGAAGCTGTTCTGAATTTGGCTTAGGAATAAGCAAACACCAGCATGACAGGCAGCTATCATGACTCAACCTTGATACTAGGCAAATTGAGTAGTCAAATAATTCACTGTAATTCAGACTAGCAATTCAAAATACCACACACTCCTGATTCTCTGGCAAGCTACTTCATGTAGGGTATGATATATTTTTTCAGCAGTTTCAAACTGCCAAAAATGTGGTATTATTTCTCAAACAGGAAACAAATTAATGAAGGATATGAGAGGTAAATGAAAACATGTCACAGAATGAAAACATAGTTCAAAAGCTCTTAATAAATTAAAAGTTACAAAAAGCAATTTACAGAGTGTTTTATGTATGTCACTACGATGAGGTTTTATTGGTGTGATATCATAATTTGGCTGTCTCTGAACCCTTTCTCTTGGCAGCTCTAGCTCCAAAGACATTATGTGCTGATCATGCCAGCTCACAAAGCTGAATGCCAGAGGTCTGCTTTATTTGGGCAGTAATCAACGGGACTTGTAGGTTTGCCTAAGAACTTCCACATCAATTTTACAAGCACCAAATCTTCGGATCTTTCTTGTTTGACTTTAGTAATTGATTTTTTTTTGCAGAGAAACTGAGAAAAGTGATCAGGATTTGCCACTCAAATTGCATGGACTTTAGTTGTTTTCTAAATTTCCCGTGTAATTATCTGTTTACAAATGTATCCATATTTTACTTTGAACTTTCTCATCTCTTCCTGCCCTTAAAGATAAATTAATTCCTAAACGTGTTTGTACTTGTAAATTCATAGATTTATACATTTCATGCCACTTTAATCTCTATCAAGCTAATCTGAAGTCGTGTCAGGCCAACTATCCACAGTAAAATAGATTAGACAAGCCAGTTGAGCAGATCTAGAAATGACTCTGGGCGCTTTTTCTGTCTAGCCTCCATGCATTTAGAACACTATTTTCATACAAATAATTTTGTTCTCTTTAATTCCTTTGTGATTAAGCTAATTCACAAATAACATTGGTTCTTAGAGAATCATTAGTGTAAAGCAGAGCAGACAAAGCTTTTAATTAGGGCTTTTCATACCTCCTCTATCCATTTGGTAATAAAATTACTCTGTATTAATTGATTAGTTATTTTAATTTACACAGCAATAAGTACTGATATACAGTGGCCATGAAACATCTTTGTTAAAAAATTTTTAAAGTACAACTGATATTTACTTCCTAGATAAATGGAAGATGTTTTGCTTAAAAGCTTTGTGATGTATGTGCTGTAGTTCCTGACAATTCTTCTCACTAGAAAATAGACCTCCAAGTGAATATTAAGGAACCTAACGTGTATTTCAACTTTATTTTTTATTTCTGCTACAGGCTTCCGTATTGCTAAAGGAAGGGATTCTTTGTATGTTTGAAAATTATGCTTAAATCCTTGTACAAAAGCAAGTCTCAGATTGCAAAAGAATGCTTATCTATGGAAAACTAAGATAAGTTTTGTGTTCTCAGTTTTATTTACACTTCTGTTAGTTTTTGACATAAAGCAACAAATTAAAATACTTCAGCTTCCTAAAGTGAGTAGTCATTTTAAAGGGTTGTGCATTTTCTTCTGCATTTCTTAAATAGAACAAATTCACATTTGTAATAATGGGTTAACGTTATTAGACCGTATACAAAAATCTCTGCTCAGGTGGCTATGTTAACATGAATAGAGGATTAAAATATTTCTAAAATCTTGCTTTCCACATTTCATTTTGAGAACAATGGCCTGACTTCTCAGCTATGCTAAGTGCTTCCTATTGAAGGATAACAAAACGGAAAGGGGGTTCAGACAGATTAATTATAGATTACCTTACTCAAATGGCCCTCTGTACTGCTTGGTGGACATAACACAGTGTTGGTGCAAATATTAACCAGGATCTCTTTCCTCTGCCTTTCCTCCAGAGAAGGAAAGCTAGTGGCCACATTGCCACATTGTCATTCGTTTTCAGCGAGGTAGCTTACTAATCCATTGCCCTCTATGTCCATCCTTAACCATGTACCCCTGTCCCTGGGGATGCCTGGTCCTTCCAGAAGGAATGGGGCTTTCGCATCCACCTCGTTACCACCATAATTTCATGACATGGTTGGAAAATTAGTGGACAATACTCTGTCATTCCTCTCATTAGCTGAATTTTTACAAATTACAGCACTTAGACACAGAGAAATCATTACCTAAATGTCACTCATTCCACTCATTGAATGAGGACAGAATCCTCAGGGAAGAAAAGGGAAAAATAACCAGCTATCATGTAGACAGGGGCTACATATTTGGGGCATTTTGCAATTCTGGAATATTTTATTTTTTAAGACTTAGCGATCCATTCAGATAGATAGTTTTTGCATGCCATGTTTATAAATCTGTTTTGTCCATCTTCTTCTTTTCCCACACCTTTTGCTTATTGTAGCTGTTACTTTACATCTGCCATGCAACTGACATCTTTTAGGGCAGGAAATGTATTTATCTGAAAGTCTAGATGACAACCAGCATATGAACAGTATCACAACAGGTAAAATAACAACCACCTGAGGTACCATTTTAAGCCATAAAAGGACATTATTTTAGGAAAGAGGAAACACAGGAATGCAGACTTTTAAGGAAAATGTTATTACGGTGTTCAAAGTCTTAGCATTCATGAAAGAGAAAAACGTTTTCAAAAACGTTATGGTTGAGTCCTTGCTAGATATTTTACAGATGCATTTGGCAAGAGAAAATTAACAATGTAATTCCTTCCATTCCACTTCATATTGCAGGTGTAACTTGTCCTGAAGGAGTCAGCAAGGTGATGGAAACAAATTCTCAAAAATAAGGAAGAGTCAGATTATAAGCAGTAATACTAGCCAGCATCTCCAATTCGTTGCATTTGGGAACACTATATTAGACATTTACCAAGTATAGAATATGCCACAAATATGTCTAGTTACTGTTAAGGTGAGCTTTGCACTTAGATTTCATGAAAGTTTTAACCCAAACAATGATAATCAACAGAGATAGTGACAAATGGAAAGGAAATGGGGAAGAATAGTGACATTTGGTGCTGAACCATATGTGCGTGGTTTGAAAGACATGACTGAATTGTTTTTGGTGCTCTATTATTCTGACATTTAGAATGAGGCAAGTTTCCATTTCCATTAATGTACTGCCAACTCAAAGGGGAACTGTCGCAAATTTGAGACTAAAGAAAGCTGTTCCTCAAACTTCTCTTGAACATAATCAGTGCCCTCGCTAAGCAACAGAGTAGTGTAACAATGTAGACTCTAAATGATTATTGTGCTTTATGCTTGTTGAATACAAGAACGTGTTTTATACCTTATGATGATATGGCATAAGCTGTTTGACAAAAGACCATGAATTTATATATGAATGGAGAGCAACCAATTCAAAGGAACTCTGTTGATCAAGATTTTCTGATTGCTAACCTGGCAAATACAGCCACCAAGAAAGTGATCCAGCTTCAGGTGGAGGTTGTTTGGGTGAAAGAACCTGAAAGCCTCAGCTCTTTTCAAATTATAACTGACACCAAAAACTGCTTGGAGGAAATGTACAATGATCATCAGTTCCCTCTATTGCTTTTTTAAGTCACTGCTTATCTTTACCAAAAGATCAAAAATAAAGAGGAAGAGGTAGAAGTGAGAGAGGGGAGAGACTGAAGGTAGCACAGGTTTGTACCTCTTTGAAACAGCTCCTGGATGCTGAAATTTCCAGCTGGAAGCAGCTGTTTAGCTGCTTTACAAACAACTTGAATTCAAAGGACTCTCCTGACCTCGCACAATGACAGATGAGCACAATGCTAGCGACATCATTCAGAGATCAAAACTTCTGAAAAAAAATCATCCAGGCGAATTTTATTTCCTAATGAATATTTCCCTCTTGTGATTACTTTATCTCTGAAGCTTTGGTGGCTCAATTTCATTCTCTCTAGGAGGCAATGACTATTCTCCAGTGGCCTACTATCCCACTGAAGAGTGCAGTATCACAACCCTGGGCTGATCCTGCTTTCCAGCTCCTCTCACTGCTCAGTCCTAGAACTCTCCCCAGACCTCTCAGAAACTAATTTCTTTGCTTGATTCACAAATTCCCTTATGACCATACAGGGTCTTCATGCCATTATGTGCATTTTTTCTTTTTAGTTTGGACTAAAAACTGCTTCATTTTTGTATCAACTTGAATTTTGCAGCCCTTGTGGTATTTTCCCATTCTGCTAGTATAAAAAAAGATAAGGAAATACATAAAATGGAACATGTTATGTATTATTCCTAGAAAAGGTGCCAGGACTGGCACAAAGAACACAAGGACAATGGCTAGAAGAGCTGAAGATTTGTGAACTGAACATTAATTTCAGCTTTCTTTAAGCAATGGGTAAAATACAAAGAGTAACTAAAACAATCTCACATAAGAAGAGAAAATAAACAATACCTAGAAAGAAGGAAAAAAAATTGCCAAAGATGGACAATCGACTGATCTGTTTGCAATGATCACTGACAAAAATACTACCTCAGATAATGATGCCTTCTGCGAAAATAGGCAGAAACTTCCATGCCATTTGACACAAGAAGCTGAGAAACTATCCACTGGAGTAGCTTCTCATAGTTATCATGCTGTTCTGCATTTCACTTGCTGCCATTTGGTCCACAGAAACCACCCACTGAACATTTGCCTTTAAAGTGCACCACCTTCTCCTATGTAGCATGAGTGACTTCTTGGGTCTTTCTCAATTCACCACAGATAGCCTTGAAATCTCCAAGTTGTGAGTTACTTCTCTTATTCTTTATAGAATTGCTGCAACATCTTATGTTCAAACCAGCAACTCTGTGAGGAAAGAAGTGCTGGCTGGAGTTACCCAAACAAGGCCAGACCAGGAGTAAATACGATGGTGATGGACAAATGCTCAGAGTACGGCTAACATGCATTCAATCCATTTCACACTCAGATGAGATACTTCGTATGCTGCAAATTTTCTTTAGGTAGGCTTTTTTTTTTTTTCCATATATTTGATTCACAATGTACAAAACACTGGAGAATTATGCAGGATTACAATTTACTGCAGCTCACAGTACAATCTTTGACTCTCTGGAAAGTTTTCTCAGTCACCTAAGACCAGTCATTGTTTTATACGAAGGTGACCATATTTTATACTCAGTGTTTCTATTATTAGTCTCCCAGTCAAAAAGTTTTCTTGTATCTGGCTGGCAGTTATCATTGTATCATTTGAAAAATCACCCATAAATCCTTTGCATTATGTTTGTGGTCCTTTAGATGTTTAAAAAATGTTTGTTGCTGAGTTCAGAGCTATAAAGATCAGCAATTCCACAAGAAAAATAATAGGTATGTGTATTATTGCCATTCTTAGGGACACAGCTCTTAAGTATTTCTTTAATGGATTCTAAGGGAAGTTGTTTTTTATTTTTTAAGAGAAAGTCCTTTCTGCCCATGCCTATTGTCTGGGTTATCATTTGAGATAGCTTGCGGACCATGCTAACTTCCACATAGTTTGGATGAATTTATGGCACTGAATATTCATATGGCGTATGATACAGACACTGAACCCAATTTAGTAAATGAATACTTGTAATTTCACCAAAGCCCCTCTGAGAGATTATTATGCAGATTTATGAAGGAATATTGCTGAAGCAATTCTTGGCTGTGTTTTCAGTCACTGAGGACTTAATGTAAACCCAAAATAATTTCAGACTTACTTACTGTCACTACTTTCATCTTCTGAACTTTTCTGACAATATTTCTCTCACTGGTTTGTATCCGGCACCCCCTCCCCTGTCCGTGCCCTTGAGCAAAGTGCCAGCATCACAACACCTAGAAGTGTTGCCAAGTTACTCCCAACAATATCCTTGCTGCCATAACGCTAGCAGTCTGTTCTAATCCCACTGCTGCAAAATTGCATTACAGGCAGAGGGATGTATGGACAAGGGCATGTGGGTAGGATCACACACCTGGAAATACAGACACCTAAACACAACCAGATTGTGAGCAGACTCTTACATCTCTTCTGTATTATGAAGATTACCTCACTATTTTAGGACCATCAACCTCATAAAAAAAAGGAATAATCAGGCTGAGGAACGATGGAGATACTTGACCCAATAGTATATCATAGTCCTTTAAAATTCAGCAAGTGTGCTGTAAACTGTTGTCTGTGTTACTGATTTTACAGACAGTACTTGTTTTAAAGTGTCATGGACCCACATGTTTTTGCAGCAGTTTCCCATACCCACTGTATCACCTTCAACTTCATCCCTCTGTGTGTCAGAAAGAAAACTCATTGTTACTTGACAAATATCTCTTAAAATAACATTCTATTCTTTGACATTGCTACCAAAAATAATCATTTAGAAATAGATCAGTATCCCTCATCTAGTCAATGTTACCTCTCCTGCCCCACTCATTAAGGGAATTAGTCACCACTGGACTATCTGGGTTTGCTAATGGGCACAGAGCCAGATCCTGAATCCTTATTCATATTGCATCATTCATCCCTCAGCAGTAGGAGGTTTACCTCACACAAGATGAAGTAAAACATGAGTAAAGTCTTTGAGGTGTGGCCCACAGGCTTCAGAAGGCTACAGCAATAGTTAAATTTTAGCATACTGTAAATACCATAGTACTTCTTGGTTACATTTCTTGGTATACAATATAGTAACATATGCTACATGGAAGTGAATCTTAAAGGCCAACTTCTGCTCTTGGATTCAGATCTCCTTGACTTCAGTGAGACTGCAGAGCAAGGGAGCCTGGTGACACCTGCAAGCAGCAAGTAACCATGGCAAAGTCTCCATGGGGAAGCCAAGGGAAGATCAGCAGACAATTCCTGAAGGTTTCTTGTGCTTCATGTGAATTGTCACACTGTGGCTCGTTTTAGCCATGCTTTTTATGGTGAACATGTACATTTACATCTCTAACTTCTCATATAAATTAGTATGGGTTAGAATAAGGCAAGTGAAGCCTACAGGACAAAAAGCTACAAAATCTGCATGTCAGAGAGCCATAGCAATAAAAGAAATGAGCCAAAGGTAGACTATGGGAAAGAGAAAGAGAGCTGGTACAAACCACCTATTTTCCTTTTCTTTTTCTTTTTTTATTAACAATAGTTTTACCCTTCTCCATATTTTCTTCGTGTGTCTTATTTTTTCCTGGATTCCTTTTCTGTCTTTATTCCCTGATCCTCTGTCTTTTTCTCTTCTATACTCTGAGCTTGATTGACTGTCAAGTTAGATATGGGAAGAGGGAACTATCTTTGAAAATGTCAAAGAGTAACTGCAAAAAGACACATTTGCACACTTTACAGGAAACATGTTCAACTCTACACAGATAGAATCCAAGATACTGAGGTAGAGAAAAGTAATTAAAGAAATCCTCCTCCTTTCTACTCTGTGATCACTAAACTATCATTGCAAGGGTTGGAAGGTTTGAGAGAATCTTTACTCAAGTGCTGCTGGGCATTTGTCTTTTAAACAGAATCAGTCAAAACCCCATGAACTGCAAATAGGCAGCACTACGTTTAATGTCTCAGTGCCAGGCAGTGACTGTGTTGTTCCACAAAGCACCACCTCAATCTTGGGAGCCCTTTCCAACACCTGTCTCTGATAAAAGTACAAGGCTTGCTGCACCTCAAGGTAGAACTGACTGTCCCAGATTCACAATCAGCTTAGCTTGAGGATCATTATTTATGGGTGCTAATAAGTAGTTTGAGGCTGTTGTCTCAGCTAGACCATTGCCAGGACTCTGCCTGCCAGCTGCAGGGGCCAGACACCATTTTGCAACATTTGGAAAGCTGGGCATGGCTGGCAGAGATTAGGAATGGAGAGGTTATTCAAAAGCATGTAGAATTTCAGTAGAGCTCTGATATATTTTTCTCACCTTTATCAAGCAGTACTTTCAGAAAGGGTGATTAAACTTTTAAAATATAGTCATTCCAAATAGCAATGCAAGGTTGTGTGCTATTCTTTTATTTACAGCAAAGCTTTTGGGGTGCCAACCCTATAACTCCCGCTGCAACCTGCTTTCCTGTTGCTCTTCCAATGAACCATGAATATTTTTATGAATTTCTTCTCTTCTTCTAGAAATGTACAGAAGAATGTGTGAAGCCTATACACTGGCTGAAATTTTAAGGGATATTCATTTTTACAGGACATTATTCTTGGCTCACATCACCAGGTTACATTGGAGCTGGGACAGTCCACACAGTTGTAAGCCAGTGCTCAGTTCCATCCATCCACTTTCAGCAAGTCAAATGGTTTTGCTGTATGTGGTGTCTGACCTGGGCCACCGCTG
Source organism: Eurystomus gularis (assembly GCA_013400335.1). Classification (NCBI taxonomy): domain Eukaryota; kingdom Metazoa; phylum Chordata; class Aves; order Coraciiformes; family Coraciidae; genus Eurystomus; species Eurystomus gularis. The sequence goes on from VZZY01007604.1 coordinate 213,405, forward strand.
AACTAGATGAGAGGCCTAACGGCTGCTGCATATAGCCAGAAAGCTACACCAGCCATGCTGCCCAGCTAACCCGCTCAGGATACGAGGCACAGTCAAAGTTTTATTGACTCCTAGGAAGACTGGTGTACTCCAGCTCTGAAGCTTCTTCTGGCTTCAGCAAAGACTGAATGAAAATTGTTGCTAATGTTCTGAGAGTGAAAGCTATATTTTTGCTTGAAGATGTATACAATAAGAGGCAGAGAAGGAGGAAATTCCAGATACAGTACATTTACAGTAAGTACAACATACTTACCACAGAATGCCCCCAGTAATTCATCCAGCCCAATATAGTAAACCCCTTCAAGCTGTCACGCACAGGAAATGCAGAAATTAGAGAAAAAGAAAACACAGGAGCATCCAAAGTCTACTTTCCTTCCAACATCCATTTCTATACAGTGATCATTTTCTGATCTCCTTAATTTCAGAGTTCATTTATCCACCAAAGCAGAACAAATCTCTTGCTGTTCAGTCAAGGCCAATCTTTTTGCTTTGTACATAAAGCTCTACTACGTTGTCTGACATTAAGCTTTTCACTAGATACTATATAGCCAAAGCATGTGTTATTTCAGGTAGTTAAAGTAATGACAATTCATAGAACATCAGCTGTACTTTTTATTTTAAGAATGTGCTTCTGTAATGAACACAAGAGCTTGAATGTAACAAAGCAGTTTTGTGTCTAACAAGTATCCTATCTAAAAAAAAAAAAAAAAGATGTTTAAAGACCACATCTGGGGCATTATACATAAGCAAAATCTGTTACTATGGATTTCTTGGCAATGTTTGTAATATAAATGAAGTTTTCCTTTCGTCCAAATGATTTTTTAAAAAAATTGCATGCAAGTATACATGCAAGTTACAAAAGGGGCAGTCACAGTCTCCTCTGGGTCATATAACAGCCACTGAGACCTGCTTTAAGTTCTAACTGAGGTTTTTAGAAACCTTTTCCTTCTGTTTGTGCAAATTGTTTCTCACACAAATACATGCTTTCTAGTGGAAATTCATAAGGCTCTAGAGCATGCAAGCCTAACACTCGGTCCTCTCCATGAAAACTTCGGCGTATAGAAAAAAATCAGTTACTCAAGAGTTTATGAAAAGTGGAAAAACTGATGTGAGTACAGCTGCAGGAAATTCATTTTATAATCTGAATGACTGCTCAAGATTTTTTAATAATAAGCACCTAGCTTTAACGGGGACATTTTCATATTTCTCATTTTGTATTCCTGAATAACCATCTGATACTCTTTTTGTCAGAAGTACTTGCAATATCATTTAAATTAAGTGAAATCATTCATTTTCCTTCTTTTCCACATCAACAAGATTTGCCTTTTTTGACTCTGAAAAGCCCATGCACTTCTGCTAGTCAGTCCTCTCAAAACATTGTGTGAAGATTTTCAGTAAATCCCAAATACACCTTACTACCCCACTAATGCCATTCATCATGGTTTTCTCTCCAATATCAATCTTCTCCTGTCTCTTTTTGCACTTAGTACCAGAAGGAGCTTCAAGAAGGTGACCCGCATGACTCCTGTCTTAAGTTGTCTGCTGTGGTCCCAGAAGTGATTCATGAATCATATCAAATCTATCTCCCTGGTGCTGTTTTGTCCTTAAGGCTTCGGCAATTGCAGAGACTGACTAGAGACTCCAATCAACCATCTGGTGTCTGCCAACTGTAGTGTCTAGTCGGGTTAGACTGAATGCAAAGAGAAATGTGTTTTGTATTTGGATCCTTAATACCCTCATCTCTTCCCATGGGCCAAGCAGAATGTTAAGCGGTTGGAACTCTAAAACGCTGGGATGGCAGCGGAAGAGAACCTTAGGTTTAAAAAGAATATTTATAGTCAGCTTTAAAGCTTGACTGAATGGAAGTGCTAGTATAACGTATGCAACAGCTCTGTACTGTCAAAGGATGGATTTAATAAGTAACAGGACTCTTCCTATGACTTCATCCTACAATTTTTTTTTTTTATTTGAAATTTACCTATTTATAAGTAATTAGAATGTTGTGAAGGGAGGTCATTTTTTCTTAAGTTCTGCTTGTCCTCTAAATAATAAAAAGGAAATACTAGAAGTCTGAAAAACTCATTGTATAGCTTTGCCAAATATTTTTCAGAGCAGGCTGCATCAATCTGTGCCTTGCATAGATTGTTTTACTCCATGTATTTTGACATAAGCCTTCCCCACTAGATCTCTCCCTTTTCCTTTCTTCCCTTCCAAGGATACCACACAACTGGAAATACAAATGCTTTTGCCAGACCCGGTCTTGCCACATTACTGCCACGTGAAAAGTCCTATTAGTTATAAGCTCTTAATAATAAGCTTCTTAGCTGGTTTCCTTCTACCATGACATGTTCTGTCACGGGCTTGCACAATCATAGCAGCCAAGTGCCTGAAGTGGTCATTTGGGGAATTATTTTTTCAAAGGTGGCAACACTATCTGCTTTGGTACCATGTGCTTCTAGGCAGGAGGCGCTAAGGGCATGTCCTCCACAGCATTTTGGCGCCTGTGTCTCATCCTTGAACACCAGAAGCAGTCATTGCATCCTTGAATAGCAATTTTCATAATACCACTCGCTCCTGGGTTATGTGCATCAGATGTTCACAGGCTGATTTGATGGGTACTATTGTCCATGGGCTTGAAACTAGCCAGGAAAGTGCTGTGGGATTTTCATCATTTTTACTGATTGCAATATGAACCCTAAACTGGCATTATAGTCACTATTTTGCTTCTACAAACTAAAGGAGCAGACACAGCACAGCTGCTCTGCAGGAGACAGCAAGTTCGCCATGGATCCATTTGATTTAAGCCAGAGGGAAAGCCAGGCTGGCCACAGAAGTGCTGGTCAGCCTGTCTGAGATGATGACAGTGTCTTTGAGGGATTTTCAGCCTCCCAGGGTCCTGTCCTTCAACCCAGCCTGACCTTGATAATCAGAATTCAGCCATTAAGGCGGCAGGATCTGATAAGCAGCCAAGGTTTACATACCTGCTTGAACTGGTACAGAGCAAGGCTTTGAGCCTGCAGCTCCCAAGCCCCGGGGGAGCACCTCATTTACTTGCCTGCTCTCCATTCTACCTCCCTCTCTGCCCCTGACTGAGATCTGAAATTTCATCCAACACCTGACAAGCCTTCCCAATCAGAGTGCTGTTGGAAGTGTGAGCATCTGGCCTGAGATTTGTTATGAAAAACCTACTTTCCTGCAGGAGCTGGATTTTTATACAATTACCTGGCCAGTCCTACTTACATTTAAGGCCACAGTTAAAGCTCAGGTTCCTGCTCTGTGACTGTTTGTGCCAGTGAGGGCATAAATGGAACAATAATAAACAATTTCTCATCAAAATACAGAGGGAAAGCACAGAGAAGTTTGCTGTTCTAGACAATAACATATAAATTCTCCTTTAGGATATACAGATATGGACAGAGGCTCAAGTTTTGGATTTATTCTTATTTTGCTTACTCAGTTTGCCTGTCTCTTTTAAGGAAAAATGCCTGCAGTAGAGTCTAGCTAGAAAACAAAAGTGACCTGTGATTTTTAACTGAGCACAGAAAATCATATGAAATCAAGCTCTTAACTTTTGAGAGCACGCTCCTCAATACCAGTATGTTGAGATCAGTTTATCAGCCCCCTTCATTTGCTAGATTTTAACCAGGTCTGTCTATGTGTCACATACTGCCAGAGCACAGCTTTGTCCAAAAGAAAAAACCCCAAAACAACTACAATGGCGATAATATTAAATCCTAGGGAGAGTGTTCAGACTATATTTACTATATACCATCTGCACTGAGCCCTGAGAGACATTATGTTCCACACTCCCTGTCTGCACTACGGAGAGCTTTTCTGATGTGTAAACCATCATTTATCTTGTCTTTGATTCCCTTCATGTGACCTTTTTCAGAGTGTGGCAGTATAACATCCTCGCTATGGCAGGCTCCGAGACCATTTGAGGACAGGCCTCATAAAGCCTGCCTTTAACATTAATCGATCACTTTATTACGGAAGTAAATCAAAGCAGTTAAACTTAGGTCTTCTGGGAGTTGAAGGTCAAACAGGGAAAAACAAACTTTATTCTGGGAAGAGCATAAAAAAATTCTTTCAGCCCCGTCCCTTTGTTCTTTGCCTTAGAAGCATGACAAAAGCACGTACTACACACACCATTTAGGGAAGTATGAAAGCAAATGTACGTTAATATACACAAAGTGTTTGTGTGCATCACATCACCTCTTCATCTCTTTATTCCAAGCACTTTTGTAAAGCTTTTCTTTCATGTCCCAGAAAGCAGAGACTGGAGAGAAGGGGTGATGGAGGAAAATGGAGGAGAAAATACAGACCCACTTGTCTTCCCAGCAGCTTGGCTGTAGAGGCAGGGGAAAGAAAGAGCAAACGTTGCAGAGAAAGGCTCTAGCAGATCTGGTCTTTATTCATCGATGGCCCACATGGTGCCTTCACAGTTATATTTTGAGAAGTGTAGAAGGACCTCCAAACCTGTGTGCACAGAGTCTGCAGGAGCATGGATACAGTTGTAGGTGCAGCTGAACGTATAAAAGTTTTCAGAGGGGAAATTCAGCAAATAAGAAATTCTGCACCTTCATTCTTCCTTCACTCTGCAGGGCTGGATAAACTGACAGCCAACATTGCTTCTTCCCATCTTCTAGCTAGCCCAGAGGCATATCTCTTTCTGCCACAGCCGAGCTTCTCAGTGATGCCCCAGACAGAAGTGGCCTCAGCACTTTATTACTGTAACCCTCTGTATCTTGAATGAAAACTGTAAGCCTTGAAAAAGCACCACAGGGCTGAGCGATAAGGCTATGTGAGGAGACTCCAGCAGAAAGCTGCTACTGCACTGTGTGCCCAGCTCAAGGCAACACTGATGCCCAGGTCTTGCTTCTTCCCCACCAGCCGAGTGTCTGAGAGGCTGCCCATGTCCTGCCCCCTGAGCCCACAGCAAACAACTCCGCTGCTTTACAAGTGCATGTGAAACTTGGAAAAGCTGTCCCTTCCCATATTGGCGTTGGGACAGAAGAGCAAGAGGTGAGGATGCCGCTTGAGTGTGACAGCAAGCTGTCTGCCAGGCAAGGACACACAAGCAGAGACTTTAACATCACCTCGGACCAGTCTGTGCCTCAGTTTGCCGTTGCTGAAATGAGGAATACCAAACACATTTTTTCCTGTTTTTCCTGTTTCATTTGTATTGTTTTAAAGAAAAAAAAAATCCTCAGTACTGGCTTTGCTTTTAGCCTTGCATTCTTCAGGCCCTGTGATCTGAGGTTTTTCTTGAACTGTTTTGCTTTTTGACTTACCTAGGATTTTTCAGGGCTTTACAAATGCACAGACACACCCAAATGACACAGGAGGGTGTTGGTCAGTGATGAGCTTTCTAGTCAGGGAAACCTGCCAGTTTAATTTGTTTCTTTGTAAGACACAGCCATTTTTTAAACACAGAAATTTGCTGACATAGTAAGTAATATGAGTGAAAGAGCTGATCGACTATCACTTATTGTATTAATTTGCTGAAAAGTGAAGACATTGTTTCTGTCCCAAAGTGTCCAAAACGTAAATGTAGACACATGGTGACACAGTGAAGCATCACTGGGAAGAGGAAGGGTTAGGGGAGGCAAAGGTTAGAAAATAAGATGATGCCACTAATCAGTTATGGAATGTTCTTATCGTGACATCTCCAGTAGAAACATAACAAATAGCTTATTTTAATGGGATTGAAGTAACAGTTGACTCACATTAAAGGTAACCACTCGGGGAAAATGTGCATGTGAGGGAAGTGATTCCCAGCCCCAGGAAGCAAGGCACAAGTGTTTATGGGCAAAATGACAAATAGTCTATTGTAAGCAAAGAAGTGAATGGAGGGGGAAACATGGGTAAATTTACAACAGATTACAGAAGCAGAAAAGCAGGCAAAGAAGAGTTACATATAATATATGTATCTATTGTATCTATTAATGGAAGGCCAAGGAAGGAAAAAAAGCACTGTCAGCTTGAGATATAGTACATTTCATGGGGCTATGTTTTCTTACTTTTAAGTGATTTCATCTCTTTTTCTTTTATGCAGTGAATCATCTGAAAAGAACAGGGAAAGCTGACTGCACTATTAATTAGAAGAAAATTGAAATATAAAGTGCTATCAAGTACACAGTACTAAAAACCTGGAATAACTGTACATATTTCCACATCTCTGTCAATTAGAGTAGTATTAAAATATTACCAGTAGATAAGAAAAATGAGAAAAGATACGTTTTCAGTATCACAGGGACCCTTTTAGTCCTGAAGTGCTAGGAAAGGGACTTGATTTAAAGATGGCATGATGCTGCCAGTCAGTGTGAGAAGGGACATTTTTCTGAAGAATTCTGTGAAATTTAGCCAGGTTGATTGAATAACACATTGTGGATCACCAGGTTTAAGAACAAGACTACACGAGCGGTCAGAGTGTTAACTATTACTCTAGCCACAGCCACAAAGGAAAACTGAGGATGCCCTACAAATCATGAGTTCTTAGTTGTGGCCTTTTCTGATGGTAGGCATCAGAGCCTTCTCTAGGCTCCTATTCTGAAGTGAGCATGGGAAACGCAGGCTTCATTTGAACTAAAGCAAGAGTCCAGCTTCAAATATTACAGCTGACCCCTTTTCTGAGACAAGCGGAATAGGACACTTTGGCTTCAAATCCCTCCTCACTTCTAGCAGGAACATTAATCTGAATGCTGTGGCTGGGGCCCATATCTCTTAAAAGGATTGCTGGTTTGGTTTGGACAGGCATCCAAATCCCAAACGATCTGAACCTCTGGGATACACCCAATTAAGTTGGAAATATTTATAGCAGAACTTCCTTAAAAATCTTGGTGTTTCTAATTTTTAGTAGGTCAAGGAAACAGAGGACTGAATATTCTAATATTCCCATCCAGCTGGCAACCACAAATTCAACAGCCCAAGTAAAAGACAAAAATTATGGAAGATTTTGTCTGAACTGTCCTAGATCTCAACAAAAGGTTCTGCTGGGTTTTACTTTGAGTATTTGAGTGAAAACTTGACTTATTATTTCATCCCAACAGACTCATACACTATGTTAACTGTCGGTCAGTGTTGGAGCGCTTCCCTCTGTATTCACATATGCACGTAAATAATTCCAATAATTTCCCCAGACATAAATTCCAGCTAATGGTTTGTTTCTAACTATAATGTTTGCCTCTGTGCACACTCCCTCCCCAACATGCCATTTCAGCCATACAAGATTAATTTTTTTTTTTGTAATCTTCTTGCAAATTGACAATGAAGATACTTTCCCAGGTTAAAAAAGAAAATGTCCATTTTTTTCCGTCAGGATCCCCATCTGAAACAGTCTTCTCTACCTGAAACATGCATCTATCTGGCTGAGCTAAAACTTACTCAGCATTCAGTGTGTGGTTTGTTCCTGATGTGGTTGTTCTACAAAGGATGACATAGAGTTAATTTTTCTAACCACTCACAGTCCTGGCTCCTCAGATTTCAATGTCCCCCAGACTGCTAGAGGCCAAAACCTGAACTTACTCATAAATATTTAAAAGACAATTTCCCTTGTATTTGCATTTAGTTGTTCAACTGGACTGGTGGCCACTACTGCGGGTATTTACAATCTTTATATGGCCGATGTGTGACAAAGCATGCTCTTTTTGTGCTGCTCTTTTCCATTTGATAAAATATTTCTGATTTCTAATGAAACTTAATGAGCAGAATTCATTCACTTCAGTGTGTAACTTCCTATAAAAGCAGAGACATTTCTTAAAATACTAGCACTCTAGATAGGAAAACTAAGCTTAAATGTTGGCTTTGAGACTGGCAGTCCAAAATGAGAACACTTGCAAATGGACCTGCTTGTACATCTATGTGCTGTAGTTCCACTGGAATAAAATATGGCCAGGAGGGCTATTTTCATGATATACTGCTTTCATAATCAATTTTTATATAATCTGTTCCTCTACTTAAAAAATAGAACCTTTCAGAAAATGTAAAACACCATTGTTTAATGAAAAATATATAATAACTAGCTTGGCAAATGTTGTGTGTGAAATTTCAACAGAAACCATAAATTATATTAAATGCCCAATAAAAATGTTCAATCAAAAGCTCATTTTAAGATACAGTGTTAATGAACTGTATGAAATGATGCTTAATCAAAACCCGACACCTTGCAGGGGAGAGAGATTCCACAGGACCTCAAGAGCACTATTGTTCTGAACAAAAGATAACAATAGAACAGGGCAATTAATAGTCTGCACTCCTGTGGCATTCTCCAGGGAATTCCAATTTCTAAATAAGCTCCATTGTTTTTCAAGAAAGCAGAAATTATGCTGCATGATACCATTAATGCTTTGAATTTGATCAAACATTAAGACATCATTTGTCAGGCAGGTTTTGTTTGCTCTGGAGTTTTGATCATTCCCCCATTTAAAGTTATCGTGTGAAAAGAGAAGAAACTTTTCCTGTAAAAGCTCATTTTGCCAAAGCAGCAGAGAGTCCTTGTATGTCTGTAATTTTGTGATTCTCAAATTACATAAAACAAGTTAAAGAAAACATTTAGGAAGACTTCTTCACTGTAGCAGTATTAATAAGAGGTTCAGTGTGGGTATATCGATACACACAACAGATTTTCTTTCCATTGGCACCCTATAACAAGCATGTCATACTCATCATATATACATTTCTAAATTTTCCTAGCCAAAGATAGAAAACGCTACTCTTTCTAGCAGAGCAGAAGAGGGAGGTAAAGTACTACAAGGACAGCGTACTGAAATACTCAAGTCATCGTAATTACTGTCAGCATTTACAGTTGTAAATAGTTTCAGATTCAGTTCCGTGCGTATTTTTTTCTCCTCTTAAATCTTCCTTGGAGCAACTTGGAAACACTCATTTTCTAGCAATGCAATTTTTCAAAACAGTCATAAGCTGCGATTATTATTAATCACGATATTCATGTTAGTACAAAGATGGATTTACTGAAGAGCAGAAGAAGACATAGCCCCCTCCCCTTCTCTTCATTACTGCCTCCCACTCTGAGCCATGTTCCTACTTGCTCAGCCTACAACACTTAGGACTAGAAAAAACACAAACATACTCATCACCAATGACGCCTGAGAGGTATTAATGTGGCAAAAGTTGTTTCCTAACAGGGAAGTCAAGTTTTTACAGTGGACTTGTGCTCCCCTTGAGACCACCAGCAACTGGCCAAGTTTCAGGGAGAAGCTGGGATGCAAATTTGTAGCACAACTGTGGCTGCAAATCCGTCACTGACAAGAGGCTGACCAACACAACAAATTCATGCTCCTGCTTCTTTCTCCCTAGCAACGTGTCTGCATCCTTGGGTGTTTTTCATAGAATCATAGAATGGTTTGTGTTGGAAGGGAGCTCAAAGATCATCTAGTTCCAGCCCCCCTGCTATGGTCAGGGAAACCACCCACTAGATCAGGTTGCTCAAGGCCCCACCCAACCTGGCCTTGAACACTTCCAGGGATGGAGCATCCACCACCTCTCTGAACCACCTGTTCCAGTGTCTCACCGCCCTCCTGGTGAAGAACTTCTTCCTTACATATAATCTAAATTTCCCCTTCTCCAGTTTAAAACCATTACCCTTCATCCTATCACTACAAGCCTTTGTCAAAAGTCCCTCCCCAATAAAACATTCCCTTTTGAGAAGTTCCATTGTCGTGTAAAGTGGAGCAACCCCATTTGATGGGGTGGGAAGTAAGAAAACCTCTGTGGAGCTTAACTTCTTCTAGAGACTTCCAAGTCTGCCAGGGTTATGAAAATGCATGCAAAAAAAAAAGGATTTATATTAAAGATTATTAAATGTGAGACATTCCCACTACGAGAAGCCCCTTTTAATGCATATTCTGCTGGACGGGAGACAGCTGTACAGAAATGAGTAAAACAGGCTGAACAGGGAGGCTGTGAAAGGTATTATATGGCTACACAGGACAGATTTCTGCATGCCTGGAGTATGCATGTCTCAGTGCAGAGAAATAAGGTTCTAGACTTTGCTCACAGAGGCATTACTCTGCCAATGATATGTAACATGTAGTGCGTTACTAGCAGTGGTCTTATTTTTGTTGTTTCCATTGATGGGTACGGCCCTTTGGGCCCCCTTTCTGAAGAGCCCGGCGTCAGGCTGACACAGGCAGAGGAGCTGCTTCTTCCGTCCATGGCAGATGTAGCCTGGGTCTGGGCCCAAAACTCGGTCCCTGCAGGGAAAGAGGCTGGCTGGCTCCTCAGCTGCTGTAATGTGCACGTCAGCAGCTCTGAACTGCCTGAAGGGTTGTTCTTACTGGTGTTCAGGGTCCTTTATACCACAGTCAAGTGCAAGTAAATGAAGTAAAACTATGTGGAAATTCAGGAAATACAGATTAAGCCAAGGAACCACTGCATTCATCAATCTTTGTGTATTTCTTGAAAAAACATAGGTTTTTTTCTTTACTTTTGCTTCTTATAAATGAATGTATGTACAGAGACAACTGTGAAGAGCTTAGATACACAGCCAACATAAGATGCAAAAAACCCCTGATGTGGCAAGGGAAAACATTAGTTCTCCCATATCTCAAAGCTGTCCTTTAACCACAAGCCCATCTTTCTACTCCAGCCAGTTATCAGTTCCAGCTCTTTCCCTCAAAATTCAACACAGTAAGTGTGGTCCCATTGCTTTCCTTATTCCTTAAATATATAATATATATTTGGTCTTTGTATTTTCTAGGCAGTGTTTTTCCTAGCCAATAATTTAAATTAATTTTAGATTTTTTTTTCCAGTAATGAAAGCCACTATACTTTTTCTTACTTTTAGTTTCAGATATGATGTACCTTCCTCTTCCATTTTTTAACCTTTACTTATGATTTCTTTTTCATATCTTGCAGCATCTTATAAAATATGAAATAAAAAACCATCATGAAACATTCAGAAGTTTCTTATCCTTGTGGGTTTTAGGAGATGCAACATTGTGCTGAAGTTCCAGCCTGCATTTTATTACTTCCAAGAAGGTGCAAAGAATAGCAATAAATGCCTGCCTGCTTTTGTAAGGTAACAAATAGAACGTGCTCAAAGGTCCTCTCACCTCAATTTTGACTCATAACTGGGTGCCTCCAAGGAAGGGATGTGGACATTATGATATGCTGTCATTCTTCTTTGCACATGGAAGTTCTCCAATCATTAATTTAAATATACAGTGCTCATACAGTCTTGACTGATGATTGAAGTGAGCCAACAGCTCTTGCATTTTCACCAGAACAATTCACTGCTGCCACCACAGTCCCAACTATCTGTGCTCACTTTTGCTTTTTTTATTTTAAAGTAACAATATACTGTATTTTAGTGTCTGTGGTTGTCTGGGTCTCTGCAATGATTTCACAACATATTTTCCCTCCACTCCCTTTTTCCTGCCCATCAAGATATTAATGACAACATACTTTCTCTTAGTCATATGCATTTCTTCCAGGTTACATGAGCTACTTATGCCAACCAGGAAACTAAATGAGATACCATCAGAAAGTTGTGATTCTAAGCAGTTGTCTCCCTCTTCCTCGATGGCTTAGGATGGCTGCTTGGGATCAGATGCTGTTTCCAAGTATGCCTGTGCAGACAAACTGAAAGTTGATGCCGGAAGTACCACCAAGACACCACTATCCACAGAAGAGATGGGTCTGCAAATGAAGGACTCTGGAAATTAATTCTGGGAATACAACACTTCCCTGGGAAAATAAGAATTTCTGGATGTTTGAAGAGTGATGCCCTAAGAGTCTCCTGGAATCAAAACTGATAAGGGGAAATGGTGCTGGTTAGTCTTTACTGAGGTACAGAAAGATATTTAGATGTGTTAGCTGAAGAGAAAAAATAGTTGGTGACATACTATTACTAGGCTTTTGAGTGCTATTAATAGTCTTAATATAGAGCATAGCATGGGGGCTGGAATAAGATGATCTTTAAGGTCCATTCCAACCCAAACCATTATGTAAATTATATATTCTTGTCTTCTTAAAGGTATTCCTAGTGTTCAAAAGCAAAAGAGTTTGTAACAGCATATCATTTGAATGCTCCTACAAAGCACTTTGGGTGACAATTAATGTTCCTAGGTAAGGTTTGTGCTTTTAGGGATACATGTGAAATGTTGGTCACAGGGGACAAGTCCATTAAAAGTCCATGAGTCAATCATGAACTACATTCTTTTCAAAATAAAGCAAGGTTCAAATGCAGTGGATGTAAATATGCCACCATTAAAATACATAGAATAGAACAGAATTCCACTAAAAATCCAAGTCTAAACAGAAGATAATGCTTCCCTGAGTGTTTATGCAGATTTAAAAAAAAAAAAAAAAATCTATGCCAAAAGCTACCAGATAATGAAGCTGTAAACAAAGAGAAGAAGCAGTGGGAAGTATGTGAAACCACAAAACACAGATGAATGCCTAAAAAACGGAGTGGCAAATTGGAAATGTGCAGATCTCAGAGAGTCAATGCAGTAGACTCAGAGTCGCAGTACAGAAGGAATGATGCAGTGGGCACACAATGCTACATGAACAGAAATAATAGAAGGTTCAGCTATCGTAGAACAGTATATTCGCAAAGGGTACCAGCATGGAGAAATGACACCAAGATAAACATTAGTTGATATTTAGTGCACATGTTATTTTAATATCCATAAAGGTATTTGAACAGGTAAAACTATTCAAGCTTATCAAAGTCATTGTCTAAAAACTGGCCTCATTTTGCAGATTAGGCATGAATGTGCAAGATATGTGTACGCATTAAAGCAGATAAAATATTTACAGTTCTAAATTGCAGATACAATGTCCCACTACTGTTTGCTTTCAAACCATGTCTGAATCTGAAATTGATTGTGGATATTAAGACTGGCAACCATCTGACTTTCAGTGCTACCAGCATTAAGCCAGAAGATGTAATGGAAGCGTACAGAGATTCATTTCATAAAGCCCAGCAGTTTCCTGGGGAATACAAGGTTAAAGTGAATCTTCCACTAGGAACACCATGAAATATCCCTCTTGCACTAAGACAGATTGGCTAACAAGACTCTTTGAGACTAAAAATCATACAAAAGCTCCACGCCAAAAATAGAAAAAGGCATGCATGAGAGAGATGTATCTGCATCTAAGTCCATGACCAAGAATATGAAAAAATGACAGTATCTGATTGGATAAACATTCATACATGCAGTTTAGGCTATACTAAATATTTCAGATGAAGGATGTAAATACAGCTCTAGTTCATTGTTCTGTGTATTATACATTCTTAAATCTTATTGCTTGCCTGCATTGCATCTACAAATTTCCTTTCACTGCAGTGCATTTTCCCAAGGGCACCACGTCCCAGAGACATTCAGTTGTGGCAAAACCATTCCTTTCTTTCTACTCCAACAAAAAGGCTCACCTTCCCTCATCAGATGAAAGCACACTCAGCACCCTCATTTTTTTATACATATATGCTGTCATAAATTTCCTTTTTGATAATTTAACCAGGCTGAGCTCATTAAATCTCTTGGATTATTTACAAGGCCAAGGTGAACCATACCACATAGCACTTGTCGCCACCACTAAATGAAACTCCTGCAGCAGGATCATACTCTTATATAAGTGAATCCAGAAACCATAAATACAAGCTCATTCTATGATAAAAGCACAGATAAATGGTAAACTTATTTACATAAGCTCTTGGGACTAAATGAGTCCAAGAGGGCAGCCAGTAATTGATACAAACAAACCTCTCATTCTCAGGAGAATACACTGTGCAACAAAGAAGTAAGCCCAGGACATTTCACCTGTTCTTCCATCAGCAAAGTTAGGCCTGAGTTTTGGCTAAAGCCTCATTAAATTTGTCAAGGCAATGTCTAGTCTCCAGAGAATAATATTATGAACGCGGAAATAAAGCAACGGAGATTCAGCAATGGAGAGAATTTCAGATTCAGAGACGGATATGCCAGCTGCTGGCACCTGAACCACTCTGTGGCTGAGCATAATAATACAGAGAAGTCGCTTGAGGCAGGTGATGAATGCAATATAACTAAGGGTTTCATCTAAGACAGATCATCAGTTATGTTTGTTTTCAGATATTTTCTTTGGGCGTTAAACAAAATAAATTATGTGAACATTGAATTTTCAAACAGGAATGCTTCCTCAAATCTGTGCTAGTTCCAAACAAAACAAATTTATCTATACATGTGAAAGACCGGTTAGTTTATGATCACTGAATGATCATGTAGTCATTCATATTGTATGTAAAATATGAGGATAGTCCCAAAATGTACTCTTTTTACTTGTATATAAATGCATGAATAGCTTTGCCACTTTCTATATATTAACCAAAAATACCAACTCTAAACTGCCTGCTGAGAATTTGCTTTGGACTGGGAATAGAAGAATACTTTAAAAGCTTAAATTACAAGTTTATTTTAATCCATGTACTGCAGATTACCTTTCATGAATCTTTGTCTTCAGATTAGATAAGATTTGCCTCACTCTGAATTTTTCTGCTTCAGTCCGTAGAGAAATGAATAGAGGAAATTTCTGTTACCATTTTGTGTTGCTTGTACTCTGAAACCACCTAAAGGCTTGAATATATGAATATTTGCTCTGAAGTTGACATTAAATGTTCCTGTTGAAAGGTAAAATGTAGTGCACTGAAATATTAGCAGAGAATCGTCTAAAACCCGCCTTAATTGTAAATTCAAGAGGATTTGCTCTGTGAAGCAGGCCCTGAGCTCCTGAAGTGGTGATAATTTGGACCCACCGTGGAAGCAGGGAGAACAGAGGTTGTGGGTATGTAGGAGGTGCAGTATTTTGGAAAATCACTAGATGGTGTTATGGCTGACACAAATATACCACTGTCAGTTCTGCTTAACCAAACACAGGGTGAAAATCTTCATTCCCTGTTGTGGGACCTCTCCTTTGAGAAGCAGTGTGGATTAGTAAAAGCTTCCTATCACAGCTTTTCTGACTAAAAATTATTTCTTAGCTATAGTTATTATGCTGAGCTACCTCTACATTTTAAAATCTAAGCCTAGACTCTCGAGCTTTTCTTTTGGATTACCAGCAGATAAGGGGGTTCTGCCTGCTCCCCTTCCAGGCTTTGTATCTTGAGAGATCCCAAAGTCCCCCGAGACTCTAATCCAAAAGGTCTTATAATTCCCAGTCATTTGTGAGTTCAGACAGATGCAGCTCCAGAAAACAGTGGTGGACACAAATGATCATAGTATCATAGAATCATAGGATGGTTTTGGTTGGAAGAGGTCTTATGTCTTTCAAAGTCCTACCACTGTCTAGTCATCATTAAACCACCTCCCTAAGCATCACATCTACATGTCTTTTAAACACATTTAGGGATGGTGACTCCACCACTCCCTGGGCAGCCTGTTCCAGTGTTTTACAACCCTCTCTGTGAAGAAACTTTTTCCTAATATCCAACAAAATTCTCCCTTGCTGCAGCTTGAGGACATTTTCTCTTGTCCTGTCAACTTGTTACTTGGGAGAACAGACTGACTTAACACCTCCCTACAATCTCCATTCGGGTAGTTGTAGAGGGTGATAAGGTCTCCCCTCAGCCTCCTTTTCTGCAAGACTTTTTCTCTAGATCCTTCACCAGCTTCACTCCCTTTCTTTTGACACATTCCAACACCTCAGTGTCCTTCTTGTAGTGTAGGGCGCAAAACTGAACCTAGAGAGGTTTAGAGGTGTGGCCTCACCAATGCCAAGTACAGAGGTATAATCACTTCTCTAGTCCTGCTGGCCATTCTATTTCTAATAGAAGCCAGAGTGCTGTTGGCCTTCTTGGCCACCTGGCCACACTGCTGGCCCATATTCAGCCAACGTCCCCAGGTCCTTTTCCCCAAGGCAGCTTTCCAGCCACTCTTCCCTGAGTCTGTAGTGTTGCATGGAGTTATGATACAAGTGACTTAGAATTTGGCCTTGTTAAGCCTCATGCCATTGGCCTTGGCCTATTGATCCAACCTGTCCAGATCCCTCTGCAGAGCCTCTCTACCTTCAAGGACATTCAGGGAGCTAATGGAGAGAGTGCAATGGAGAGCTACAAGGATGATTAAAGGACTGGAACCTCTCTCTTGCGAGGAAAGGATGAGAGACCTGGGGCTGTTTAGCTCAGAGAAGAGATGGCTGAGAGGGGATCTAATGAATGTTTATAAACATCTGAAGGGTAGGTGTCAAGAGGATGGGACTGGCCTCCTTCTGTCCATTATTCCTGGATTCCTTTGCCCTTCAAGACTGCCTCTGAAGGGACTCTGTCAGCCAGTCTCCTAAACAGGTTAAAAATCTGCTCATTGCCTGCCCCTGTCAAAGGAGCTGTGCGTGGGGGAGTTGCATGGTCCACTCTGCACAAGGCAACACAGTTTATCAGAGGCCGGCAGTTTAAATCTGGAGCAATGACAGAGGAGGTGGGGATAGCTTTGGTCAGTGAGGTGTTGGGGACCTGCAGTGATAGGAAACTCCAGCAGGAGCTCTGGAGATGGTCTCCAGCTGCTGCCCTAGCAGCATGGGGTCCTGAGCAGCTCCTTGCTGGGCCTGATGCAGGAGCTGCTGGTCCTGAATGGCCACGAAGCCAGGGCTGTAGCACACATCCCTTGACTTACATGTGCTTCACATTATGCACAGTTCCTGCTACTGCAACAAGATTTTGCAGATGTCTGCCCATGCCCTGCACTTTGCTGTGGGGATTCATTTTATTTTTCAACTGCAACAAAGACTTTGCTGTTCAAAGTCGGTTGTGTCTTTGTTGTTTCTGCTGGTCAGGACTGTCCTTCTGCACTGGTACAGGGAATGAAAAGAGAGGAATGCAGTGTATTGATTTTTTAAAACATATTTATGATATCTTTCAATATACTTTAATAAAAGATACTCCATTAGAAGACCATGGTTTGTTTTTCATTCCTTTCACAAGACTGAGAACTTGCTGCACTCTTTTCAATAAGGCAGTGATTGGTCTTCCTGCTTCTGCTGCAACAGTTCCGAAGTAATTGGTTGGTTTTGTTACTCGATCAACCAGCAGGGTATGAAGTATGCTATGAGGAAACAAGGTTTCTGGCAATATATTTATAAATACGTTAAAAACACATCTTTAGAATGTTGCAGGTCTTTTTCGATTCTTTACCATTGTTCCAAAATGTGTCTCCTTCATTGTTACTAGAGAAATGCACATGCTTACCTTGAATATGTCATTATGATCTTTCATACAAAGACCTTCAGGAGCTTAAAATGAAAGAAAAAAATCTCTTATTTAAAATAATTTAATCTCAGTAGACCATTTTCCTGCAGTCAGTCTGGGTGCAGTGCAAGTGTTTTGCAGGTGCATTCTTGCTGACCTTGGATATAGCAAATAGGTGTAAATGACATTCAGGCCCCTCTGCTGCTGTCATTATGGGTTCTTTGTTATACTGCAGGAGTCACATTAGCATTACACTGAGACTACAGTATTGCAGGTGAAAGAGAAAACCGAACCTCATGGATATTACAGTATAACAGCTTTGGCTCAGACTCCCAAGGCATTGAGCCAAGCGATAACAAAATGTATGTTAAATTAAATACAAGAAAACCTCCTACATTAGCATTAAGGATTTGACTTACACTCCTAAACAAAACAAATTCTATGCTAAGTCTGCTTCTGTCTGAGTTTGGAATTAAAGCAACACAGGCAATTTAAACTTTCAAGAAATGGACACTTGTTCTGCTTGGTTTTGTGTTGTGGTTTTTGTTCTTTTTTTAAAAAAAATCTGCTTTGGATAGTTTGCAAGCAACATATACTAGATTTTGGTTTTAAACCTTTATTTGTTTGATCATAACATTTTTTTTTCAGACAGGAAAAATTAAAGGCCCAACCTGTGATTGTTTTAATCAAATTCAGTGGGCTTTGAAGGAGGCCCTGACAATCCAGGAATGTAAGTGAAGCAAAACTTTGCCAAATGCACGAAAAGAGGATATACTGGAAGACGGTTTCAAAAAAAACCTTTTCACAGAGTTCAGGTTGCACTGATTTCCAGCATTGTATGCATCCATGGTAGGTTCACATTTTTTACAGTAAGAAATACAATTTTCCAACTGATAGACTCTTATTTAACCATAAAATTAATTAATAAACTTTAAAAAATGAGTTTGTGTATTAAAAGCCAGAGAGTGCAAATTATTAAGCATAAACACGTTTCCGTGGACAGAATGGAAGGACTTACATGAGCAAACCACATAGTACCTAGGCTTGTTGCAAAGCTGAACTGTTTATTTGACCTATCATTCCTTTTTAATGATAGCCACAGGCATATACCACAAGTAATCTAGATAGCAGTATTTGACTTGGAGTATAAAAAAGGGTCTGCCAAGAAGTCCCTTTTCTCCTTTAAAAGACAGAATGAAGAAAATATCAAAAGCTATGTAGTAATCTATTCTCCTGGTGGCAGGGAAAGAGCAGGACTTTAAGTCATTCTTCATCCACAGGAATGGAAAAAAAAAACAAAACCAGAATGTGATCGAATTATAATTCTATACCTGATTTTTTATATATATTCTTAGCTTCTTTTTTATTAATTACCAGATCTTGTGAACCGTTACAGAAACAAGTCAAATAAGATGTTTGCTTATAATTAAACTAATAAAGAAACATTGAAATAATGTCCAGGTCAATAAAAATTAAAATGAAAATAGAACACATGTACTGGACAACAAATACTGTGAACATGCTTGAAAAATATAAGGCAGTAGTCAAAAAGGACACTGAAAAACCTGAAGCCAACTGATAGCAGAGTGGTCCTGCACATAGTGAAATGCTTACCTATCAACCTCTCATATGTAAATTTATGTTTATGAAGGTTATGGGAAATGATCTTAGATTAAATTGGAATTGTTGCAGCCACTGGGACATAAATGTGCTCATGGGGCTGAAATGAAAAAAGCCAGCCTTTATTACAAAAATCAGATAGGAATTAACATGAAGACAGTTGAATTTCAAAATAAAATCAATTTCTTATTGATACTAATTAACATAATTAATCACAACATTGTATATATCTTCAAATTAGTGGAATATGAAGAGGAAAGGAAGACTCCTCTCTCAATATTTTTACTGTTTAATTTTCTTTTGCTGACAGTCACAAACTCTCAAAGATGACAGAAAAAAATAGCTCTTCCTAACCAACACTGTTTCTCCAATCGATCTTTGCTGTCCTTTTTTTTTTAATTGGGTCCAACCAACAGACATTAAAATGAAAGTCAATAAACAGGCCAGCTTCTATCCATCCCTGTGGACATTCCTGGTTTTATCTAAAAGCTCCAACCTTATGGTCATTCTGTCAAAAAAAAAGATGGTGGCGAGTTATGAAAAAAGATTGAAGAAGTGGTAAGAGAGTTTGAAAAACACTCTCCTTGCAAAAGAAGTTTTCAGACCAGTCATTGTGAAATCAAAAGGCAGTAGATCTTTTTCATCTTCTACGCACAATAAGAGGCACAATGAAGCACCTGAGCTTGAAGCTATCCTGATGTTACCTTGAGCTCATTGTCCATGGTCACATTCTCATGCAGGGGAGAGTCCATGGGCAATGCACATTTTTTTTTCCATTTTTATAAATGCCAGCCTTTTAACCTCCAAGTGAATCAGAGGATTACACTAGTATAAGCACCCTGCCAGCATGTGGTCCAAATAGACACTGAAGTTAAGGTTGCATTAACATTTCACAATAATTGACAAAAGCTTCTATCTCCAAGGAAGTGATGGTGTACTTAAGTCAGCTCAGGTTCCTAGAGCAGCCTGGCTCATGGTCCTCTGACATGAGCATGCTTTAGATGCTTTTCTGCATTCACTGTCCTTGTGTCAAAGCAGTTGTTGTCCTTGTTCATGCTGATTAGTGTGTGGGGCAAGTCCATCCGCTGCATACTGAGTCACCACATTAATCAGAGGTTTTCTGCCTCTTGTCTCCTACCAGCAAGGAGGACGGAAACACACTTGGTATCCTTGAAACTGGGATCCAAGATGTGAACAGGATGTCATGCTGCTTATACTCTTAATACCCCGATGCATGAGTCTCTTCATAGCATCTGCTGCATATGAAGATCTCTTTTCACCCACTTGCTTACAGTGAGACAGCACTGATGTCTCACTGATGTAATTTGTCTTCAAGCAGATGAGATGCACTGCTTGGCTGAAGGAAGCATATTGGTTGCCAGCTGATTGACAAGTAGCGGTGACCTACAAAATCCCACATAGGCCTTTGCAGTCTCATGTCCTCCTCTCTCCCTCCATGAGTCCAAGGCAATGAACTAGTTTAGGCAGACAGTTTAGGAAAGCTTCTGGTCTTGAGCAGATTTTTTTCTAAGTTTCCAGAGTTCCTTTATAGAGTGATTCCTTAATAATCTATCCAAAATAAGGAAGGGACAGACATTTCCAAAACTGAACCAAAAGCATCATTGAATTTAGAGCACAGTATACACAGACTCTTGCTCTGAACAGGTAGAGCAGAATGCAAGTTCACTGCAAGAAGTACAGCTTTGGGTAGCTGCAGCCTCTGGGGAGCTGCTGGGCAGCTGGGTTTGAGGTGTCTCCCAGCCATTGTATGTGATCTGCAGTGGGGAGCTCAGAGTAAGAATACAGTCAGAGCAACATCAGTGTGAATTCTCTCATTCCTCCTCCAGCCTGCTCAGATGCTTCCCCAACCAATACATCCTTAATTAAAGGAGAAGCTTTGAGTAGCTTCGACCACAAGCTTTGGATTGGCCCAGGAGGCCATTCAGCTGAGTCACATATCTAGGCTTTCTCACCACGCTCAGCAGTCGTTCTTGTAGGGTATAACACGCCAAGAACAATCGAGTGACGATCAGGTTCTTTCCACATTTTCTTTCATCAGTAACAGCAGTGTGAACAATTATGCCAAGAGAAGGTGGATGAGCTGCATGACTGTAAATTGCTGCTGGTGAATTATTAATCCTCCAAGACTTCTGGGATTTGAAAGTTGGAGGGGAGATGTAACCTCCAAACATCTAGAGATTGTTGAAGAAGAACTTGTTCCTGATAGGACAGTGGGAGAGACAAGATTAGGAGAAAAGTGCTGAGCTGGGGGCAAGTTAAGCACATTTTGCATTCCTGGAAGGCTCTGAAATTACCACTGTTGTATGCAACCATATAAAAAATAGACCTTAGAGACTTCAGCCAAAAATGAAGCTAAACCAATCGTGGTGGTTTAGTAAAGCTGTGGCAGGGCTCTGCAGGCACCCGAGTCACATGGCTGCCATGTGGTCATTTGCTGCTCCCCTCCCGCACCGTGGACAGAGAAGAGAGTTTCAAAATGCCTTTTTGAGTAGAGATAAGGAGGGTTTAATACAGTGACACATAAGAAACAATCGCGGCAACAACAGCAATAACAACAGTGAGAAAAAAAAATGTATAAATAAGCGATACCGCATAGACAAAGAGATGGTCCCAAGTGGATCGATCGCCCACCGCAAGTCGCCCCCCCGGAATCGGAACTGGCCTCAGGGCAGGATATCAGCACGGTATAGAATAGCCTGGCTGCACCAAACTAACCCTGTCCTGTCCAAACCAGGACACCAATCTTAGCATAGCTCTCTTAAAAGACTGCTGCATAATCACTTGTTTCCTCCTTAACAGTTGCCCTGTTGTGCCCCAGGTGAATACAGCCCACTTCTGTGAAAACTGTCCATCAAGGCAAGCTGGCCCTGCTGGCTCAGATTCAACAGCCTTGAGTCTTGGATTAATTTGCAAAAGGAGAGAATAAGGTTTACTCAAACAAGACTGCAGCAGCTCTGGTAGTCCTCTCCTAACCAATGTTAAAATAACAGCCTTCATGAAAATGCCAACCCTTGCAGGCTCAGGCCACAATGTTAAGACTTAATGCTTGGTGAACACTGTACTGAAGGAATTAAAATGTAAAAGGGCTGTAAAATCTCCGTTATCATCATATCTGAGTGAGGGTGGGTGGGGGTCCTAGTTGATCACTTCCTACCTCAGCACCCCCAGGCTCCGCTTGTCAGTAGCCCTCATTAAGACAATGGGTCTGATGAACTGCAGAATGAGTCTGATGAATTAGAGAATTAGTATCTTCCAATGAAGGTTTCAGGGCAACTAGGTACACTAGCAAATTAATTTGGTAGATTATTTCTGTCAGATCTTGTATATTTCCATCAGAAATTAAGTTCTGAAGCCCTGCTGAAGGTAGGGCTTTCTAATACATGGTAGGTTATTTTCATATCTTGATTCATCATTTAAAGTTGATGCAGAAGAACAGAATACAATCTGTGTAAACATGGTGAGAGACAATGGAGTTAAGGCAGAAAACCCAGATTTGCCACTAATGTAAATGATCATAGCTTCTCTGGAGCCCTTTAAAACAAAGGGAGCTTTAAAAATCCAGATTGCAAAGCCACACCCAGCATTAGCTTTTATCCTCTGACAATGAGCCACTGTTGTCCTCTCATCATGCCCAAAGGAGAAGAGAGGAAAGTGGAGCTCTGATTATAAAGCAATACTTACATTTTCTTAGATATCCCCTATCTGGGGAGAGATGGTATGTTTCTATACAGCAGCACATTCATTTCTTTACCTTTCAAAAGACCTTGAAAATAGAATTGTCTGTGTACTGGTTTGCATGGGTGCTGTCTCAACCCCAGCATCAAGACTTCAGGGCTGGCTAAATAGTAAGTATAAGGCTTTGTGAATTTAGGCTAGAGGTTAAGGCCACTAAAGGAAATACTCAAAACGCATTTGAAGGGATGATATAAACTAGTCATAAGGGTAAGGCTAGTAAAGCATAAATAACGTTTCTCTTAGAGTATTCGTGGCTAATAGCTGAATCAATATTCCAGTCATACACAATTAATTTGACCAGGCCAAGTCAAGTGATACATATGACCTGTGGCTTGAGAACTGGGAAGCAATAAAACTAAGAGCAATGGCTACTAGGTGAGGGAGTTTGTGGTCCAGGTCTGTTCTGTCAGTCACCCTGCATAATGGAAATCACTTCTCTGTAGAAGATATTTCCTGACTATTGGGGCAAATTTAAAATCCTGCACATCAGAAGAGCAACTGAAGGCTCATTTGCAGCAGAGGTAAGCAAAAGACCATGGTTTTAATGCACGTACAGAATAATAGCAGATCTTCACTGCAGCCTCAGTTGGCCTGCTGGTGAGCTGCAACACCCAAGTTCAATCACTTCTGCCATACCCTTGCCTGGTTTTTAGCCATGTTCTATAAAGCATGCAGGCATATCTCTCCTTTGGTCATGCTCTTATAGTTTAATGTGCAGCTACATCCCATTACATGGCTAGCAAAATGTTGCAGCTTGTGAATCAGCAGCTTTTTTATTACCTGTTGGCTGTGCACAGCTTCTCTGTTCTCTGAGCCTTACAGCCACGCATGGTGGGACTGATCAGCTGGGGAGCTCCCCCCACCCCACCATGTAGTAGCCAGCAGAGCCAGAGAAACGTCAGCTCTGCAGAATGACCCAATAGGACAAAAACCACTCACTTTTGGCACAGGCAGAGGTTGGAGTGAAGGCCTGACTAGGACTTGCTTTGCACAAACACAAGCAGAGTCTAATGTCTTTGTAAATCTCCTGCGTGTTTTCAGGTCTGACGGAAGTTAAACTGGCAATTCAGCAAAGGTAAAATTCATACGTGTGCAGGGGTATTGCATGAGACTGTGTGCTTTACATGCCAGAATATGGCTTCAGTGAGACACAGAAGTACACTGGACTTTTCCAAGCACTCTGCCCAGGGAGGAATTCCTCCCTAGATGAACAACAGCTCTCCAGTAAGTAAAACTTTCCAGAAATAGCTTGCATGGCTGATGTATCACATGGTACATCATGTACTGTATTTCCCCCCCAGGTAACCTGCCTGAACAAAGACTCACTTTTGTCCTCAAGTTCTTTTGCCTCCTTGTGTGACTTGTCTCGCTCATTCTTCAGCAATGCCCTCCATGCTGGAGAGACGCCATGAAGCCTTGCTAAATTGTGCAACATTGTCAAAGAAATTTATGGTACAGAATTTTGTTTTCAGAAGGCTGCTCCTCCCCTTTCTACTTTAGCAAAGAATTTGCTCTGGCCAAGGTCATGTGAATTTCAGCAGTGGGAATACCTGACTGACAGCCTACCTCAGCATGCCCCAGAGATGTATTGCCTTTCAAAATACATGAAAACAATGTATTAAACCCACACTCATCCTATAGCTTTTTAATTCCAGGCTTGACTAGGTTTGCACACTATGAAGACAGAACTTTGGTAGTTGTTCCAGAAAAGAAAACAATTTGATAAGTTAGAATAAAAGCATATCAATCCATATCAATCACTCACACAGGCTTATACACAGATAGGTGTATGGGAAAACTGGAGGAACCCAATAAAAACTGATGTGGAGAAGAAATGACTGACTATATTGACAATGAGGGATAATCACCATAGAGATACAGACCAGGAAGACTTACAAAAAGAAACCTCAGAACCAGAGACATAATTTGAATGAGAAACATCTCAGGAAAACTTAAATGTCATTGCTGTTCAGGTTGTCAACAGTAATTCTGTCATTTAGGTAAATGCTCCATTACTTTATTACAAGCCTTTAATTACTGTTCTTGCATTCTAAATGTTTTATTCTCTAAAGCTCAATGATAAAGTGACCCATTATTTATAGAAGGTACAATGGCAGCATAATATCATGCTAGCTCAGAAAAAATCTTAATATTGCGATACATTCATGGAGCTAACTGGACAGTTATGCACAGTACTTCAGTAATATGTCAGGTTCATTGCTTGGTTTATCTGTTTGTCACATCTTTGAACAAGTATGAAGCTCAGCCTTACTCCATACATCAAGGGCATGACAGTGTATTTCTAAAGGCTGTGCAAAACTGACTAGAAACAGTGAGCTTTTGTTTCAGTAATCTGCCAGGATGGACTCATGATAGGGCTCCTAGGCTTCTAGAAGACAGATTTTATGGAAAGATTGGAATCAGGATGCTGTTCGAAAGGAGGCTTCATACCTTGATAAGTATACCTTAAGGAGAGATAGCATCAGGTAGCTTTCCAATCCAGGCTTCCTTGAGGACATTAATTCATGAGCCTATTTTATAAATCAAAGCTGAACTGTGGACTTTGGGGTTTTTTTTGCACCATGTGTGAGATTGTGCCCCCAAACCCCCAGACAATGCAGCGGAAAAAAACTGGAAAATGCAGTTATATCTCAGTCCCATCACATGACTTGTCTGTTCTTGACCCCAAGTTCACGTTCAACTTAACTAAGAAAATGAAACAGATATATAACAAGGGAAATGGTCCTGGGGGAGGGGAGTAATAATGGCCACATACCGCAATACAGAGAAGAACTGGAGCAAAGTATTAACACATGAAAATCACAATTCAAGGCAGGAATAAATCAAATGGGCTGCAAAGACTGCAGTATATTCAAGGT
Source organism: Eurystomus gularis (assembly GCA_013400335.1). NCBI lineage: Eukaryota > Metazoa > Chordata > Aves > Coraciiformes > Coraciidae > Eurystomus > Eurystomus gularis. Next base: position 238,881 of record VZZY01007604.1, read on the forward strand.
GCTTTCTGTGAGGCAGAGAAAAAGAGGCCATCCAGGGATTTGCAGAAGGGACAGGTGTCAGCCCTGAAAAAAAAGTTCCTATTGAAGAAGTAACAAATATCACCCTCTGATTCAATTTTCTTACTTTGCAGTTTTTTCTTGACCTGCTATAATTTTGCAACGTGCTCTACAATTTTGTGGCTAGTCTGTTGCTTGAAACAAAGTGACTCATCAAATGATGCACTTTTACTGCTCTGTTTACACTACAGTAACCGCCTTATCTACAGTACAATAGTTCACTGCAGTACCTGCATATATAAAAAAAAGACAGGCAAAGATACCAAAAATAGAAACATATTCTCATCTTAGGGGTCCATAATAGAACTTGCATAGCGCACTAAGTCCTCAAAGTACTAAGTAGTTCATTCTTGTTGGATTTACATATGTGCAAGACTGCATGAAAGACTGCTTCTGGCGTCCAGAAGCCTCAGTGTGAAACACAGGATTAAGACTGAAAAGGGGAAGGGTGTCAGGGAGAAAAGAACTTGAATTTGGTGATAAAACTACCTTTGCATATACCATACAGAGAGGAAGTGGTAAAGTGGAAAGAGGAACTGCACAGAAAGTATAGAAAGAATTGACACGAGCTGATTTAAAGAACATACATAAGCCCCTCCAAAGTTTGATCCCTACCCCTTAACTTGCCTTTTTCCTTCACCTTCAACCAAGGTTCTTGATCCATCATAAATGCTCGAAACTTCTTTTAACTCAATGCTTTAAAAAGGAAGAGGTTAACACCACATTCAGGAGCCAAGGAGTAGCTGTGGGTAGATCTGTGCAAGCTTTAATTACTCAGCTCTCCTACAGTACCTCTGCATTACCTATAATACTCCTCCTGCTAAGTTTACAGGGTTGAAACTGTAAATCAAGTAGAAGGAAGTTAAACCACAAGATGCTTTTCTGATGTGAAGAAATCTTCCTCTGAGACTGTATTTCAGTGACAACTCAAATACTATATAAGACTAGTTGAGCATAACTCTGCCCTATATATCTCAGGCTGTTTCATTCAGTGCCCAGTACCAGGCAGCCATTTCAAATGTGCATGAGCAGGAATAGGAACAGAATTAAGCAGTTAATAGGAAGCATTTTTTATTGCTTAATTGCTTGAAATATATCAGTATTTAAGAAAGTAAATTATAAATATATCTGACAGTCATGGAATTGTTCAAGGTTGAACACAGTCCCGGAGTCAAAGATTAAATAGCCTTTGCCTGCCATGATTCATCATCATGAACCTGTGTGTATAACGGCAGCCAAGGAGCTTTTGGCCAAGGAGAGAATTCATAACATAGAAAAACTCAGTGGATTTCCAGTTATTTAAAATGTCTTTTTTTCTTTAGATATAGACCATCTATATGAGTTTCTACTCATAGTTCCATAAGGGTCAATTATTAGCCTTTTGCAATTATTCATCCAGCCTCTGGGGTTCAATGATGCCTTTTTTTCTTCCACATTTTGAGCACAGTTCTCAAGTGTTCAAGTACAGAGAAACCCTCTGTAGTGAACAACCACACAACTTAATTTTGCATCCAGAGCTGGCATAGCTGCATGAAGGAAGCAGGCTAACAAGCACTGGTTTTTGCACATAATGATAATAGCCTACATAAATGGGACACAGTATTACTTGTAATTTAACCAGTATGTGTTTTACAGAAAATCAAAATCACCATTGATATAACCAATACACTCGAATCTATTTGTTCTTGAGAAAAACAAGTGACTTCTAAGGTCACTGGCTCCTGAAACAGTGCTATTGCTTGCTTGAAAAACTGTTGCTCCCTTAGATGTAGCTAGCCTCCATGAAATGAGTAGCTATGCTACTTGTTCATTTGCACAAAGGACTTCTCCTAAAATGGCAAGATACATACAGAAACATAACAGAAGGTATACCGGAGATGAAAAAGAAATGAGGTTTAAACTTGTTCTAAAATACCTCAAAGACAAAACCCAATGGAGGTCATACAAATGGTATAATACATTACATGGTAGTAAGTCATTTTCATTAAAACAAATGAAACTCAGCCTAGAGCTCTTGGATTGATGTAAGTGAAAAACAGTAAAAAAGGGGTACACAGAAAGTATACTGGAATAAGTTGTATTAGAACAAATATTAAAAGACCAAAATAGTTCTGCATGTATGAAAGTATTACTGCAGTCTTTAGTTTAAGCTTGCTACTTTGTAGATTAAAGTTATTGGTTGTTAAATCATTTTGTGTCACTTGCATAGAAAAGATTATATAACAAGAGAAATCTGTCAAGCCTAGAGGGTTACTGCTATGGCTCCTGTGGAAGGAAGGGTTTCTAGTAGTCCCTTAAAACTGTGATTAAAGGACCCAAATTTAACATGACCACCACAGACAGCAAAATCCAGATAAGGCCTCTTTCCACCTCCTTCTACAAGCTGAAGAGTTGATGAGCTACATATGTTTTAAACACCACTAGGATACCAGATCATATTCCTGGGGAAGAAAAAGTCAGAGCAAAAATGAATCTAAGTCACTGGCAAAAAAATGATGCAGGAAAGGAGAGAGGGAAATGAGCTAGAGACTTTCACCTGGCAGTTCTGTCACCATCTACCACAAGCACAGCTTTCCCAAAATCTGCATAGGCACGAACATCTCTGATGTTCATGCTGACTTTTGAAGGGGGTGTTTTCCCTCTCCCCCTCCCATGGCAGCCTGAAAATATTGGTCTATGTAGAACAAATAGGTCATTATATTGTGTATTAAACAAACCCAGCACTGTTCTGTTAGACTTGATCATTGCATACTTTTGTGACATTTGAAGAAGTTACGCCATAAACTCTCATTTTCCTGGGACCCCAGGCAGTGTCTCCTCCATTTATGCACCGAATCACTTCAGAGAGAACTACTATGTTGAAGCCTAATGAAAGCAGTAAAACTCATTTTGGTGTTTTCTTGATGTGCAGTGGGCTCTGACCTAAGTTCCACAATCAACATATAGAAAAAAATCAGTCCTATGTCTGCTTTTTTATTACATATTAAACCTCAATAACCAAAAACATAATCAGAAATAGAAGCAATGGTCAATTCTGCTATGTGTCTCTGACACTAATGAAAAAATAGAGGCCACAAATAGATTCATTTGGAAAGAAGAAAAAAATAAAGAAATGTTTTTTTCAGCCATTCAGGTAAAAATCACCTTCAGCAATATTCAAAAAATTTATATTTAGATGCCATTGCACAGACTGGAAAAATATTCACTGAGTGCTCACAGTGAAATCCATGCTGACGTTGCTATTTAATTACTCACAGTGAATTAAAGGATCAGCATCCTGAGGAAGTGAAAATAAGTTCTCTCGCACTTTAAAATTGTGAATTTTACTAAACCATCCTGAAATATTCAACTTCAAACCCTTTGCAAGTCAACAAACAAGATAGGGGCAAAAGCTCCCTCTCACAGACATTTGTTCTCTAATATGAAATTAGTTTTCACTTACCTTAGTTTGTTCTGTTTGTTAAGAATTACTGGAACTATTAGAGCTCAGACTTGAATTTTAAGATCAAATTGCTTTCTCATGAATTATCAGTATATTAATCTCACAGACCAGTGGCATCTTCCTGTACCGACATCTCCATACCTCCTGTTCAACTCTGAAGTGGCAAACTGTATATACAAATGTGTAAATATACACATTTCTCAGTAGTCTGGAGAGTTCATATAACTTTTCTGATGACTGTCCCACCGCAAGCCTTGGTCTCAACTTTCAAGTTGAGAAAGTAAATGAGGAAGTAAATTATTTCTATGTATTTTTTGATTCAAACACTCCAGAGGAAGGTTCTTTACATATTTGGACTCCTTGGTAGTAACAGACCTTGAGAGAGAAGTTTTTAATATCCCCTGTCACCATGAGGCTGATCACTCACAGCTCCCTCAGGAAAGCTTGGCCTGGTATTTGCCTTCTCACCCTCCAATTCATTAGAACTTCTCCAGTTACATGTGTATCAATAAACAAATGAGCGTACCACATACAGTCCTGATTTGCTGAGGAATAGCTCAAAAACAACCGAGCAATTATAGACACAGTGCAAGTCATATTTCTTGATTCATTGATGTCCCAATGCAAAATGAAACATCTCACAAAGATGCAAAAGAGAAGGAAAAAGAAAGAAGTCCTAAGGAAACATCAAAAGCTGCAGGAGTATTTTCTTTATGGCAATTCATTTATATAAAATCTGCATGCCAGATTTATTAATGATGATATTAGAAATATTTTTTAAAAGCAATAGAATGCAAGGCATTTTCTTCTCCTGAAACAGAAATTTTAGACATCCTGAGATGAAAGTTATGTTAACAAACAGTGTCTGCTAATGACCTAAGCTATTTCATTTGCCCTACATAATTTTGGACAAACCTTTTAGTGTCACAAATAAGATATTCCCTGTGATTGCACAAGAAGCTGACAGAGCTCCTTATGGATCACAAAAACTCACTTCTGACATCAGAGCAGGACATGGGAGCTGGTGGTGGGTTCCTTCTTCAGCATAAGATGAGTAGGAAAGCCCTAAACAGGTTTTGATTGCAAGAGAAACTATCAGGTAACAACTGGGATGGAAGTCCCACAAAGAGACTCAGTCAATTAATTCATAGGATCCTTAGATAGTGTGATCTAAAACAAGTGCTATTACCACGTGTGCATCAACATCAAACCAATCTCACACAGGAAGATGACAGAAACGTGAAGTTAAACACCTCAATTCCCAGAAAATAAAAGCCAGAGAGCATGATAAAAACATTACAGACAAGAAAGCACATATCTGATCTCAATATGAACATGAAGAAAATCAGCATCACAAACAATTAGTATGTGAAATCAAAACATTTTATTATTGTACTATGCCACTGGAGGAAACAGATGACTTTGCAATACCTATGGGAACAGATAAGCATTAATGACAGCATGGGAAAGATGAAGGAGATTAACTAGCTATCCTGGCAATGTGTCCTTCCTGCCTTGACCTACAGTGCAATGCAATACGACTTATTTTTTACATAAAATACTTAACATCTCTCATAAAATTATTTATAGGGAGAGTCAGCCAAGGTAGAGGAAGACTACGGAGAAATGCAATCCCCAGAGAAAGTCATAAGTAATTGTGATAGAAGTTTGCACAATTTCTGTGTTCTCCCTTCTCCGTGCACATCTCTTGTAAAATCTGCAGATTTTTCTTCGTGTTTTCTACCCTTCTATGTTTGCTTCCATACTTCAATGTCACAAGCTAATGTGAGAAGCCACATATTTATTACTGTAATTTACTTATCACACAGAACTTATTCTTCTGGTTGCTGCTGAGTTGAGTTTACAGAAGAAAGAAGATCGATCACACCCTCTGCACCTGGCAACCTCCCATTTTTTGTGTGACCCTTATAAATTCAATGTTTAAAGCTTCTTAAAATAAACAGAAGTTTACCCACTATTCTGCAAGAGGAAGTCTTGCAACCAATTTTCTTTGATGTGTCTTTTCAAATCAAGACTCAGCAAATAGACATGCCTGGTTACTCCTCAGAAGTGTTTCCTGTAAACCATCCAGCACTGAAATGCGTGAATAAGTCTGTGCTTCAAATGGATAAAGTTGCACCCAGAGTCTGCAATGTTTATTCCTTCTAGATGCTGGCAGAAATTTCTTGTAGTATTTTGTCTCATTTTTCTTGTGAATTAAAAATTAATAGAAAATCACGCTGGGCATCTTTTCAGTTAGAACAATTTACTTCTACAAGAGACTGTAATACATAGTATAAAAACCAACCTTCCCAAAACAAACATCACAAGCCCCGGGAACACCTAGGCTTCCTATTTCTGCTTACTCCTAAGACTTGGGAGAGAAAAAGAGAAATTAGTGTGGAAAGTGGGAGGAAGAAGAGTTCAGAGTTCGTTTTTGCTGAGAGGGTGCAGATAAATAACACAGCACCAGTCAAACTGCCTAATCTTCCAAGTCCCTGTAGTGAGACTGCGAAGGAGAGGACCCAAGGGAGGCAGACACCACTAGGAGGAGTAGAACTGTGAAGCTAGGCTGTCAGTGGAGCCACATAGAATAAACTACAGGAAGTTTTCACTTTTATAAGAACTAAGCACAATTTTACAGTTGAGCTTAGAGGCAGCAGTTGTGTGTGAAACAAATAAAGGAGGTAACAATGTCCTTGGTTTGCGTTGAGACATGCAGTGCATCCATAGCGCCAAGTCCATCCGGTTATTAGCGGCCCTGATGGTGATGTTATTGGTGTTGTGCCTGAAGGTGCCAAGATTGGCTTGGGCCCACTTACACTTGTTGAAAATGCCAAGCTACATCAGGTAAAAATGGGAAAATAAGGAGGGTGCAATGACAGGAATATCAATGAGCTACCATAAAATAAATAGCTGAGCAAGGAGCAAAAGCCACAAATGGAGCAGTGTGTTGAAATGAAAAAGAAGGTAATGGGCCAGGGCAGGGTAAACATCTATTCTTTTCTCATGGCCACTGGACCAGTTCATTGACCACACACACATTTTTAAAGAACAAAGTATTAGGATGCCTAAGATGGAATTCCTGGCTTTTTTCTTTTACGAAAAAGATTTGGATATCTTACGGCTACAGATAATGGAAGCAATGATATCTCAAAATACAGGATAAAAATTGGTGGTCGTTATTGGTGGTTGCTTTGCACGGATGGTTGACGGAAGCAGAAGCTGCAGAAATTCTCCTCTGTGGCACATATACTTCCTAAGGACCACGTCTGCAGCATTGAAACATCAAACATGGAGAGCAGAATCTGCAACAATCTGAAGTTTCTGTTCATATAATAACATATACTGTCCTTTGGTTTTTCACAGGAGAAACTCATATGCTTGACTTATGGAGGAGGAAGCATTGTTCATGCCAGCCTCTGAAGTTAGGACCTACTGGCTCTGGGGGATGCTTTGTCTCTTGGTAGAGGTTGGATCACTGATAATGAATGATATCCCTCGCAGCTCATTCCTAGCACTGCTCCCAAGAACTCTGAAATTAAAAATCAGGATTTGCAACTACTCCAACTGAATGCTTGAACTAAAACTCTAAATTCCTGTCTGTGAGATCTCGTAGAAGGTCAGGCTGGTTGTTATTCAACACTCACAATTTTTTGCTTGTATAATGAATCTTGCCTTCAGTGGCTGTCAGCAGGCAGCCTGGTCCTCGCTTTCCCTGTTTATGAGCTTTCACCAGTTCACTGCCCCATAAACCCTCAGCTGGGCAACCTCCCCCCCTCCACTGACTGCTTCCTTCAGGAGGTAGGCGAGCTTCAAACAGATGGTGGGATGTGTTGCCAGGCCACAGAAAGGGTGCTGGGAGAAACTTGTGTAAAATATTTACGTTCGTGTCGATTAGGACTTAAACAAGTCTTGACACTACGTTAAACCACAGAACTGTGCCATACCAAGCACAACAAAATGAGATGAACTCTCATTCTGTGTTTAGTTCTACATTATTCTGAGATTGTCCATTAACTTATTTTTGTGATTGTATCACTTGGAGTACTGCGTCCAGCTCTGGAGTCCTCAGCACAAGACATGAACCTTTTGGAGCAGGTCCAGAGAAGGGCCACAAAAATGATCAGAGGAATGGAACACCTCTCCTATGACAAAAGGCTGAGAGAGTTGAGATTGAGATCTACTAGGCATATCAGATGGATTCCTAGCTCATACATGTCAAACCTGAATGTGCTAGTTTCCCACGATTTGAAAAGAATTCCTCTTCTACTTCAAGATGCTAGGAAGTCCATTTCATAGTGTTCTCACCACTTCACCAATTAGCTGTAGATCTCAGCCTCATGCCTTATTTCATGGAATAGGCATGCCTTAAGATGTCCTACCTGTTCTTTCTAATCCAGCTAATAATCTTTTGTGACCATTTTTTGAAACTTAAAAAAATGTAATCAGTATTTCTAATAACATGTCCTCTGAAAACTGGGCTCTTACCTGATGTGCCTAAGTGGGGACATGAAGGTTGAGATACTTAAAAACGTAAATTAGGCTTAAAAATATCTATTGCACTATTTTAAGGGTTTAAACTTTTGTGTCTCAGGGTTGTGGTGACACTTTCAACAGATTTATGCTTCATTGTGTTTGTGTATATTGCAAATACAGATATTTATGCAAGGACCAAGTATTCTGAATAGCTTGGGTATGTAACTCATTATCCTGCAAGGGGGAACTTTGCAGTAGTTATGAAAGGAAAAGACAGAAACCTTATAAATTTAGTGAGGAGAGGTCAGAATTAATCCCTAAAGAATCTAAACTGGTTTAATTTCAGCTTTCTTCTTACTCTTAGGATGTAAATTATATTTTCTTGCCATTCATCTGGGAATAGGCCTATCCTATCTATTTGAAGCAGAGAAAGAATTAACTTTCAATAAAAAAATAATTTACTTTTCTCAGCCACACTGTTGAGAAGGAAAGTGTTAATTCTGATAGTCCTTCCTGGTCCATATCCTAGGAATGAAGCTGTGTAGAGAAGCAAAGAAAAAGAGAAATGTTTGTGGCACACTTGCCCTCTGACAGCTCTTATGACATGCCTGGCATGGGTCAAGAAGAAGTAGATGGGATGGCAGAGTGAAGTGCTGGGGCCTGAGTTGTGGGCCCTAACTGTGAATGAGTCACAACCTAGCAGAATGTTTTGGTTTTCTTATTGGCTTCATGTTCCAGAGGTGTAACCTGGCCCACCTGTGTTTTTGTGGCTCTGCCCTTACCCAAGTGGTCATGGTTGGGATGGTGGGTGAGGCCAGGATTATATTAACCAGGAGCTTCCTGCTGGGTGTGGCTTCTGTTGGGGCTGGTTTTCTCTTGCTGAGCTCTCTGGGTGGTGTCCTTCCATGTGAAGGGCCACTGAGGGAGCCATCTCTGTCTGTTGTGTCCAGCAGGAGATGTTGGCACCACAGTGGGCAGTGGAGGAGCTGGGCCCACAGGAACTGTGGCAGGACTGTCTGAAAGAAGCCTTCCGAGGGGATGTTGCCAAGTTCAGTGTTGGCCTGTGTGATCAGGCAGCTTTTGGCAGCATGAAATGACGATAGCTGAACCAGCACAACACAGAGAAATGTTTTATATGTTTGCAACGTGCTTGATCACAGTAACATGCTTCAGTGTTAGGAAGTCTTCCCCTGCAAAGAGAAGGGCTTTTTGCATCTGAAGTGGTTTACCTTGGCTGCAGCATCCTTGGGACCAAATCATTCTCCAAGCAGCTGAGGATGCCAGGCTTTGCAAAAACAGGGCTGCTCAGCCCACATGTGGTTCTCTAGGTCCCTCCCTTCCTGTGCCACAGCCCTGCCCAGCTCTAGTGTATTCAGCACTGATGTACTCAGCAATAAGGATTTTGAGGATAATGTGTTTGTCTTTAACCTGCTAACAGACTTGCAAGTTTTCACATTAGATATGAAATGGCTTTTTGGTAGGAACAGCTGAAACCTACTATGGTCAAAGGGGAGCTGTTCCAGTTCTGTTGATATATGCCAGTACTGAGTGATTCACCACTGCCATGATGGACAGACAGAGCCATGCAGCCCGGCAGCCTTACACGTACAGTGACTCCAGAAGTCTGTGCAGCTGAGGGGGAGAAAAACATATGTGTACAAACGAGAGTTAAATTCCTCGTTTGTGGAAGTGAAGGAAGCTCACCGTAAGTCCATAAACTCATAAATTTATTTTTAGCTCCTATTTGTGGAGTAAATGAGGTGCCGTGACATGCACATCTCTTGAACTAATTTAGATTAGAATTTGTATAAATTGCGTTTCATTAGAAAAGGAATCAAAATGGCCCACAGCATGAACAGGGATTAACCTAAAGACAGAATGCTCCTTGTGCAGCTGCAGCTGCTCATAAATAACCAGCAATGAGATGGATTTGCCTGAAATCCCAGCCTTCCCAGGTACTAGCCAGGTATATCCCTCTGGAACAAGTTCCCTCCACCTGCTAGTCATCTTTTTGGGATGTAGGTGGCCTGTAATCCATAGCAGTGAGCTCTTTCAAAGTAGGATGGCAGCTTCTTGTTAAATAAGCCCCAGTGGCTGGAGGCGAAGGGAGGGAAAAGATTTGTACCTTTGCACTTTCTCCATCTTAACAGCTGCAAAACAAGTACAGAAGCCTGACCAGGAACCAAAGATATTCCTTGACTTCAGTGCTGCATATTTTGCTAATCCTATCTACTTACCTCCGTTGTATTGAGCAAGGCAGGATAGCCTTGGACCAGATGTGTCCAAGAATTATAAACTTTGGCTACTTGTTTAATTAGTCAGGTCATCAGTCATTTAGCAGCATCGACTGCGGGAACTGGGTCGCAGCTGAACTTCCACACTGGGTTGCAGAGCACTGATTATTATACTGTAAGCAAGAACTGAGCACCACATATGTGATGAATCTCAGAGTATTAAATGCATTCCTCAACTTACGGCTCAGAGTTCTTTCAAGGATTGGTTTCTGAAAACATACAAACAAACCAACAAAAAACCAAACCCACTTTGCAATATCTACTAGAGATAAGAACACTGCATAATTTGAGATTTCATGACTTCTGAGTTATTGGAAAATAAAATCTTTCTTCAGCCACAAATGAGAAAAGTATTTATATTTAATAGAGTTTAAGTGGTAGTGGAGAAAAACTGTGTCTTAAATTGAGACTTCAGCTCCTAATTGGCCTTCTCAAACTGTATGAGACCACTTACATGCTGAAGAAAGTCGCTGCACTACCTAGCCATCTGTATAACCCTTCATCTCTATTTTGTTTGTGTGAATTATAATGGAGATTTACAGGAATCTGTGGTCTACAGAATATCTTTGTTTAAAGTATAATTTCCATGCATCAGCAGGAGTTCTTCTCTGAAGAGGCCTGAACAGTCAGTACAGATAAATATTCTGGATGGCACTTTCTTTTCCACCTGAAAAATTATTGTACTGCTTGGGTGTGTGAAACAGGACAGAGCAAGGCAGACAGGGAGGTCTTTTGTGAGGTTACAGGAATTAGCTAGCCAATTTAGTTCTCAATCACATAACTATCTTAAAACAAAGGTGCGAAACCTTTCATGACATCTTTTTGGTGATGTTATACATGTAAAATAAGTTCTATACCGACAATAGTACAATGTTTTATAAGACTGCTGGGAAAATATTTTTTAATCAATAACAGTATCCCATTTGATCACAACATTCCATCCTTTTAAATACAAGAATAATAATAGATAGCTCCCCAGAAGGTGTCTGAAAAGGAAGAAGTTTGTTGAACATGTCAGCCTTTAGTTCTGCCGCACTTTCTGAATACAGGTTTCCATCCTAGTGCTTCTTAAATGGTAATTATCGGATAAGGAGGTATATATATTGCATATGTGACTGTAAAGAAACAAATATGTTCTTATATGGCATGTATATTTGTATATATATGTATACATGTGTGTATGTATGTATATATGTATGTGTATATGTATGTATAGGTAGTAAAATAACACGATTTCTCCTTTATCTTCTTAATTCTGATATATTAATTTTTGTGATGGGCTTGGTGAAAGTGAATGGTTCTAGTGCAGAGCTCCAGATAACCTTGTTTTTAACAAGCTTTCTGGTTTTCACAGAGGTCTGTTTGAAGTATCTCATTTTACTAAGAAATTGCTTAAGGGATGGAAGGTCACATTAGTTTTTCTTTCTTACTTGCTAGTCACATGCTACTTTACTGCAGTAACAAGGTTAAGGCACTGGAATCAAATATGAGTAGAATGTTCTCTACTTCAGGAAAAATAAAGATTCTTTCAGATTTGCTATACTGACTGTCAGGTCTTGCAGACCAACTTTTTTGCCATGACATGTGATCCTAGAGTATAAAATCATGTATTTGTCAGCACTGCCCTGAAAAAGACATATTCAGCTTGAGTGCTAAAATGTAGTGGAGACTACTGAAGAGTAGATTTGATTAAGAGTCTCAAGACAGCCTTCATATGATGCATAACTCCCACAAAACAAGAATATTGCAGGTCTTTTAAGTCCATGCTAAATTACATACAAATACAAGATGATTAACAAACTAAGGAGATTAGATTTTCACTTTTTGGATACCTTTGAGGAAAGGGTAGCAAAATCTTTCACTAACTTAAGAAAAATCTGGTGGTCAAGCTATGATTTGCAAAGTGAGTAATTTAAAGTTTCCACTCACTGATCTGGAGTGAAAAATTATGAATTTGTGCCCAAAGAACAGTTCAGGCACATTTAAACAAATTTACTCAAAATTATATTTATTTTCACCTTGAGTTTTGTGACTGTCTTTATACTATTGCCAGGACTTGTTATTGTTTTGTGATCCTAATAACGAAGGTTGCTAAATATTTCCTCCATTAGAACATTATCTCCATTACAAAAATGCTCTAGAGAGGCAAACACAGATCTGGGATGGAATGCAAATGCCTAAGCACATATATGTATTGCTATTTTAAATGCCCAGCAAGATGCTTTATTGAATGGGTTACCTATCGGTCTTTTGTCACGTCTGTCAGCTCTGTACAGACTCTTCGGACACAGAAGGTGTAGAAAACAACAATAGGTGACTATGTTAGGCTCCTGAATAACCCCCTGGGTCATCTGAAAGTTCATTTCTAGAAGTACAATTTTCTTTCTTTTTAAAGCATCTATGCTCATATCTCCCAGAAAGATATGTGGCAGAAGTAATGAACAGACTAAAACTAAAAACAAAACCAAAATTTTAGTGCATGGCAAGCTTGCCCTATGCAAATGCCCTATCCCACCTCTCCAATGCAGAAAATATGGTGGTGACATAATTTGGATGGAAGTTACCACACTTTTTCATTTCAGATAAATTCTTAAATAGAGTAGCATTGTGGGAGCAAAAATCTGGCTAAACAAAGTGTTTGGTCACAAAAGTAATCCCACTACAGAGAAACAGGACTGCTCGTGTGCTCCAAGATAAGTGTATTCTTACATGCTACATTAAGCTGAAGCCAGAGCAAATAAACATAGAAGAGAGACAAGAAAGATATGTTAGTGGAAATGTAGAGTAAGAGGGGAAACCAGAGCAAGAAGGTAAAAGCAAGAAATTTCAATAAATCAGCAGGGATAAGGGTGGGAGAAAGAACCTGAAACTATTGTCTGGGAAAGAAAGAAGGAAAATTGAGATCTTTTTAGTTAATTCTCAGTGTTTATTCTTGTAGGTGAGTGTTCAGATGGAGAAAGTTTAAAGCAAATAGAAGGTAGCATTTGCTGAACATGAATTTTGCACTAAGCATTATTAGGGTTTCTTTGAAGTATTTTATCATATGGGTTAGATTCACCTCACCAACAAGTTGGGATGTTATAGGATCTGCAGAGCCCAAATAAAACAAGATATCTCAAATCAACTAAGAAAACAATAAACAGAGATATCTTATCAGGGGGAGGCGGGGGGGGGAAGAAGAAAAAGCATAAATAATGCAGCAAATTATAAATTTTGTAGTAAATACACTTGTGAATTGCAAGCTGCTATGTTCACATCACAGAAAGAAAACTGTACGGATTTGTCACAGCAAATACTTTCAGTCACTGCTGCTAACCCAGTTCATTTAGGGTATTACAGTTGAACCTCTGTGCTCCTCTGAGCCTGACACAAGGGAAAACCTGCTGCCTTGGGCCTTGTTTTTACAGTCAGGGAGCTGAACCATGCCAAGGTGGTGTTACTTTTGTGGTAGTACTATGTTCAGAAATTCTTGCCTTCTTTACCACCTGACTTTTCTTCCACCCCTGCAGTTACCCATCTATCAAGTTGGTCCTTACAAGCAAACTCCTTGTAAGTCTGCTTTCTAAACCACATATACTAAATAATGCCTTTAGCATTCATAAACTAGCTAGAGGACAGGTAGCAAAGAGAGAGATGGAATACTGTATGGAGAAGAAAATTCAGATTAAAATGCACCATATAGTCATGGTATATCATTCAACCAGCTGGGCTAAATGTCAAAGTGACTGACACTTAACTCATGCAGAACTCCCACAGATTGGAATAAGAGCGACGCATAAATAGTGACTTCAGGATCAAGTCTGTTCCTGGGAGCTACTGAGGAGTCTCTACTTCTACTGCAGTTCTGGAATACACTCATCAGCATCCAAGACTCTGGCCCAAATCCTAGCTGTGTTTTACACAGCACCAAGGACTGTAAAATTCTCATTTTATCCCATTGTTGAACAAAATCTTTGGTTTGTTTTTCTGTTAAAATATACGTATGTTTTTAATAGTTTTAAGGATAATTTAACTGATAAAGAACAACACATACAAATCCCTTGTGGTTTTGTGTAATGCAGAAAGAAAATATGCCAATGATATGGTCATCAAGAGTCTGAAGTACTGTTGGCCAGAGATTGATTGCACTGTTTGTAGTCGTTTAATGTCCCTAAATCTGCTTCTCTTCTGATGAGCAAATGGTGTAAATAACAGAGGAAGCCTATAGAGGGTTTCATCCCTGATGATTCTCACCACAATTCATTCAAAATCAAGATCTTCTGACAAAAAGCCTCTGTTATTAAATTAACTTTAATAATTAGACACCTTAAGCACATTGTTCATTATTAATAAATATTTGGGGGCTACAGCTATGCAGTCCACATGAAGGCCACATGTACCTCTTTGTCTCAAGTAACTCTCCTTAACCTATATGCAACTCAAGAATTTGAAACCTTTCCATGCTCTTTCCAGGAGGACCTTTGTATAACATTTTTCATTTCTGCATAAGCAGAAGAGGCTTTTGCACAATTTTTGATCTGGTCAGATTTGCTTCTATAATTTTTAAAAACATAAAAATAATAAGCATTATTACTCTATTTAAAGCTAAAGCAGTTTGCATTTCAGAGGTAGGCACCAACAAATTGCAACTCTTTCTGACGTTCCTTCCATTGCCTGCAATACGAATTATCATATTGTGCCATGGAAAGTAAGGAAATATGAAGATAGAAAAGGGCAACTTTTGCTTTCCACCATTATCTCTGCTCAATGTGACTTGTACCTCTGCCGCTTTATTTAGATGGGACCTGTATCTACCCCAGAATAAACTGAACTACTACATATGATTCAGAACAGAAGGCAATAGTTTTAGTAAAACCCTTTCTCCTTAGCTTCTCTGAGTGATGGAGAGAGTCAAGTTTCTCTTGTAAACTGCACAGTTACACAGTTTTAGTATCTTGCCAGTGCAACAGCATGTTCATCACCGCTAGCTTCAGTGGAGCGCACAGCCTCAGCAGAGCAAAGCATGGGACTGTGTTTAACAGGTAGCTATAATTCTCTGGTCCGTTGGTTCAACAAATGAAGGCATGTCCTTTGGTAGGAAAATAATCTAGTTTTGTCAGAAATATCTATAGTCTGTCTTCTGCAAAACCTGCACCATTATCACATAACCCAGAGCTTTCCTCTTTTAACAGATTCATCTTTTTCTGTAACTTTTTTGGATAACACTTCCCTGCATATGTAGTGTCAGCCAACTGTACATTTTTTTAGAATCTCAAAGTATAAGCAAATGTTCCAGTTTCCATATGAACCTGGGTGCTTTTCTTCATAAGGGGTGCAGCCTACAAAGGATTTTCTGCTGGTTTTTGCAATTACCCCTTATTGTAGGTGCTCTTTGTAAACATTTTTGACAGCAGCTCTCACTTCTCACCTGGACATTTCAGCAGCAGCATCCTACCAGCTCTCTCTACTGTACCGTCAGTTTTCATGACCTCATGCAGAATTTCACACAGAACTACTGAAAAGGAGTTCATCAGCTTTGGGGTTTCTCCCCAACTTACACTGCTTCAAAGTAATTTCACCTCTGATGCCCCTTGCAGGTTTCAGCCACATTCACAAACTCCAGCTTGCTATGGTCTTGGTCTCCCCAGCCCCATAGGAGTGCTGGCAGGCAGGACAACATCCAGTGAGTACTGGTAGTGCCTCAAATTCCTTCACCTTTCTCCTCTCTTGCATCAGCCACCTTTTAAAAATATTTTCAAGACTTACTAGCATGCCAGCACTGTCAGCAGACATCTTGTGTGCTTCAAGGTTTTTGTTTGTTGTCACTGCTTCTCAGCGTGCCCATCCTTCTTCTGCTAACTTTGGGGTGCTGTGAGGTTTTTTGCCACTGTGTTGCCCTTTTCTACATCATAGGCATGATTTCTAGAGAAGACTGTGGACGCTGAAACGTTGGCAGGCTGTGCTGTCTACCTGTCCATCGAGCAGTTTCAGGAGGGTCCAAAGCTCTCATCCACTCCCCACAGCAGAGCCAACCCCGGGTTCTGCTATGGGTGCAGCACCTTCTCTATAGGAAACTCTGTTTCTTGGGAGGATACTTTATGACTAACTCGAATTCAAAAAGACTTTAAATTAACATTTAAAAATGTGTACTGAAACCAAGAAAATATATATTTCTTTCTGTATTAGCATCTGTTTGCTTCAAAACCAAAGAAATGAAACTTCATGCAAAGAATAAAATGTTGTGGTTTAATTTGAATAAACATTTTCTTTTATGTATCTTTCTTTAAGAAAATAAATCATTATTTTAATCAACATATGCAGCCCTCTGTTCAACTTTGAGAGATATGCTGAAGATCTGTGGAGAAATATTTGATCTCCAGTCTGCAACAGAGCAGCTGTTTAGCATGGTGCAACACTTTCTCTGCTAGCCCCCATAGCAGTGACGTTATTCGTTACATTAATTGTGAGGAAGAAAGAAATGGTCTTGTGGTTGAGATACAGAAGCTGAGCATCTCAGTCCTATTCTTGGCCCCACCGCAGATTTCCTGCACAGTCTGGGGCGGGTGACATAACCTCTCTATGCCTCCATTTCTTCCTCTCTAAAGTCTGTCTAGGTTTTTATAGACAACTTTATCACTGCAGCTAGGGAGGACCTGCTCAGGGCTACGCAAACAAATGCTCAGCTGCTTCAAGTTTAAAGTTCCCTTTTTATTTCAGCAGAAATGTTTGGAGGCATAGTGAAAAATGTTCCTCAAACCTCCCAGCAAGTGGAAGATGAAGGTTCAATAAGCAGCCAAGCTTGTTCTGTTATGCAGAGGATATGCACCTCCACCCCGCCGATGACATGAACCATGGTGTCAGGAAGATAAGGATGATCAATATTTCACAACTGATTTGTCTCTCAAACAGAGATGAAAAGCTGAAGCCTTGAAAAGATCACTGAGGCACAAATCTGACCAATTAAATAAATGTATAGGTTACTATTAAAATACTTTATACATTTTAAATGTATCATTTTTAAATGAAAAAAAAATTCTCAATATGGTCTTCAAAAGCCCAAAAGCTGAGACTATGGTATATGCTGAAGTACAGTGCAATCTAGAGTCTGAAATTTTAACTCACATATCGCAAGTTACCAAAAGTCTAGAAATTTCCCTTTCCCTTTTCCTATGCTTCTGAATTTAAAGAACACTTACAGATAAAAACAAACTAAAATATTAAAATGAAACATTGTTTTTAGAAAAAATCTAGTTTGAAATAAGTGTGAAGTACAGAAAACCACAGGAGTAACCTGTTCTAATCTTTTCTGTTGTTATCAGTCTGATTTTCATATTGAAGGGGTTCTGATATTGCACATAATCATTAAGTAAATATACAGAGGTTTGGATCTATAGCTGAATTAAACTCTATGTGTTGTTTGGTGATAAGAATCATTACTTCCAGGATACTCAGTTATCCTGAAATGACCTGGAAAAGCCACATCACAAAAATACATTGTAGATTTTATGAGGTCAGTTTCAATTATATCCAGTCTGTTACTTCTAACACACTCTCCTCTGAGGGCTGTATCTATTATTTGAAAATGTTACTTTATGTTTGCTATGATATTTTCCAGATTTTTAATAAAATTCCTTTGAAAAAGCCTATTTATCAGTAGCAGGCGTAAGACTGATTTTTGCCTTGGGAAACAGTGATCTTCTGGAAGAGTTACTTTAGGTTGCTAGAAAGATTAAAAACATAATTTAGTCTTATACAAACATGAAGTATGACTTTAAAAACCTGCCCTTCTAGAGATATTGTTTCTTCTTTAGTCAAAACTAAAACAAAGAATGAAAATACTTAGCTAAAAGGTGTACTTTTCATTTTCTGCTTGCTCTTTATGGCACAAACCCACTTATCTTGGCTTTCTATATAAAGTATTTTACATCATCTAGAATTATGACCGGGTGTGTATAAAGGTTGTGTCAGCATTTCCATTATAAAACCATATTTTAGGGGGTTTATAATGCAGTCATAAAAACTCACGCCACACTGAAACTTGGCACATGAAATCCCAACCTGGAAGACTTCTTTATCACCACCATTTTAGTTAAAAAAAAAATCCCACCAACACATGTTTGGCTGTTATTCAGTTTTCTGAATGACAGGTAAAATGAGGATTTGGGGTGGGGGTGAGGGGCAGTGGCAGCCTGGTGAAGAAGCTGCTCACCATTGCTGAAGGAATGAGGAAAGTGCAGCTTCAGCCCAAGCCACACTGCCTTGTCACTGATGAATATTCACTGCAGGCAGGGCTCAGCACTATGTGCATAGCCCCTGAACCAGGCTGGCAAGGCTCCCCAGGTGTTTAACCTACAGAAAACAGTGAGGTGACCACCACTACCTCAGCCCCAAAGCTGCACATGGAGGTAGGAAAGGCTGGAGAAGCCACCTTCAGAGATGCCATCTTGTCCAGCAGGAAGGTCAATCATCCCAGCTAGCAGCCAAAGCACACACATCATTTTGCACAGAAGTGTCTGTGTGACGCTTAGACACCCCATGCTGCTGCTTTTTAGAGATACTTGTGAGATATCTCATGGCAGGAGCAGCCTTTCTTAATTTACATCTTGAGTAGTGCACAGGATCATGTTGAAGGTGTGATCGTTGACAAGCTACAGTCCAATATGCGTAATAATGACCATATTCAAATTCAGCACTATCATGCGAGGCAAGAAACACCCCCAAATCCAATATTTGGACATCACATAAAATGAGGGAGGTAGATAAAAAGTCTATGCAAGGAGGAGCAAAAAAAAAAGAATAAAATGCTTGCAATCAGGAAATGTGTTTAACGATAACAGACGAGACACTCGTTATACCTGTTGTGAAAGTCTACTGCTGTCAAGAAGGCTCAGAAGAGAGCTCAGGAAGCAGAAGAAAGGTGGCTATAGGGAAAAACGATACCCTTCAGAAATTACAAATCACATCCAAAAAAGGAGAAGCACATAAATCCTGACAGGTTAAATGTTAAGCCTCAGGAAGGCATGCCAATTTATTGAGGAGAAACTTATTAAAGGAACTCATTAAAGGAATAAAAGTTAATAATAAAACCTTTTTCAAATGTTTCAGGAGCAGGAAGTCTGTCAGAATGTCAGTGGGGTGAATCCTAGATCTGAGAGAAGTTCTTGGTGACAATAAAACTCTTAGAAATGTTACATGAACTATCTGCAACTTGTCTTTGCAGTGGCAGTCACACAGGCTCCCAAACTGAAGCTGAACTCTGGGAGAAATGAATTGAAGGACTTGTCTCAAACTGGGTCTGTAGAAGGTTTTTTAAAATCTTGAAAGTCTGAAATGTGCTCTATTAAGGAAAATGGCACTCATTCGAAAGAGCTGGAGGGAACTGTTCAGCCAAACTGTGAACCATAGTATGGAAATGACCACTTAAATGAGCCTCTATGTGCAGCAGCATCCTTGTAAGACTGGAGGTTAGATTGACCTTTGCTTTGAGCTAGTATGGAGGAACTTATGGTTTACATACTTATAAATAATTATTTTTCATAAAATTTTATCCTTACATCTAATGCTTTGTTCCTTTTATGGAAACTTAGCTTCTGCTCATTTAGATACTCCATCTACAGAAGATTAGAGACAATAATAAGAAAAAGAGATTTTTCTTCCTTAAGTCTCCTTGCTAGAGTTTCCACCTAGCATCTACTGATTGCTTTTATCGTCAAGTGGCAAAAGAAGCCATTTGTTTGGGCCAGTATCCAGGAGATTAGTCTTACAGATTCCTGCTCCCTTTGCACCACTGAGACCTGTTGCTGGGAGGAGACAATTTGTGAATGTTACATCAAAAATCCACCATTGAGCAAAGAGACCACTTTCACAATGACTTTCTGGCTCAGAGGAGTCTGGATCCAAGACTGTCTGTGTTAAAAGGGCTAATTCCATTAATTAACATCCTGAACATTTTGGAAACAAATTCACCTCTGAAGCTGACTGGGAATGTAGCCCTGAGGAGTGGATTGTACACTGAGAGCACCCAGGGCTGCAGAGTTGTTTCAACCACTGCAGATGCTTTTGAAGACGACTCCTCAAGTAGCAGGGGAGAAGTGCTACATCATGTCCTCCCCAGCTACTGGGCTGAAGGCAGTGCCATTGACTTCCTGGGTCGCTTCACCATCCCTCAGTCCTGGCAGCAAGGAGGAGTCCTGCCCTGTACCATGTCTTTCTTCTAATAGATTTTCACCTTGGAAAGGTTGTTGCTCGCAGAAGCAAACAGTTCAAAGTCCTGATGCTAGGTCACTTGTTATAAAAACTTGTTTTTCTTTTTGAAAAAACAGCAAGCTCATTATCTTTGATCTTGTCATTTAGCTTTCTTCAGTGTTAGACGCTTAATTGTTTTCCAATCCTACAAGCAACCGTTTGAAAGGTGGGAGTGTCCTCCTCCACAGCACTACAGCTCAGTGCCACCTACACAAACAGTGTCCTGCCCATTAATTGCAGATATTGTCCCTTTAGTAAGATTACTGGGAGATGATGCAGCTCTGCCATGTCTGCCACATCCTGCAGAGGAGAGCAAACCTTGCCTGTTTTCTAACAGCACCCCAAATTTCTTCTGTTTCAAAGCAATTTCTTATGAGTGTTGGTATTACCTTTGAATGTTGTAGTTTCTTAGTTACGCATCCGCTAAAGCTTACTGCCATAGAGGGAACAAGCAGGGGCCTCATGTATGGCGTCTGCGTTCCAGTGCAAGACTGGGCCTCACATGTCTAATGCTTCAGGTCAGGAACCTTTACATTTTTTTCCCTCTTCCCTTTCCCTACTTTTCCTTTGCGAAAGACTTCATATAAATCAGTGGTGTTGAGAACAACACATATGACTTCTTTTTAAAAATAAGTTTGTTTTTTTTCTCCTCTGCATCAAAATTGTGGACAGTATGCAAGACAACATGATAGTGTCTCCTTCTCAGATGGTCTTGGTCATAACCAGAACAAGAGTGCACTGATGATCCTTTGTATATGACGCACTCACAATTCCTTCCTGGAGATGGGGGCAGAAATGGGGATCACCACCTCTTAGACCTGTATGAGCAAGTCCAGCCAGGGTATTCACTGATAGTAATCCTGGTTCCTTGTTCAGCATCTCCTGAGGGATAGCACATTTTTTAATTAATGTCTTTCATCTTCCTGTAAGAATATTTTTGACGTTTATGACATGGCATCTCTCCACAGAATAACTTTCCCAGAACTGTCCCGTTGTTAGGCCAAGTTTTCATGGCAGTATCTGTTGTGCATTTAGGCATGAGAAAATATATATTCCACTCTGGTACTATTAATTTCTCTACTACTGTCAATTCAGCTTTGAGGAGACTACATCACTTCTTTCCACCCTTCAGGCCAGATGAGTAAAATACAAGTGCAAAATATGTGAGTGTTAGGGAAGACAAGGAGTTAAAGAGAAAAGAATGCTGGAAACCTCTGAAAGCGTTAGTGATTCATTTGATGTCTTCTCTTACAATAGTGCGTATCATGCTGCTGGTTTAGTGCTAGCTATGTCTTCTTTTGTCTTTCACAAGTATGTTATGAGGACAGTATTAGTGCTTTAGCAAACACTGACACTGCACAGGTATCACTGGGGTCATCTCTAACCTGCGTTTACGCCATTGCTGGTGCTTTTTTCTTAGTGACAAAAGTATATATGTTGAATTGGTACACCAGTGTACTGAGAGATTCCTTTTACACAGGCAAGGTAGGGTTGCCTTGCCTGGGAGAGGGTACTGCCTTCAGGTGGCTCTGCACCTCCTTTCTCCTGTACTCCCAGAGTACTTGGTGATGGCTAACAGCATTGGGTCATTTTTTGGGGGGGTTTCTCTCTGTTCCTCTCAGACACACACAAAAGCACACCTGTCTATAGCTGTGCAGAGATGCTGTTACTGTTACTAGTCAGTCTGTAGTCATTAAAGCCTAAGAGTACTTTGTGTAGTTCTGCTAAGGCTACTGGGCTTCCTCTTAAACTAAGCTGTATGAGCTCATTGCTGTTGTAGCACTTGAGCTTCTCACAGGCTTTAAGGAAAGCTCGCTACCTTTTTCCCCACATCATATTTGGAGGTATATGGCAACACTTTCACAGGTAGCGTGGGGGTAAGAATGCCTTACCAGACCTCAAGTCCTTCCCTGAAGTGATCCTGGAAGCAGTGTGCACCTAGATGATAAATCTTCAGGATTAACAGAGGAATTTGTGGTTGCCCTGGAAACTGAGACCATAGTCCACACTGTGTGTTAGAAATGGGGCTGAGGTTGGACATGTGAAGATTAGAGAGCTGTCACAAGCCAGGCATTGTCTGTGGATGACCTACAGCAAATAAAACAATAGATGTATGGATGGCAAAATAATAACACTAGTAGGTCACTACAGTTTCTTAATGCAACCTGTGAAGCTTTTCACCTGGCAGTGAATAAAGTGAGGAGGGGATGACTACACTCTTGAAAAGCAGTCAAGGACAGCCTGCAAGCAGATGGGAGAAGGCTTCCCTCTTTCAAGCAGTGCAGAGCCCAGGGCTTCTGGCCTACAGTGAGAGTATCTGAGCACCACGACCCTGCACCTGAAAAGGCAGATCTCTTCAAAGGCTCATATCTTTAGGAAATCTCTTACAGAAAATCTCTATTCAAGTGAGCTTCTTTCGGTTTATACTACTTGAAATGCAGTCTTTCCATTCATAGCAAATGAAAACCTTCCATTTTCTTATGACATTCAATACTGAAAATGTATAAAGAGAGTCCTCTTTGGTTTGAAGAAGGAAAGAATTAACCAATTGTAAATTCTGTTGATTTCTGCTAATACTGAATTTGTCTTCATGGACAGAACCCTATAATACAGTACCATTTTGAGTATAATGTCAGAAGAAAGTCTACATTTACTTTTCTTCCTCCCAGTTTCTTGTTTTCTGTATTTTGGCAGGGAACGAACTGCACAGCTTCCAGATCATAAAGCAGAAGTAGCACTTCAACAAAAGAAGAAAAGTTGGACTGCTCATAGTGTTAAGTAGTTTTAAGTCATAGATTAAATTTGGCGAAAAATATGAAATAAGGATTACTTGGAATNTTTTTAACTTTGCATCTGCTTTCTGTTTCCCTAAGGCCAGGTTCAGAATAGGAGAATTGTGTTTAATGTTACTGTATGATGAAAGGTAGACACTGCTTGTATTAGTAAAACTAATTTTTACAGGAATAGCTTCTTACTACCCATCCTGGACAATATAATTGCTAGCAGTTGAAGTGCAGCTTTTCTATAACAAGTCCAGCAGCGGCAGGGTTTTTGCAGACATCACTACATCAGTCAGCCCTTCCTGGCATAGGCTGTTAGAGCTATGCCAGAAATTGTTGGTACTGTAGACCTGGTTATATTGTTATTAGTCAGTAATTTCTTTCCTATCAGTCACAGCAGTGTTAAGCAGCAAAGCCTTACAAAACTAAGTTAAAAACAGCCAAATAGCTTCATATTTATTATAGAAAGGAAAGAAGAGTTTTAATCCTGCCTTAATAGGTAGTAGAAATATAGCAAATTAAAGGCCAAAAGCAAGAGTGTCGATGTGTTGGTTAAATCACAGCTCCCAGTGTGTGTGAAAAGAGGATTTCTACAGGAAGAGAGCAGTCCCCCAAGTACTGTCAATCTTAGTTATTCTAGGGAACTCAACTATGGAAATCCAAGTCAGATAGGAATATCCATGTCAGATAAGAACATGTGCAGCAAGTAATTGATTAATCTGTATCACAGCTTCCACTGTATAGCAAATGATTAAACAGATTGATCTGCACATTGAAGGAACAGCTAGTCTTCTGTTTTCTTGTGATAAACGCTTTCTCCATTGTGCTAGCCAAGACATGTCCCTGTGTATTCCCTAAATGCTAGAGAAAACAAGAAAGTTATATTAATTATTGTTTTTGCTATCTGGAGAGTATTAGCAGTGTCACTAGTGATCAGAACAAGAGATGTAAAAGTCACACTGATTTGAGTTGAGCACTCAGAAATTTTTTCAAGGAGATCAATAACCAAGTATTTCATTATGGTGTTATTGGTGGTTTTTGAAGGCCATTGTCTTTCTGGTGAAATATGTGGTGACATTAATTGAAAGTTAAAGCTGAAGTAGAAAATTAATCAAAAATGATTTATGTGCTAGAATGTTTGTCCAAAGTCTGAATTAGATAACAATAGCAGATGTTTGCTTTGCAAATAGAAAGCAGTACAGCTCAATTGACTGTAAAACAGAATGCCAATCAAGTCATATGCTGAATGCTGCAGCAAGTTAAAGGAATATATATATATAAAAAATATATTACATACACCTCAGCTTAACTCATTTTAACCGTGATCTTGCTGCATTATTTCATTACATGTATGTGCACATGTACAGTACATGCTGCATTGCATCAGATCAAAAGGGGAGGGCTAAAAGGAAAGGAAGATATGACAAACTTAAGGGACCATGGTGGAGGATACCATGGATTCTTAAAAAAACAACAGGGAAACATAGCAATGTTAGTGAGCGACACTGTCTGGTTCCACGTGTCCTGAAGACGCTTGCTTTGCCTTGATTGCACCTAGCATAGAAGCATAACAATGAGCTTTGAGGTGCTGGAAATAAGACAAAGGAGGGAGCTGGCAGCTGCCAAAGAAAGCATAGAAAGCAGTTTTTTCCCTCCATCTCCAAGACGGACATGTCCCAACAGTGGAAGTCACCACTGACTGCAAGGAAAAATTGAGGTTTTATTAAGAGGGACATAGGTTGCCTTGGTTTTAACTTTCTAATTTGCTTTTCCTTAAGCAAATTTCTTTATTCTCAAGGACGGTCTTCCTTTAACCTTAACTACTAGCATTATTTCCCTTACTGGGACCTGGGATGTTTCCTCTATTGAGATACCAGCGATAGCAAGCTCCTGGAGCTGTGGGACTTTGGAGTTCAGATGAGAAACAGAAGTAGGAGGCCAAGCCTCTTGTCTGGTGCCCTCAGGATGGACAAAAGCA
Source organism: Eurystomus gularis (assembly GCA_013400335.1). Lineage (NCBI taxonomy): Eukaryota > Metazoa > Chordata > Aves > Coraciiformes > Coraciidae > Eurystomus > Eurystomus gularis. Next base: position 264,135 of record VZZY01007604.1, read on the forward strand.
TTTAAAACTTATTTGCCTCTCATTCATGACAATTAAGCTTGAAAAAGTCCTAGGACTTTCACTAAATAACTAGCATGCTACTTCTACGTTGATTTGTAGTGCACGTTAAAGTGTCTGCAGTTATTGCACACTGAATTGGCACGTATACCAATTTTCTCTTGCTGGGCCTTACACCAGGCTACCAAATACAAATTGTTAGAGTAACTACTTCAGACACAGTTTTCCAGGTCAGCGTTTTTGTGTAAATATAATAGCCATAATTGCACAAGGATATGATCTAACTTTGACAGCCTTGGTACATTGTGTGCAGTCCTCATGGTGGTGGGCTTCTGAGCAGGTGCCACTTCTGGTCCTGCCCTAAGAGCAAGTCCACAAGCCTGCTCTGCAGCAAGGATGGTGCAGGAATGTGTGCATGCCAGGTCTTAACAAAGTCCATCCAATGTCAGCATATACTACAGAGGATAATTCCTTTAATACCATTATACTGGAAACTAAAACCTAATCAACTATAAGATACAGAAACAAGACACTTAGTGTTCCTAACTCCCATGCCATGTTCATCCCTCACAAAACTATTACTGCCTGTCTAACTTTTACTTTATCGCCTCAAATTTGCAGGAGTACATGTAAAGGTCAAAATAAACATCCAGGAGATATAAAATCCCATTTCCTTTTCAGTTGAACTATCTCCAAAGTACTAAAACATGAACATATGCCATGGTATTACTCACTACATAAAAATACATATGTTAGTAGATATACAGTATAGTTAAAACACAAAATTATACAATCTACATATATAAACCTGCAACAACATCATCTCTCAACACACCCAGTCAATCAAATCCTATATATAAAAATATTTTCTTATTCTCTACCAGACACTAGACAAAAAGTTACAGAACTTTCAAATGTCGGCATTCCTCTTGAAAATTTCATTACATTCATAAGTGACAGGATTTTTTTAAATCAAAGTATACAGTGTTACCACTTCCCATGATTTCAATGAATTCTCATTTGTTGACAGTTTCTAAAGTCTTAGCTCCTGAAACTCCAACTTCAGCTTTTTAAAAACAGGTTTTTCCTCCTCATACTAGGGAGAAACAGTTGATGTCAGTTTTAATACCTGAAAATTCAATTACCAGAAACAAATAAAAAGAACTCAACTAAGTATTTTGAAAATATTGCTCCTTACTCCAACAGAAAAGCTTATCACTAATTCACATAAATCTTCTGATTCTTTTTTCAGACACATTCCCTTCCAAATTATTGTGGTTTAAAAGGAAATCTCAAAAACATCAGGGTATTTTGGTTCCTTTTTAAAAATTATTTAATAGAAAGAAAAGTCAGTTTCCTAAGCCTACTTTTTCCTGGATGAAAGTTCCTTTAATTTTTTAAAAAGCAAAGAAGACTTGAAGGCTCAAGTTTGGTAGACTTTATTGATTTTAAACCCTGAGAATGAAAATTTAAAAAAAAAGCCATCACCTCAGCCCCAGGTAAAATATTTTCTTTACATCTGCAAGTCTAGAAACTTTCTCACTGATGGCTGAGGTCAGAGCTCTCAGTGGAAGCAAAGCATTTGCAAAGACCACCACATTTTATGCATTGCTATAAGAAGATACAACAATTAACAGTGGCAGAGTTTTATAGCTCTTGAATCTCATAGCAGTCTGAAGCCTAAAATATGGTTGGTTGAAATCCCTCTAATACACCTTATGCCTTAAGTAGTTATTGATTGTATTTATTTTTGCAGGACACAGCGACTGAATGCTATGGATTCCTACAATCGAAGTGTCTCACCTGGCAAACCCTTGGCATTGGCAAGGAACTAGTGCTTTGAGAATTGTGGTGTTTGGTTGAAATATTTCTTTCATTTCACCAGCTAGAACCTTTCCACTACTTCATCTCTTCAGTGAAACTTCTCCAGGTAAGAAGCCCAAAAGCAATACCTGTGCATAAAAATCAGGTCTTAGGCTCCCAACAAAAATGGCAGATACTGATTTTTCAAATTTGCCATTAGGCAGTGGAGCAAAGCTGGTATTCAGTTCATGATTTTGAGCTGATTCTGTAGCAAGAAAAGAATTTCAGCCAAAGTTACATTACTTTTTTTGGCAGCTGTTTGAATGGGAGCCCTGCCACTGACCCCCAGGACAGAAAAGTTGGTTGAAAAATTTAGAAATTATGGCATGCAGTTCTTTTTTGTATTATTGGTGATCTACCTGAGGTTTTCTTAGACTGGTTAACTTACCAGTAGCTAAGGATAGCAGTAATTATAAGTCCTTAAAAGACATTATAATTAGCAGGTATGTGCAATCAATAGGAGAAGCTTTAAAGGGAGTCCCAAACTTTCAGATATAGGGATCCAAATGATTTATAATTCTCCAGATTAAATTTACATTTAATATAAGCATCTAGGAAAGCGCCTGCTTTATAATAGCATTTAGCTAAATAATGTTCTATTAAAAAAATACAAGTCTGTGTGTCTAATCTCAAAGCCCCACCTTCATGGTCGACAGGTAAGCAGTCTGAGCACTTGCAAATCTCACCTTCACTGTACTGAGGGATGTTTGGCACTTCTCTGAAATAAGACACTTATATTTTTGTTTCTCAATTTCTGTTACTGCCGAAACCCAAGAGAGGCCGTCAGTTTGTAAATTATGCCGGTTTCTATCTTTCAGGCTCCTCATTCATTTATTATTTGGTTGTCATTGACTTTCTTGGGCAATTTTTAGACACTTGACAGATTTTCAGAAAACTTCAAAAAGATACTTCAAGAATCTTCTATAATTCTGTTCTTGGGTATTTTTAAATAATGCGTTAACAAAATAAATAAGTGGAAAATATGAAGAGGGAAAGGGGAATGTATGCAAAGCCTTTTTCTTGCAGAGAAGTGTTCCAATAGCTGTAGTGATTTTTTTTTTAACTAGCTCAGGCAGGATTATTACTTAGTTATTTCTTGATTACCTTTTCTACATTGGAACATGATTTAATAAGCCAACACTTGCCTTTTTCTGACCCTCTAAAGCCTACAGTTTACTATTCATAATGATGAGAAATCGCTTGAGTGTTTGTTGTTGTGCAGATCCATATCATCTTGGACACCACAAAAAATATAAATCTTTTCCACTTATATGCCTGATCATTTTTCCAATGCACTGAAATGTTTGAATTTCCAAGGTCAGAAAATTATTAATCTTATTATATGTTTGACACAATGAACTAAGCAAAACATCTTTTGATATTGTAAAGAGAAGATAAAAGAATGAATTTTTATCTTTGTAATGCTTTAGCTGCATGACTTCAGGGTTCTCAGGCTATCATAATATAATGTTTATTAGAAGCCAAAACAAAGATTTCTCTCTTAAAGAAATACCAGAATGTAATACAGAAGGCAATCTGATAGATATATCTTATTAAAAAAGAAAGTACTGTATTTGCAAAATACTAGGAATATTAATTAAAAAATGTTTAAAAACAGTCAAATAAGAAACTCTTTTCTGGAAAGAACACTCATGGTGTCTAACATGCTAATAATAAAGATTTTCAGTGGAATGTATAACAGATCTGGGGGACTTTTATTGAAAAATGCCCATGGGCAGCCATATTTTGGTTTTGGCTAAGCCTCAGTCATCGTGTTTTGATTTAGAAGGAGAAAACCCAAACCACCTGTGGTTTTCATTTTTAATTCATGGCCCATAGGAATACAAGCTTTACACTTTCCAATTTTTCCTACCCATGTGCAGGCTGTTAATCAGAAAAAATAATATTTTAAAGCTATTCCTATCCATGTGTAGAATTTTAAAGAGACTAAAGTGAAAATACAGAGAAACCATAATCAGTATTGCCCATGAGCACACAAGAGGGATCTTGCAAAATCCAGACCTCCAACCTGGGTGTCACAGGCTGCCCTTTCTAGATAGAGCACATCTGCTGCAGTGCCAGCACTCTCCAACTTAAGAGTACATGTGATTTCTTTTATTAATGAATAATGATGGAGATAAGTGAAATAAAAGCAAATCTAATGTGGCCAGGAGACAGACTTCTCCTACGTAATGCTCATTTTCTACAAGCACAAAGAGTGGTTTTGAAGAGGCTATGGAGAGCAAACTTCCACACTCAGTGAGAATCCGGTGAGTAAGCTGCAGGAAGTGGGGCAGTATCCTGGAAAAGTAAAGGGAGAGTACAAAAAAGAAAAGTATACACACAATCCCCAGAGGTGGCAGGGGTACAATTTCAAGTGACATGAGACCACAAATAATCTGAAACCTGGTACCTCAGGTGATGGACACTCACTTCACAGTTGTGCCTTATGTGCTTATGGCTACAAAGATACACCAAAACAGAAATAACCATCAAGTGCTCCCAGTATTTTATTGTAAAGGAAAAAGTGTGTTTTATGTGCTAATCTACAACAGCAGTCTTTCAAAGCCTCCATCCTTTGTCACGCAATGAAATGCTGACATGCATTTCTTTTGTCTTAACCCATATCTAGATGGATCTCCAGCTGGCAGATGTTACTGGCAGCTCTCTTTGAGAAAATACACCGGGTGAAATCCAGATCCCTTTGAAGACAGTGGGAGTTTTGCCATGGACTTCAGTAGGGCCATATTTCACACTCTTCCATTTGATAAGGGTAGCAAACTAATAGAAGTAATTTGTTTCTAAAATATCTGTTGAAATATAGGTACTTCCTTTCCTAGCTAAACTAGGCTTTACTTTCTTTGCTATAATACTCCCATTGCAATCAATTGGACTTATATATTTAAAGGTATGTATAGATGCACACGTGCATATGAATATAAAATATGTGTAAATACAGTTTGTATTAAACGTCTTTCAAATGCTGAATACATTTAATAGAAATCCAGTTATGCAGACCGTTACTTTTCCTTTCCAGTTAAACTATTTCTATAATAAATGGTCATTTTTCTGAGAGAAATTAAGGATAAAATAGTCTAGAGGATTTTATATGTATATAACCATTACATATGTAAGTGAAAAACCCTGAATCTCTTTCACTCTCCCTCATTTACATATCAACACATACATACACTAGTAAAATACAAAAAAATGCCCTAAATAAGGCTTCTTCTCTGCAAAAGTTTTAATGAAACAGAGGGAGACCACAATGGCCATCAATGGCTCTATGAACCATTCTGTGGTCAGAAGCTTGATTATATACACTAGTCATGACAAAATTATATCTTAAGGCTCAGGTAAAACCACTATAAATTCCAGAGAGACTCATCACATCAGCAAAATGACTAATATTCATGTTTATAGGTGCAGATCCTTTGTTATAATGAATTACAACAGCCTTCTTTAAGGGCTCTCTGATCTGCCTCTCAATGGCAGTTTTCTAAAATGCTCCCAGAAGCAAATGAGAGAATCAAACCTGTACTTAGACATTCTGCTACTCTCCCTGGATTACTCCTTCAGGCTTTAAGCAGACGTATATATTTTTTATTTTTCTAGTGATTCTGCTCTAAGTTATGTAGCAGGATGGGGTTCTTTGCATGCACCTAATATTTTTAAATTTTTTCAATTGTCGTACTATTTTGTCAGCTTCAAAATAGTGAATAATGTGCTCCACTGACATAGCGACACAACAACTGTTTCTTCAAAAGTGCCTGAGAAAAAAAAGATGATTGGGCCCAGAAGTTTTGCTAGATGGATAAATATTATCCAAGACTCACAAATGAGGAAGTTGAAGCACAAAATGCTTGATAAGTGAAGTACTTGTCAAGAATAACCAGAAAAGTCATGGCAGAACTGAAACTGGGTCCAAGATCCAAATTTTTCAAGGAGGTAATGGCTTGACATAAAAGTTAGCCTCAGCTTTTACCAAACCTGAATCATCATGAATATCTCAGCAGCTCCCTGTAGACACCATTCAGCTGCCAACCCAATTCGCATTAAAGCAAACATTCTGGTTAAAGAGAATGTGTTTAAATGCCACATAGGATTGCCTTCCATAGTAATCCAGGTATACCAAAAGCTGAGTTTCAGTCACCTTCATGCCTTCCATTTCTTCTTTGCATCTGAAAAAAAAGAAAACACAGAAGTAGTGAAAGTCAAACTGATTTTTGGCTAATGAATAGCCCAGCTTCTATATTTCAGGTGCCTTTCTAGATGGATGCTGCCAAAAAGGCCTGGGGTGGGGCAGGAAAATAGACAGTACAGATTGTCAGGGGATAAGAGTTTTGAAGCTGCTTTGATCCAGTGCAAGAAAATAATATTTTAAAGGTATTTGCACAGGTAAGAAGAAAGTAACACATATTCAGAGATAAATTTATAAAACTCAAAAAATTTTACAAGCATGCTTACACAATATAACTGAAATTCTCCATCATTTTTATCATGCTGACTTGCTTACACTCGTGGTTTTAGACTCACAGATGTTCTGGAGGATAGGACATGTAATATGGCTCCATAGTTTTCTAACCACAGAATATCCAAAATATATAACCAGGAAATCACTTGCAGTCTGTGTAGGGTTTGGCAGATGGTATTTCTAAAAATGCAAATATCCAATATGGAGGTAGTGGAGAAGACGAGTTTCACAAGGGAACAGTGTAACTCTTTATATGGAGTGTAAACTTTACACAGTATTCCAATATAGAACTGGTGAGTACTGTTAAAAAAGTTTCCAATGAATATTCATTTCAGTTTATAAACATATTCTCTTCAACTGTTTCAATGCCCTCTTTGTGTTTGCTTACTGTGCATGTTCTAGCTATTGCATTTACTGGCAAGAATGTTTGTAGAAACAGCAAATTTTAAGCAAGTATTAGAGAATATATATGGGAAACAAATTTTTAATTTGGAAATATAGGTGTCAGCACCAGAAATTTATTCCAAACAGTTAACCTCAACCATTCAAGAGAGGAATGTATGTGATCTGCAAGATAAAATCTAGTTTAGATTGAATTTAGGTTGTTGAATGCTTGCAACCACACACACTAGCAGTGCATGGTTTTAAATTTTGGTTAGATGAGACAAAATCAGGAAGTATTATTCTGCTAAGGAGCTTGCATGTAGTGGAGGGAAATCAGGGAGCAAAATAGTGTGAGATACCGGCTGCAATGTATTCTGATTTCTGTTTAGATACCAGTCAGCCTGATACAGTTATAAAAGGGGTATAGAGAAGAAGAGATGTCTTAGCCGAGAGGCAGCCTTCCAGGCAGACTACTTAGGCTATAACCAACTTTATTTCAGCTACAAGAGCTGCACTGAGCACTCTTCTCTTCTCTTCTCTTCTCTTCTCTTCTCTTCTCTTCTCTTCTCTTCTCTTCTCTTCTCTTCTCTTCTCTTCTCTTCTCTTCTCTTCTCTTCTCTTCTCTTCTCTTCTCTTCTCTTCTCTTCTCTTCTCTTCTCTTCTCTTCTCTTCTCTTCTCTTCTCTTCTCTTCTCTTCTCTTCTCTTCTCTTCTCTTCTCTTCTCTTCTCTTCTCTTCTCTTCTCTTCTCTTCTCTTCTCTTCTCTTCTCTTCTCTTCTCTTCTCTTCTCTTCTCTTCTCTTCTCTTCTCTTCTCTTCTCTTCTCTTCTCTTCTCTTCTCTTCTCTTCTCTTCTCTTCTCTTCTCTTCTCTTCTCTTCTCTTCTCTTCTCTTCTCTTCTCTTCTCNTTCAGTTGGTTGGAAAAATCTCAAGATGAGCAGGGCAACTCCCAGTTCCTTATAGCTGAAGGAATCTCTGCCACTGATTTGCTTTGCCTGACGAGTCATGTAGCTTCTAGTTCTGAGGGCTTTCAAAGCTAAATAGTAAATATGAATACATGAAATAAATTAAATATTAGAACGATTTCAGCCAAGATTTGCTCACATGGGACGTGAACAACATTAAATCCTTGGTAATGTTGGTTTAGGTAACAGTAAGCACAGAAAAGACCATGTAAATTTCATATGATGGAAGATATCATTTTAAGTTGCACAGCTGCAGCCACCATCTTAATATACCATAAAATATATAAATCTAGGTTGTTAACTGTTGCAAGCAATTACTGCTCCATCAAGTTGATTTACAGTGGAACTGAAACATATCATTCGCCTGGCAATTCCACCATAAACAGACTGGATTCTCTGTTAGTATAGACTAGTAGTTTTATAACCCATAAATAAATTTACTAGAAAAAATTAGAACACAGAGTAGACAGCAATGCATGTCCTCACATAAAATTGCTGTGAAATTTAACAGAAATAGAAATTTGTCTGTAAGCCTTTTTTACACACAAGCCATGGCTTAACTTTATGTACATGCATACACTTCTCAAGCACACTACTCTGCAAAATGTTTTAATAGCTAAACTTAGGTTAAGTTCTGCAGCATTTTAATGTTCGGCGTTAAGCTTAATGTGAATTTCTTCTTTTTCTTTTTAGTTCTAACTTTTGTATGGTGTTTCAATTCATATTTTGTCAAAGAAAAATCATAGAACAGGGAAAAAAGTTATCTATGCCTGAACTGCTGACTTTACTAAAGGGACAGTTTCTTTCCAAGCTGTATCAAACTCAGACAGCTTTCTGGCAGTTTCAGCTCAACTGCAAACAGCCAAGATCATGTGAGATGATCCAAAAGATTCCTAAAATATTAGATATGCCTTTATATATATTTCAGACTAAATATTTTCATGAATGTAATCACATGAAAGAAAAGAATCCCTAACAAATGTGAAAACCCAACTTTACATAATTTAGACTCTACTTATGAACCAATAAGTTATGGAAATTGGATTGTCTCTTTCTTAGTGGCTTACAAGGGGCTTTCTCCACAGAAATAAGTTCCAGTTGCAGTGAGGTTACATCCCACATTGCATCAGTAGCGTTTTACCACTTTGAAAGGACCATATGGTCTGTTATAATGAGAATCCATCTTCTCTGGTAAAAGGGTCTGATCCATGGCCACTTGGGCTTCTTAAGTTGAGGTCATTATGCTAATTTTTGCAATGTGTTAATTGTCAGTTTGTACAGAAGTTATTGTTTCTTCAGAAAGTATAACAAAATACCAACACAAATTTCTGTGTATCTGTAATTAAACATTTCATTTCTAAAATCTTGTAATCAAAAGACTAGTCCTGTACTTATGTATATTAGTAGCACAATTTTGGTGCCAAACATTATATTTAATCTTCATTCATTTGTGAGCTTTCACGGCAACGGACCATTGCCGTGGCTATGTAACAGCTCCTAACTCCTGAGCACCCTTTCTCCTCTACAGCAGTCAGAATATAGGGAATATGGGCTACTTGATGGAGACATGAAGATGTAATACCAAATCACAGACCTGAAACACACTTAGGTAATGTAGGAGTATGATTATTTTTGGTTTTGAAATGCATTATCTAAAGGAAGAGCAGGTACAAAACCAAAATAATTTCAGGTCATAGAGTTCTTCTCTGTGAAACAGTATAAATTATCATTAGCTTTTTAGTCAGCAATATAAGTATCTGCAATACAGAGCACAGTTTAAAATTTTCAGCTGTGCTCACATCACAGTATTGACATTGGAACTAAGCCTTTAGTATTTTTTTCCAAGACATTTTAAAGGAAGAAGGACTGATCAATGTGAGAAGTTGAATGATCAGAACACTTCTGACTCATCTGTTGGTAATGCAGTAAACAAGTGTGGTAAACAGTTACTTATACTCCATCAGACTTGATTCTCATATGACTTACTGCAATTTTACTCTAAAAAAACACAGCTGGACTTCTGTGAAGTTTCTCTTTTCATACTGCAAGCGATAGGGTAATCCAAATACAGATTTAAATGCTTTTTCTCTGGATTCACACAATTACAACAGAAATCAATATCTTTCTTACACTAGGCGATTTCTTTTCCATGTATTAAAGATAGAATATATTTCCATCCATAATTTTGAAAGGAAGTGGTTACGTTTTCACATTCACAAAGTGCAAAAGGCCACAATAGCTTTCAGTTTAAAATGAATGAAGATAAGCCTAACACAAAATGGCACTGAAATCCTGTTCCTCCTGCAGTCAATGACAAAGCACCCTGTAGGACCATGACCATACTCCAGAGATATGCATCTCTGATGCTCTGATGTTTCTCCCCAAAAGCCATCAGCCGAGATCTGGGTACAAGTGACTGTGAAACAGCAGAAATTTGTGAAGTGTTAAAAAAATGTAAGCTCTACTTAGAACCAGAATATGCCAGTTTTCACAGATATAAGAACATACCACATTCTTATTTTCTTCCTATGGGAGGTCAGTGTTTATACTGCAGATGTGCCTGCCAGGAAGAACATTTTTGCACTTACTCTTCTTCCAGTTGCTAATCTGCACATTCATTTGCCTCTGCTTGAAGAATGGTTTGTCTGAGCTTTTCCAGCATTACTGATATTAGACCCAAACACTTTCACAGATTCACATTATTTTGCCTTCAACCCTCTGTAGCAGACACAGGATGCAAATTTTGTTGTTCCCCTCAATTTGCCTTTCCCTTGATATCAGGATGTGACTGCCTTCAATCCTACCCTAACCACCAAAGTGGATTTTGGAAGCAGGGTCTGAAACTACAGGAAACCTTGACAGTGGAAGTGTGGCTTGCTCTAACCAGGAGCCTGAGAGCCAGCTTTTCTGGCCCCCACCTTGGTCCTCGCTTCTGTAAAGTCCCTGGGCCCTCCTCACAATCACCAGTTTGGCCTCATGGGCATTGCCCTCCTGCAGCATCATGCCGGTGTGTCTAAATAGGCTCATAAAACCCTTAGGTATCCCTGGCAATAAGCTGAAGAGGAAACATAGCAGGCAATGCCTCATTATTTTATTTTTCAGTTGTTAAGCTCACCACAGTCTTGTCTTTGCCTTGTGTAGGGAAACTAGCAACAAGATAACGAAACAGCAGAGTTCCCTTTTAGGGTTATTTGCAGGCTACTTCCTAGTGGTATTCAGTATTCATTATTCCATGCTGTGCATTCTACCCCAACTTTAACCAGACAGCAGAAAGAAAGGAAAGATCAAGATGGTTTCTCTTACAAATTTGCATGAGCTTGAAGCAAGGACAAAAAGAGCAAGACCTCAGCGTGGGACTTTTCCATCAAACGCCCTCAGGTTTTAGCTTGTTTTAGTAGAGCTAGCCAAACAGCCACCAGCCAGCCTGTTCAGGTCTTTTCCCTTCATGCTTTCCTGGTTAGACAAAAAAAAAAAAAAAGAAAAAGAAAAAAAGAAATACATTAACTTCTCAGCCAGGCTGTGCCTGGGTTTCTGAGCAGCTCTCTGCAGCCACTCTATCACAAGTAGCAACTGCTGCTGGCTCCCTGGACACTGGAGACAACAAGATGCCTCTCCTGGTGTCCAGCTGCACAGCCAGGAACCTGATGACACACACAGGCTTTTCCAAAGGATCTTGCAGCCCATAAGCTATTCTCAGAACACCTAAGATCAAAACACATGGTTTTTACCTCTAGCTGGGGAGAGCCGAGCCCATGAGTGAAAATGAAAACCTGAGGAGTGTGTTGTCTCACTGCCACTCTCCCTAATCCTGCAGTTTGCAGGAAGATCTTAACTGAGCATTTCCTAGTTTTCTAGTGTGTGTTTGGGGTTTTATTCTCTGACATCCCAGGAGGTAGAGTTGAAGGAGGTATTGTGAGAAACTGCAGCCAAAACTCAATCTTGATAACATTTTTATGAGGGTGAAACTACAAAGAACAACTCAACAGCTGCCAACAGGGCTGTGTTAGCATGAAAGAATCGCCAGAAGCAGGAGAGTAACATTCATGCTGAAAATATGATTGATCACTTCTTTTTTTTCCTGCAACTCTGCCCTTGTCCAAATCCAGGCTCAGTGAGAAGGGACTACAACTGGGGCTGAGCTCCATCTTCAGAGATAGCTGCACTTATTTCCACTAAATCCCTGGTTCACATACCAAGCCCAGGGCAAAGCTGGAGGCTTGTGGATGGCATGTAACCCTGATCTTTGGTTTGTGTAAAAATGACAGAAGCAAACATTGGTCACTTTTTAAATTCTACCAAAAGGCAAGTCAATTCATTTATGCATGTGCCAAAAAGCTGAGGTAGTTAACTAATCACTTTCTGCTTTGAAAATACAGCATGCTGCTAATAAAGGTCACTTTACCTTTGTTTCAAGAGGAGCTCGGGGATTCTCCAGACAGGTAAAGACCTACATCACTGTTCACCTTCAAATATACCAGCTTACTGTGCATGCCTTCCTGAATAACATTTACACTAAAAGAAAACAAGTATTAGTACTGCTAAAGTTAAGGATACTAAATTGATGTGCAACCACACATGCCCTTCAGCTGACATGCTGATTTGTCGTGATCACAGGTACCGTATATAACTTGTGTAAGAGTACATTTATGTAATTTACTTAATTTAACATCTGATTTGCATATTTAAACATCTACCAAAGAATTTGCCTCTGAGTAGGGTTTTTAGAACAGAAAAATAGTATAGAATCTGGAAAATATATTAAGACCTTTTTCTTAATTCTTTAAGTTCCCTGCTGCTTACAGGAATTAAGTATGGAAACAACATCTGTGTAATATTGTGAAGGATTTGAAAAGGGCTCCTCAAAAAGGGCTGACACAATCTTACTCCTTTTAGAAGAGGATATGAAATGAATTGCTTACTTTGGCTATTACATGTACTCCCTTCCCCCCAGCAGCAGAGCCAAGAACTAGTGGCAAGTCTGAGAAATTTTTTTACGGGGAGTCCTTCAAATATTTTTGAATGTTTGCAGTAAGACCTAAGAGAGGTCCCCTCCCATAAACATAACAAAGAAAATCGCTACACTAAAGCCCCACTTAAGTGAATGAATAATAGAATCTTATGATTAATTATTCACATCATACCTTTGCATATGACCCTGACAGCTGAAAAGGATAAATGGGTAAAATAAATATAAGAGCTTTTAAAAAAATCATAGACAGTTGTTTAACCTTAATTAGTTATGCAAAAATAATATCATTGTCCAATCTAGTACGTATTAGACGTAAACTGGTAATTATCAGCAAGTCCAAAGAAGTGTCATTTGACGGTGGCAACATCTCCATCAGTGAAAATCTAAGTGGATGCTGCCCTGTGTACATAACAAAGAGTTACTTGTCAGAACTGATCATCTGCCCAGATTCTTGTGACACCATCCTTGGAAAGGTAGACACCCCTACTTTGGCATATAAAAACAGGTATGTTTCCAAAGTCATTAATTAATGTTTTAATTTTGATTTGAGTTTACCTCAGCCTTAAAGATCACCTTAATTACACTTTCAGAACTTGCCTGGGACTAATTATATTTATTTTGTATCCACTCTGAGGTTACTCATGTGTGAACACACAAAAATAACATGTTTCTTCTACTTTCCAGAAATATTCCAACTGATTTTAAATGAGAAGTTTGCCTAAAAAAGAAGATATCTTTTTCAATTGAGGGACAACAGACTGATTTGGGGTGCAGCTACATGTTATATAAAGCCTCTTCCTTCCTTAGGGAAGCTAATGTCAAGTTCCCTTTGACTTGTAATTGGAATAACAGAACAAAGGGCTCTCTTATAAGAAAACATAGTAGCAAATGCTATATATCTGAGATAGGATTACTAAACAAGATCACCTAATGTATGTCTCTCCTCTTCTCTACTTCAGGCATGCCCATTTACATTACTTTCTACTCTCATCGCTCCTTTTGTATCACAGATGAGCTTAGCTGCATCAATGTCTCACTGAGCTACCATCTCCTAGCAAGAATAAAGGGGACACCAGCATCCTGTGGACTCAGCCACAGAGAGCAGCTTCTGTGGTCTGCAATATACAATATCACTTTGTCAGGTACCTACTTGCAAATACATATTCTACTTAGCAGAAAATTGCCATGATGGCAACTCCACCTGGACAGCTGCATCAATGTCTCACTGAGCTACCATCTCCTAGCAAGAATAAAGGGGACACCAGCATCCTGTGGACTCAGCCACAGAGAGCAGCTTCTGTGGTCTGCAATATACAATATCACTTTGTCAGGTACCTACTTGCAAATACATATTCTACTTAGCAGAAAATTGCCATGATGGCAACTCCACCTGGACACTGTTGCATTTAGAGTTAGATAAAGCTGTCCAACATGATTCTTTAAATAAAAATCTGTTTTTCTACAAATGGAGGAAAATAACCAGAACTGTGTTGTAAAAATGCAGATTCAAAATGTTCAGGCATTTTGACCAGCTGTACTTGAAATACTATAAATGTGAAATAAGTTGCAGAAGCAAACAAAATGCAGACTTACATCCACTGATGAGCTGAGGATAGCTCTATTCTCCACTCTGCAGAGATTTTTGTCCTCCTGGAGGACAGGGGAGGGAATACCTGGAGGATAAAGAAAGACATCTTTCCCAGGAGCACGGGATCAGCTGCAGCATGGCTCTGCGCCTCTGCTCCCCTCTCATGGACCAGCCCCTACCTAATACCAGACACTTCGTGACTCAGTCTGAAAGAACTACCGTGCTGAAGTTTTCCATGCCCGGTGAGACAAGGTTCTCCATGCATTTCCTTCTGTACCAGGTGCTGGACCCTCGCTTGCCCTTAACTTGCCAGTTTGGCAGGAACAGTGGAGTTCACTGAAAAGTTTATTTGTAGCAAGAATATTTCCATGCATTAAGCCAGAATCCAACAATGCTCTTTCAAAATAATGCTGTCTAGTAAAACCAACCAGCTGAAAGGCATTTTGCACAGTACCAAAAATGTAAATAGAATGGACAGTTGGCCAGTTACTATGCATTTGTGTAAATATGTAGTCACTGGGCAAATCCAAAACACACATGTAGTTTAGAAAATAAAACAGATGGATGTAAAAATGAATTGCGTTAAAATAATTGTTCTGTGCAATTATGCTGCTATTGTTTTACTGTGTAACAGGAACTGATCAGGAAAGAGAAGATGTCTGTATTTTCATAATGGTGTTTTAAAACTCTGTGCTTACTCCCATGCATTTCTTAGTCATAGGAAAAGTCTCCACTGAAGCTAGCAAGACTGAGTCCTCCAGGATCAAGCCCTTCATTTGTGCATTAACAGAGTACTTTAGCCTCCAGTATATTTAATCTTCCATACCTAAAAATTTCCCAATAGTATCACAAATACTTCATGAAAAATAAATATTTAGACAAGATAATGTATATTAATGTAGAATCTATTTAACATTGATTCTTTCTTTCCGTTACAACTCATCTAATGCCATGGGCTGATTAGATCAGCCCGCATACACGTCAACAAGGCTCGCTATCATCTAATTTGTCCTCGGGATACTAACTTCTAAAATCGTAACATTTGGGAATTATTAAATTTAAATAAAATGCTTTCGATTTTCCAGTCAACATTCAACCCTTTATTTCAAAAGATAAAAGTACTCTGAATCCTAAAAAAAAAAACAGAAGAGCACCAGCGATATGATCAGAGGACTTGTTCTTCACTTTCACTGAGGACTTCAGAAGCAGCAGCCAAATCAGGCAGGAAAGCAGGGAAGGACAGCAATTTTGCCTTTCATCCACTGAGCCTTTTAAGGGGATCGTGGTACACTGTTGTAAGCTGCATCCATGGTGCGTATGCATGTCCAGACACATGATTGCAATCAGGTAGTTGGAACAACTTTTCTATCAGCAGCATGTGAAAGATTGGCTAAAGGAACATTGAGGCTCTGAATTGCTGGGAACGTTTGATCCACTTTGCGGCACTCTCCCTGTGAAAGAGCAGGCTTGTGCCCAGCAGGTCAAGAGGACTGCCGTGCAACAGCCGAGCCTCAGTGGGGAGAGCTGCCACATCGTTCAAGAGATGCTCAACACCTTGCCGGGAAACTGTGGTGCCTTCCTGACTCACAGCTGCTGGCAGCTTCTGCAAATGGACAGTCCCAGGGATGGCTGCAGTTTGGAGGTTGCTGACCCACACCTTGTCCTCGCTGAAGCTCAGGCTAGGTTGGGTGAGGTTATAAACTGCCATCACTCCCCTGAAATCACAGTTTCTTTGGTTGCAAAGAAGAGGAAGTAAAGGGTCATGCAATGTGGAAAACCCTCGGCTGGGGCCCCTGAGGCAAAACTTCTTGGAGTCAGAAGCCTGAATAAAAAAGCCAAAGAAGCCTTTGAGCCCAGAAAAGGATTAAATGGATTTACTGGGTCCAGAGAAAAGCCAAGGGGAAACAAGGGAAAAAAAAAAAATAAAGCTGCATTGCTCTCTTCAGCTCAGTGCTGTTCAGTAAAGAAGAAATATGAGTTACAATGAACTGGGAAAGGATTTTTTCTGAGTGTGTGTAAGGGAAAATACATATTATTTGTGCTTATTTTATGTTGTCCAATAAACCACTCTGGGAGAGGGGTAGCCATATAGATTTCTGTATATTCATGGGGAGCATGGAAAGGGAAGCTGGGGCAGTGGGCACGCTGTTTCAGCCACCCATTGCAGGCTGGTGCTGGAGAGAGAGTTCTTTCAGATTACTTTGTTAGTGGCCATTTTCTGACATGCAGCACTTGAGTAAAGGCTGCCTGTACCCTGGCCATGTTCTTCAGGAACCACAGAACTGCCCAAATCCCAGCTATGGCAACAGCATTACATGTGCTAATGGATGCAATATAAATAGCTTTTATGTTTCTCTTATAATTTGTCTTTCTTATTGTATCAGTAAAACACACGATCCACACCTTGAAAAATTCGCATTTGAAATGAGTGCTTGTATGCAGGCTTTCTCTTTATTTATATTTGTGTTTAACTTCCACTTTTTTAATACTCTAGGTCTGCTTATCTGTAGTAGACACTTAATCTGATGTGAACAATATTGATGTCTAAGGATGAATGGAAATTCATGACGCTTATTTTGTTATTCAAAAGTAGATGCTGAGACTGTGCATTTCTGCTAGTACAATCATTTAGTTGTTGGAAGAACAGTATAGGCCTCCATTTCTGTTTAAATATCAGTTGAAGATAGAAAAAGAGTAATAAATACAGGCTTGCCACTAATTTATCAAAAAGTGTCATAGATGGAGCTACAAAAAATAGCAGAAGTTGCACTGTGGCTCTAAATACCAGGTCTCCCAGTCAAATTTCCATCACTTCTCTGGAGTCTTTCCTTTATCTGTTTTTTCCCTCTGAATATACATGGTTGCATCATTTCTGCTGCACTTCTACATCAGCCCGAATATTTTAATAGTGTAAAAAGCTATTTATGTGTCTTTGGATAACTCTTTCTTGTCCTCTTTGGGCTGCTCCTCTTTTAAAGCATGGGCAGAGATATGTTTTGGAAGAAACGTACATCCACACATCTTTGTATATTCAAGGCCACATTTGTTTGCAGCAATTTGCTGCATGGTCACATGATAATTTCTTCACTTTCAACTTTATTTAATGCATTTCTATAAGAATGAATAACTGGACCATGAACTCTCCTTTATCAAAGTATATATTTGTAGGCTGAGATATCTCTGAGTACACAGATACCTGATTAGGTAACGTGTTTGCATTCGGGCTGTTTGTGTAGCTGTTGAGCAGCAAGAGTCTCTGAAGCACCGTAACAGAGTGTCAAATTTGCTGAAGTTTGAGAACCATTTATGGCTTCAGATAGCGATACTTTGCTTCCTGCTTGTGTACAGAGTGGATAAATAAGTTATTGTAGTGTTCCCCATCCCCAATCACACAGAAATTATTTTGCCATTACATGGCTTCAGCAATAGGGTATACACATCAGGACTGCCTTACTAACCTAAACAAGAATGACGGATGTGAGTTTCTCTGGAGTCGGATCCTCCTTGGCTTTTCCTCTAGTCTGTGTCCTTAGACCTATGAAAAATGGACATTAAATGATTCATACCCACTCTGCACGTAATATGTTAACTCACATGTATGTAGCAGGGGAAACGTGTACCTCTGGAGGCATGTCTGTCTTCACCTGTGTGATTGACACAGAACAAATGATATTTGAAGAGCTTCAATAATTTTTTTTTTCTTAAAAACTTTCCTTAAATCCTTAAACAGATTAAAATGTCAAAATAGCATTTTCTTTCTTCACTGAGGAAAATATTTCCCTTCCCTTCACTTTCTATTTTTTCTTTTTTTTGACTGCGGAGAATCAACAATGTAGGAAAAAAACTTCCAGCAAAGGTATATTCTCTTATGCCACACTCCTCACGGATTTTCCCCATTCCTACTCACTCCACCTCAAAGGAATAATTAGCTCCTAAAAAATGTGTTTCATTTTGGCTGGGAGAAGACAGAGCATGTTTTTAATTAAGGAAGTGCTATTAAAATAAACTTTTCTAGGAAAATGCGCACAGGGTAATATATAGCATAATTAGAAAAATACTTCCTTTTTTTTTTTAATTTTTATTTTTTTTTTAAAAATGGCTGACTGAAAAGTTGTCAGCCAACTCCAATATCAGCTTGAAAGCTGTTTCTTACTGTTCTCATTCTGCTCTTGGATATGCTCTACTTCTTTGGCTCTTTCTTTTCCTCAAAAAGCAGTTTCCAAGTTTTTGCTACTTCATCTTCTATGTTAATTGTCTCTAAATTAGCATCCAGAAAAAGTATGGGTATTTTTCTTTCGATCAATATCTGTCTGCCAGCATGGAGTCTTGCCTCTAACACTTTGCTGGTCACATCATTTTTATGCCTCATCCTTCTCGTTGATTCTCTACTCTCTGATTCTGTTGCATCTGTTACCACTGTATTCATATATACTGACATTTCAAGGTTTCAGTGAAATGTGAGTCCTGCCTCACATGTTTACCCCCACCAGGTTTTCAGCTCGGAATTGCTATGCTAATCTGCAGTACTTTAAAATCAGTGGCATGCTGATGGCTTTCTTAATGGCTTCAGCTTCAGGTTGATTTATTTTCTGAAGTCTGAACTCCTCATCAATAACTAGAGGTTGAAGTTTATAGAAACGTTATAATTTGTGCAAATCTTGTATTAGCAGGGCCCTGGGGAACCTTCAAACAACCCAGCAAACTGTGTGTTTCCTCCTGTAAAATGCAATTGAACTGTAACTCTTTTCTCTTGTGCTGTCTCATTAACTTCAAAATATTGCTTCTGCCTCTGTATCTGTGTTGGCCAGGTCTCTCTATAAACTCGTATCAAAAGGCATCAGTTTTTCCAATATTTTCTGACATACTGTCACCATAACTGAGCAAGTTACATTATTCAAACCACACGGTAAATGCTCTTCAGGTGGAAATGGCAGGCAAAGCAGCAGGTTGTGTCAGACCAAAACACAATGTGAATTGTAGGATTCCTTCCCTCAAAGGAAAAATGGCAGAAGTCCTTATTTTTGCAGGCAGGATATCTGGCAGACTTTTGTTTCTAAACTAGCCATACACTGATTCTGTGGCTGGTACCAGGACTGGTTTGTTTGCTAATAATAACCATCATTGAATAACAACATCACTTCAGAGAAAGCAGTACAAATCTGAATATTAGCTTTAAGCTATTTGGACTTGTGATAACTTGAAATTAATGAGCTGCTTACTATTAATACATTTTGAAGACTGTCCATAAATGCCTTTTGCTTTTTTACTCCCTATATAGAACTGCATTTCAATTATCACCTTCCATTGTCTTCTGTGGTACCATACAAGTATACTGTTCTTTTAACCTTTTTTTTTTCTTCAATTCAAAGCTGAATAAGCACACTGATAAACCTGCTTATAGTAAGTTCTAGCATATTCCCAAACCAGTTTTAATTATGCTGTGGTGCACAGGAGTAAACAAAGGTTTCAGGCTAAAGTCCTGGAGGACACTGGTGCTCTAAAGCAACACTGATGTTTAGATAACACATACCACAACCCCAAACATCTAAGCAAGGTGCCAAAGCTGTGGTGCCTACAAATGCAATTTACAGAAGTCAGATCTGGATGGGTGTCATTGCTCATTTAGCCACCAGGAAATGCTGAAATGACAGGTCATATTTAAATACCTCTGCCCTCTTTGGGTGTTTTTCAGAGTACTTCTGCCTGCAGGGTCTAAGCTCTGGGAAAGCGGGTATAAGGCAATGCTGCAGCAGAAGTTGCAGCAAGTGTTTGAAGACAGCACTGACCTGGAGTTGAGGAGTACACCATGCTGTGGGGGACGTGGGCTGCAGCCCTCTGTCTCTGCAAGGGTGACTTACGCAACTGCTGACTGGACAGAACAGAAGTTTTTTGGGAACGTGGGATCGATGAGGGCTCACTTCTCAGGAGGCACCCGTGATGAAAATTTCATCTACACCAAGAAAACCAAAACTGGACTAAGGACTGGAGCCATGGCGAAGTCAGAGCAACAGCAGACAACAGTGGGACTGACAATAAGAGATGCCACCTGTTACATTTGGTCTGCCCTGGAGACCTATTTGCATGAAGGGATGTTGATGTCTCAGCACAGCACACCACTGAAGGCAATGGGGTTTCTCACAAGCACTGAGATGGAGATTTGTGCACCTGATTGGCAGGTCAGGGTCCAATGCAAGTAAATGAACATATGAAACGAAGTAACCTTTATGTGAATTTTGGTGTTGGTTTGAACATAAACTCTGAAAGAAGCCATAAAATGAATGAAATGGCATGCTTAAAGAGGTGTTAATACGGCGACTTAAGTAGGGTAATAGGAAGTTTATAGAATTGGCATATGGTCACATTTTGTTTTTATTTTATAGCTAAGCAGAAGCAAGACATTATTTCCTCTAATGTGGTTAAAAATGACTGTTAAAATGGCATTAGATTGCCTAATATTTGTATTTCACTTACTTCCAGGTATAATATTCTTTTCAGTTTACAAATAAAAGGCTGTCTTTATGAACTGTTGGCTCAGCAAGCTCAAGCTGGCCTCTGAGAACCAGACACCCCCATGTCTCATCTGTAGAGTAATAAAAGTTATGTTGTATATCCCCAACCCCTGCCATGCTACAATTTGCATGCCTATTTTGGATAAAGGTGTGCATTTGAGTGACTTGTCTACACAAATTTTGGTTCATGTAAACAAAGGAGACCATCAACTATACAAATAAACACATGTATGCAAATCATTCTCATGCAGCAAAATGCCTTTTTGTCAGCAGTTTGCAGAATATAACTCAAAAAGACAATCCTGCCTGTTGTTTGCAGGAATCTCAGGAAGGCAACATGATCACTTCCCTCACTTATTACAAGCACAAGGCTCAGCCTGCCCCTAGCATACAAGGCCCCATCCAGAGAAAATGTAAAAGGAGGAGTTTCCAAGAACTAGTTTATTCTCTTTGTTGCCTGATATTCTCCTGCCAGATGACGCACACAGGGAGGGAAGGGATTCACAAAAACCTGACGATTAAATGAGGCTAATCTCCCCCACTCCCTCTGCAGTCACTCTGCAGACAGGTAGCCTCCTCCCTGGACCAAGCTAATGCCAGCATCTTTGCATGAAGAGAAATCAGGGATGGTCCCTGGGGGCTCTGGCAGCAACTATGCCCATAGTCCCCACACAACGGGCGAGTTGGCTGGCTGGGAGCCCAGAAGCCCAAGGGCTTCCTCACCGGGCACTGCCAGAGATATTCCTCACAGCTCCCTCCCGCCTCCACAATCCCCACTGACAATCAAAGAGCACCTGATCGGTAACAGCACCTGATAGGTTTGCATTGGTCCATGGGACAGATGGAGGCTTTAACATTTGAGCTGGGTTTGCCTTTGAAAACTGATCCATCACACTTGAAGAAAACGCGTTCTCAAAGTTGCTTGAAAGAGTCAAGAGTCATTAAAATATGTAAATGGTAAAATTGTACGTGGATAATACTCTGATTACCATTTCAGCGACAGATGTTCTAACACAGAATCAGATTTTCAAAGGAGATCCGGGTTAAATTTTCAAGTATTCAGCCCCACATCTGGAGTTGAATTTTCAGATGAGCTCACCTCTCACTGAGGCACTAAGCGGGTAATTCTCTGTAAAGCCCTCGACATGTAGTCCCCATTGTGGTTTTAGTCAAATCCCTTTTTTTAAAAAAATTTGAAAAAGAAAAGTTGCAAGCAGCTGAACTTGTTTGAAAATCTGTCCCTGGCTGTCTTTGCTGAACACTTACGGAAATCCAGCTTCTCATGTGTACCTGAGCCCCACAGGCAGAGGATGCCCCACAGACCCAAGGGGTTTGTCAGGGACCTTGGTACAACAGAGTGGATTCCCTTGTCCTCCTAAGGGCTTTCAGCAATGGCCTGCTCTATGCCACGCTATGCATCAGTCTCTCCAGGATATCAGGTAGTCAAATATAATGGGTAAAATGCAAAAAGTCAAACTGAAACCAAAGCAGGCTCCCAAACATTGGTGCAGTGCACATTAGGTGCCAGGATCTGATCTTGGTTGCAGCAGTTCAGTACTGGAACTACTATCAAAGTCACAGGAAAGTAAGTGTGACTGGGAACTGGATTTCTATATGCATGTACATATTGTCCAAAATGTGACAGAACCTCCTAGGCAACCTCCATCTGTCTCCTTACAAAGTTTCAAGTTAAAAAAAATGAGCTTGTAATGACAGCTAACTTCAGGAAGAGCATGACCACTTGACTTGCACACCATGCAGCATTTGCACTTAAGGCACTCCCATTCTGCTGAAGTTACTACAGAGGGAAAAGAGCATTACTTAGCTGAGCACCTTTGCAAAGAGGACTGTATCCCTAAATCACACAGCGTCAAGCTGCAACAGCTTAAGCACATCTAGGAATAAACATCATCGCTGTGCTGCTGCATCAGGGAGAGGCTGCAAGGAAGGGCACAGAGAAGTGAGGACAAAGCTCCCAGCGGCCACAGTCCCCTGGGAGGACCTGGCCCAGCCACCTGCAGCATCAGCTCACGTGGCAGAATTGTCACCTGTAGAAAAAAGAATTTATGTGCATTTCTGTTATTAAAAATAGGCATCTTTTATCAATGTATGTAAATTGCTTCAAGAGGGGGAAACATGTTCAAGTATGATGACTCACTTTCGCATTCACATCTAAGAGTATACAACTAATAACGAATGTACAGAAGCCGTTCTTGCACATTTAGTTTATTGTGAGTTCAGATTCTAGAGTGTACGAAACATTTTCATAATCACTTATGGTCTGATTTGGGTTTCTTTATTACTAGGAGGCAAAACTTGCCTGCTCTACTTGCTCAGAGTCTTGTCTTGCACAAGTGACCTTCACAGTTCACTCATAAAAATGCTAAATTGGTATTATTGGGCCAGGCAATTCTCTGCCCTTCAGCTGCTGAGGCTTTTTTTTTCATTGTAATTTAAGCATCTCCCAGCAACACATTTCCTCAAAACTGTGACTTTTTTTTAACTAACACTTATTTCAAAGTGATATGTTAATGCGAAAAAAAAAACCCAGTATTTGGCAGGCACCTCCTTAAAGCTCTCGTGTTTTGCCATCACTGGTCACTACTCGTTGCCTCAATTTAAAAGTGAGGCATGCATGTTTTCTACAAGAAGATCAACAAGCTGTATTACTGCAAGATTATGACTTGCTCACCATTTGTGGAAGATTTGTTAATCTCAAATTTCATGAATTTTTAGCACCCAGGATTGTCTATCAAGAGGTCTCACTTTGGAAGGACTTCATTTCGAAAGTGATGCTGTGATAGCAGAAGAAAATGTATTTTATAAATGTTGCCTCCAACTAGTGGCGAGATACTTGGCAGTGTGGAGAGATGGCTAGTGCCTGATGGCTAACATCTGCATAATGCTGATAGGTACAGTGAAATGTGACACTATTACAGGTCTTTATGACAAGCTGCTGAAGGAAGCAGTGTGAAATTTGGCTGTCCTAGCTTAAGTTGATTCTTGCAGCTGGAGTCAATGACAGGGTTGTAGGAGCTAATGAAGTTGTGGGATGGAGGAGAGATTAGAATATTATTCCAAAATCCAAATAAAGGTAGGCAATTTGTGACACAGTGTCTATTTGCCAGAATTATATACAAATATCAATGGGAATATTTTCCCTCTTCCAAACTAAAGAAAAACATTTCTTGTTACTAGCTGTCTTTTGTCGCTCTTATTCTTGCATGTGAACAACTATTTCTATTAAAAGCTAAAACAAATCAAGAAGATGTATTTACCAGTTCTAAGCACGGTGAGGTTGATAATCATTGCTACCTGCTGTGAGGCGAGTTTCACATTCTGCATCTACTACTGAGAAAGGTCGGTCCCTGGCATTCACAGACCTCTTATTTTGGTTGAAAGTTTTGCTATGCTAGTGCATTTCCCAGCACTGTGAAAGGCTGTGATGAAAGCAGGTAAATAAAAAGAGACTATGCATTGATTTCAGATTTTAGCCTTAGTAATCATTAATGTCTGGATGACTGTGTAGTGATTTTTTATCTTAACTAGCAGCATTTTATTCCTGTAGTCTTTTCTACCCAGACTCACAGAATTTATTTAACTTTATTTAGCCATTCATTAGAAAGCCCAGACAAACATCACTGTTACATTTTATAAATGTTGCTGAAGATTAAACATGCAAAATATCTATGATGTGTGTTGTTTCTTTAGTAGAAATCTCCATACCTCAGCTAAAACTACCCTGCTGGGAGCCTGATGAGCATCGGTCACTTGTGAATCTACTCAGCAAAGACTCAGCGCAGTTAACAAGTCCCTGTAAATGTGCTGTTTGTCACTGCGGCTGCTGACAAACTGCGCGATGTTTTTCCACTTTGTCCAAGCAGTTTGAGAAACGTGATAGTTCTGTGTCAGGTGGTATCGGTCTCATTCACAGAAAACTCATTCAAATTGACAATAATCTTAGGAGGCACTGTTTGATCAGAAAGATTCTTCAAAATACACATTTAGATGGAGAGGGTTTAGCAGATGTCACAGAGCAATCAATTGCTTCCCGTTGAGGTGGTACGTGAGACATCCAGTGGCTCCAGCAGAGTGCAGATGACGGCGGTGCATCTGCATCTGGGGTATCTCCATCTGGAAGTGCTCAGCACTGATGTGCAGGAGGTGATCCCATAGGAAATCAAGTCTTTTGCTACCCGTGAGAAGACCACAAAGCCACCACATGTACGATCCTCAGTTATCGACATCTGCTTGCATTTTCCTCAGATGCTGATGTTATGCTTCACAGAGCTCTGGAAATGAGATTAATCTGTGGGGAATGTCAGAATGAGGGAAAAACCTGGGGTCCCTCTGCGACATGTTTCAGTCAGCTTTTGCAACATCAGAAGTGTGAATTGCATACATGCCACCACCAGGATATGGGAGTACCACCATTTTAGAAACAAGCCTCAGGACAAAGGGAGCATGGGAGGATGGGAGACATCCTGGCACCCACATGAGGCATCATGCCAAAGGGTTGCTGACACTGTGGGTGCCACTTTTTTATCCTATTTCTTTTATTTGAGGCCTGCCACCAAGAGGCAAATCACAGAGGGTAGTCCTGTGCTGGCAGAGCAGCCCTGAGATGGTGAGCACCAAGGTGGGTGGGACAGGAGACTTCCTCTTTCCTGGTCCCAGCTCTGCCCCCAAAGTGTTGTGGTGTGTGTTTCTCTTCCTCTCCTGCTTATGTTCACCAGCCATAAAATAGGGATAGGGCCTATTTAGCTCTTAGTCATGTTGTGAGCATTATTTTATGAGTGTGTTACAGTGCTTTGAAAACTAACGTATTGTCTGAATTACTGTTTTAATGCTGTGCTAGAGATCAGTGACACTGATGAACTGGGTTGACTTGTCATTAAGTCATAGGTTTGACCAGCGCACCATTCGGCACACAACTTGGAGAGCTGTGAGCTCCACTCTTGTTCATGCCATCACCAGAGCAAGAGGCTTACCTGTATTTGCTGAATCATCTGCTGGAGCTGTATAATCAATGTGTTTGTCCTAGATACTATTTCCAGTGAAAATAACTGCTCATGGGGCCACACCTCACACTTCTAGTGAGATAAGCAGTTAACCATTGTTAACTACAGATTTACATGAAGCTGATAAAGCCACTAAGCTAACTGAGCGGTAACTTCATTAACTCCCTACATGCTGATCAACTGAGGAGTTTTACAAGCTGACTAAAAACTAAGGCCACCTGGAATGCAGTGCAGGCCTCTCCAGCTGCTTTTGAGTGTTTACTGAGCAAATTTCCCACTGTTAGTGTCCACACTGCTCTGTTTCAACTGGTTTTGTAAGCATCTGCAACCAAACCTTCACTATGACTCTGTGTATCCCTTTAGGCTCCCCAGACACCTGGCCTTCACAAAAGCCCCATCCTCTGGTCCATGTGAACACACTTTCTTATCTCACTTCTTGTCTTCTCTTTTCTCCTTTACAGCAAGAAAAACACAGACCAAGCACCACATGGACGAAGCATCATAGCAGGCGAGGCATGGTTATCACTACCCAGCGGAGATTTCTCTTGCTATGCCCAGCATGAAGTAGCACTTGTACTTTTTCTCCCCTCCAGGTGCTCCACCCAGCAGTGCGTGTGCTCTGGTGGGATGGAGACACTGCTGCCTAAAGAGCCTGCAAGACCCTTGTCAGAACTCATTTGCTTTCAAGACCCAAACCCAGCTCTGCTTCTGGGCGTCCTACCGTTGTCTTTCAGCCTATCTCCAGTGTCCACTTTACCTCAGCAGCTCTCTGCAGAGGTGGTTTGGTTACCAGCACCTCCCAGTGGCAGCCTGCCCAGGGCAGCTGCCCACACTGCCCTGCCCTGCCCCACCAGCCCACCCGTGACCCTCCTTGCCAGCTGCCCAACAGCAGTTCAACTAACCCTTTGGGACTAGGTGGTTTGCAGTCTTAGAGCTGACCTAGACGTAATTGTCAGGCTTCTTTGCTGTCTTCTCAGAAAACTGGGGGCTGAGTGGACATAACAGCTTCTCTGCCACAACAGTTGTCTTTTCAGGTCAGGACTGAGGCACATTGCCAGGATAACATTAGAAAAAGAATGAATGTGCTATAGGGGAAAGCTTTTAAAGTCCTGTTAAATCCAAAGATTCATGTGTTCCTCCTGCAAAACCTTTAGACTTTGCTGTGTAATCTGCTGAAGTTTGGAGGGTGATGAATAGCAAGTTTCAGTTTCTCAGACTGCTCCTCCAGAGCTCCATACAGGTGCCCAAACCTATAGCGTACAACTTCTGCTGCTTAAAATATGGTGCTTTTTTTCCCCACAGACTTAAGAGAGTGAGAAACCACCCTGTATATATTATAACAGTCTTGGATGTATAGTAAGTCATCAATTGCAAAGAGAAAATATTTGATAGCTCCTTCCTGTTGAGTAATCAACATCTTGCCCTTTGGACTACATCATAACATTTGCAGCATGCCTTTGCAAAACATATTCTGCAAAGGGATCCCTGGCTCCTTATACTTGCTATCCATATATTGCTTTTATCATTCCTATGGGTGAAATCTGACTGATTCTTTCACACCCCAAGAGATAGGGCAGGACTTTGAAGCCAATTGCAAAGTAAGGAGTTCCTTACCAGAGCAACTATGGTTTATTTTTGCAGTCGGTAAATGTTCTCTTAAAAACATACTTTAACATGTGACATGCACACAAACCATAAATAATGGAAATAATTGCTGGTACAAGAAGATCCAGTCCAGGGTTGGTTTCAGTTCCTGATATAGTTGGAAACTTTCTGTCCACCTATGAGCAAACCAATTAACATTCCCTGTATCTCATTTCCCTTTCAGTGCAATGAGCAGAACACTTCCTCTGTCCAGAGAAGGAGTTCTGTAGCTTGACAGAGCCCCAGCATGCTTACCTGCTGCCCTAAGGAGGACTTTAGCAGGACTAAAGTAAATAGCTTGCAGTGATTCCACATATTCCCAGCCCTGTGGGCTTAAAGTGATGTTTAAAAAGAGAAAGGATTTCCAGCCAACTTGTGGTTTCACTGTTACCCTTTTACACCAAGGAGCCCAGAAACAGCTCCAGTTAAAGTGACTTGGTTAGCAGTGTTTCTTTTCACAGTCTTTTAACACCATTGCTGTCCAGAAGAGGAAAGGAGAACCTCAAAAGCCAGGTTTTACCTGAGGGCCACAGACCTCATTTGCTCTCATAGCTCTTGAAACAAGAGCGATCGGGTTTTTGCTTCGGTGATTTTTTATTCTTACTCTATCAGTTAACACTGTTAATCATGCAGCACTGACAGTTAGAAGCAGTCCTTGTTTGCCACTCGTTGTTATTACATCTAACCATCCTCCCGTAATTAAAGTGCAGGGGCTCCTTCCTCCATTTCCCCACGCACTTCTAAGAAGCATCTGAAAATCTTTATGGCTCTATGAGAAGATACAATAAAGCCTTGTGCTTGTGTTTTTCTGCAGACTCTTTCCTGACAAGCTGATGATCTTGTCATCTGTATAGAAAAAAAAGACTCATTTTTAAGGAGAATGAAAAATGGATCTCTGCAATTATGAGGGACTCACCTCTCTGTGCTTCACTGGTACCTTCACTATCATGACAGTGGCTACCTAGCAACCATGCCTTTCGACTCAAGTCAGCTTTATTTATATATATTTGTATTTCTACTGGCGTAGGGGAAAGGTGGCCATAAACATATTCATTTACTTGGATGTGGCAAGCTAAAGGGTCTTCTTTCAGAGAATTTAAAACAATATTTCATCAGCAGCTTGAAGAAACACCAGTGTCTTGTTTGTTGGCATAGCAAGTGTACCTGTTTAAGCTCACTATTTACCCATGCTTCTTCCCAGGTTAGAGTGTGCAAAAAGCAACTAGTGTAAAAAGTAACAAAACAAAGCAAAACACACAACCCAAATCCATGAAAAGCAAGACCTTACAGTTTTACAGGAGCAAGTCTTCCTAATAATGCACAGTAGCAATTAACCCCCACCAGTGCATGGTTTCTGGGCTTACCTTAACATAAGAATTACTTAAGCTTTAAATTTATGTACTTAATGTCAGTTACTTTTTGCCCAGAAGACAGGGTGGAGTTAAGCGTACTTGAGATTTGTAGACAGAGGCAATCTAAGGCAATAAATAAGTTCTTTTGCCTCCCTCCTCTCTGAAGGCAGAACTAGGTTAACCTTATAAAGCTATGTAATTGTTCTGGTTGTTTGTATTTTAGATCACTGCTCTCCCTTTCCGCCCTAACTCCTCCCTCCTCATCACCTACAAAAAACAAAATTAAGCAGAAGCCGTAAATCACTGTATGGAGCTTACCTAACTCATCCCTTTTGCAGCTGACAAGAAGTAAAATCTAGTAAACATAGTTCCTGCCCATTTTCACATGGCAACAGTTTTGTCAATTCATGAGGTGAGATACCCTTCCAAAAATGTTCAAACAGGGCTCTGTATTCCTCCCTGTCACCCTCCTGCTCTGAGCTGAAGCCTTGTCACTCCTCTCCCTGGCTTTATTCCAGCCTTCAGGCTGGTGTACTAGGTTTTTATCCACTTCAGTGTTACTTATTTAGTAAGTACCTCAACATGAGGAGGAACTTCTTTACTGTGAGGGTGACAGAGCACTGGAACGGGCTCCCCAGAGAGGTTGTGGAGTCTCCTTCTCTGGAGACCTTCAAGACCCGTCTGGATGCGTTCCTGTGTAACCTGCCCTAGATTCTATGGTCCTGCTTGGCAGACGGGTTGGACTTGATGATCTCCAGAGGTCCCTTCCAACCCCCTAACATTCTATGATTATCCCACTAGCATTGAGTTTTTCAGAGTATTTATTGATTAACCTTCACAAAACTTCTTTGAAGTAGCAAACTGCTCCTAGTTCAATTTAACATGTGAGGAACAAGGCAATATATTTAGTATTATAGAGTATTGGGTAAATTTCCTGATTTTGCTGGAATTGGGTACTGAATAAAAGGAGTTTGTATAAGCAGACAGTAATTGGCCAACCATTAGAAAGACTGAAACAGAAACAGTCCATAAGCGAATCAAAGGAAGGAGGGGGAAATTGTTTCCTTAAAGTAGACATGGTAATAAACAGACCTTCAAATAAACTAGAACTATTATATAGAGTATTGCAGAGTAAAATGAACAGCCATTATTTCTGAGTATCAGACTACTCATCCTGGATGTTAGAAGCATGAGTTCAACTTCAGGCTCTTACAGGAGTCTGAAAAGGTTCACAGTTAACAAACAAATACAAAAAGAAGGGACAAAGTGAAATGTAGCCCCATATTAAGTGCTTGGATCCTTGAGATGCACTAAGTAGGATCCAAAACTGGTGTCACTCTGGAGGAGTGAGAGACTCCCAAGGTCTCAGTCATCTCAAGTGAGGCTTTAAGGAGTCACTTCTATTCACCTGAAATCCACAAACCAGTGGACACGTGGACTATGGTACCTACTAGGTAACATTTTTCTACATCTCACATTATTTGAAGGATGATATACAATTTTCACATCATAGATTAGACCTCAGGTCTTCACCTCTAATGCCTTGGTGACGTAATATTGATTCCTGCCTGTCTTTGTGCTATCCTGCTGGGTTACGCTGGAAGCCATTATTTTACAAGAAGGGCTGTGCCAGTGAGTCACCCAAAATCTCCTGTGTTCCTGCCTGCTTGAGACAGACTGAAGCATGGACTCATATTGAAAGGAGCTAAGCCCACAGGTCTCAGTAGATTTGTGGCAGTTTTAAAGAGTACAAAGAGAGCACCAGCAGCAATTTAAAACACAGCGGCTACAGTTATTTTCTTTGTGAGGTGTCCATTCCTTCAACATGTGAGACACACCCTGAGAAAATGTCAAATTCCAAGTGAACATTGAAAAAAGGTATTTGTTTTGACAGAAGGATTCACAATGCGTTCAAATCCTGCTCAACACACCTGCTTGTAGGTACTTGGTCAATACATATCTTTGACAGCTGATCTTGTTGAGCCAAACGTGTCACTGCTTTAAGCCTGCAAAAGCCTGTGAAGTTGCATCACAACCTCTGGCTCCATTTCTTTAACAGGTTCTGCAAAGGAAAGCAATTTCTTGCCTTTGCCATCCTTATTACTTTCATTAGATCTGATCTTAAATATGTCAGATGGAAAAAGGCAAAGAGCAAGTTCAAGTTTAAAGTGGGTTGTATTCAAGGTCTGTAAAATGAGTATAATACCACTTGCCTAACTCACATGAGAGGTAAAGTTTGCAAAGCATTCTGCAGATGTCAGAAGAATTAAAATGATCATTAATTAGAAAATGATCATTCAACTTAGTCTTTGATTCTAGGCAGATTTCATTCTCTACCCTTTCTATTACAGCTGTTGAACTGCAATTTCATTTATCTTCATTGCCTGCAGTTTTGAAGTAATGGGAAAAGTTCACAGTGAAGGCTTTGAGGTGTCTTCCTGTTATCAAGGGTTCCTATTAAATACATTAAATTGATTTAAACCTATTAGTTTATCAAAAGAGCATAATCCTACTCTTTAGCTTTCAAGGGAAAGCAGTCACTATCTCAGTTAATTACTGTTTCCTTGCTGGTACCCCAGAGCAAGCAAATGTGCCATGGTCCAAAGTAATTTGCAATGACTGGGAACGAACATGTACATATTGGTTCTTCTAACTAATAAGGTTAACTGGAAAAAGTGTGGACTGTAAAATAACTGAATTTTCTTCACAAAAGAACATGAATCTTCCAGCTGACAGAAAACATATGCATGTTTTACTTGTTGCTTATGTAAAAAACAGGTTATGAAATACCCCTAAATGACATAGACATGTAACCTGTGGGTCGCCAGACAAATGCATCAAATGCAGAGAAAACCGGTTTTGACAAGATGTCAGCCATTTTCTGTGCACAAGGGTAATGCAAAGTATAGGAGCACTCCTGTACAGGGACCAAAGAGGTTTAGTTGCCCACAGATCCTGCTTGTCCTCATCACAGGCAGCTTTCAGGCCATTCTTTCGAAGATTTGTGTTATTTCATTGACAGCTCGCCTGCGTCCCACCAGCCACATGATTTTAGTGCAAGGTGACAGTAAGTGTACTGTGGGAGTGGAGAGGGTGAGTTTGTCCTGGCCGTGCTGCCCCTGAGGTATATTTAGAGCTATGAGGGAGAAAGGAGCTAGTGTTTCCTCCCTGACATGCAGGGTCCTGATTTATCTCACCCCAGGTGGATGGAGGAAACTCATCCCAGGGTGGGAGAGGTGAACACGACCAAAGAAATGGGAATGGTTGCACAAAGTATGTTGAGTGCAGGCTTGTGCAACCATAGGCTGGTAGCGTGAGGGGAAATGATGCATTGCACCCCACACAGGTTTGAAGTCAAGCACAATGAAACAGAAACCTTTTTGAAGCATATTTCAACAAATTCGCCCAGATTCTTAAGAGATTTCTAATAGAATAGTCCTGTCAACTTCAGTGAATCTTTGATTTATACTGACTGGGGATTTATCCTTCTGCTGGGGTATTTCTAAAGTACCTATAATTTTGTTATACTAGCAAGTCACAGTTATTCTGATATATGTATTATTGGTTATTATGGACTGTCATCAACCTTTCAGTCAGCTGGCCATGATTCGTGAAAGAAAATCACTCCTAATTAAACATTCATCTAATTATTCTTGCCAGAAACAAATGAAATATGCAACCAATATGTTCCATAACAGCATCAGAAGAGTACCACTAGGATTTGTGAAGCCAGATGATTGAATGCACGAGGAAACTTTTCAGCATGTTTCATGAGAAAAGGATCCATCCCTACCTTTTAACTGTCTCCCAAACATTTCAAGCAGTATTTAATGTCAGACTTGATTTTGGAGCAAGGCACACTAATGACTACAGTAATTGCTCTTTGGGAGAACAGATTTGAGTGACAACACTTTCTCTAACCTCCAGGGTCTTACTTTCCTATGAACAGCTTAACATTTAAACAAACTGATTTCTCAATATTTTACAAAAAAAAAAAAGAAAAAAAAAATTCCTGCAGAGGCTCACATTTTCTGTATGTAATTAAAAAGAAAAGATCTACCATAGCATTTTGGTGTGTCACTGTTTTGCTAGTCTGTTTCATGCATGTACATGCATCTAAGTAATAGGATGTTGACCCCTACAGAATGACTTCAAAATGCCTAGAGCTTATCATCCCCCCCGTGTCTGAGGGCATAAATCTAATTACTGAGTGCCTGGAATAGTTTTGTGAGTCCTGCAAATTTCTTTCTTGCTCTAACTTATCTTGGCTTAGAAAGTCTTGAATATGCAGTAGCTTAAGATTTTCTTCCCAAAGCATGGACATACGTGCAAATTGCTTATATACATTTGATTGGAATCTGTTGAACTTCCCTGGTATTAAAAACTAGTCTAACTGAAGGGGGAAACAGAAATGAGGTTTTGCAATATTTGCCTCATCAAAAGGGCAAATTTGTCTAGTGAGTGTGTGTTTCCACTCCAAATTCACACCAAAAATCTGGCCTTTAATTTTTTTTTTTTTTTCACTGAATAATCCAATAACCGTTAACAGATGGGTCACCAAAAGATACATTGTACCTTCATAAAAACTACAGTAATGCCATGAAATTCTCAGTACTTGTTCACAAATGTAATAAAATAATTTGTATTAAGAACCCTTCCTCTTTTCAAGCTGAGGAAAATGCAACATCAATAAATAAGTAGCAATTTGTGGGGTTTATGTTGTTCAAATACGTGGCAAAAGCCTGGAGAAACAGGTTGCTTCTGATACCATCACATCTGCAGATTAGCAGGTTCTGGCATGCTACTTCTCTGTAATTATTTATTAAAAGACCTAAAATGAATGTTTCAAAAGGATTTTGCAGAGCCACTGGAGTTTGGGTTTGTTTCTCAATCCTGCCACAGCTTTTATGTGCAAGAAATTTAGAACCACACTGGTTGAAGCAGGTAGATGCTGATCTCCCTTTGAAATCAAGACTTACATGTGTTTCTTATGAAATCGTTGGGGAATAGATAGCTAAGAAACTTCAAAAATCTAGCCTCTATGCTCTCAAGAATAAGCCGCATTTGCAAGCAAACAGTACAATGCTCGATACAGCTTGGGAGTTCAATGTAAATTGTATCTTTGAGATTTCTTGAGATCAGTTTGGCTTTTCATAGACAGCTTAGTGTTCCGGGGACTTCTTTCAGTAAACACAAAATATTTCAATTTTTCACTGAAAGAGTTACATTTTGAATTCATAAACTGTTTAAACATATTTTGATTCCAAACACAATTTGTTTCATGTTTGCCAGAAACAGGTAATTCAGCAAGACAAATGATTGCTGCTGAAAACGATTATTAGAGTCAAGACATTGAATATATATGGATGTTGCTGTTGTTTTATTACATGGTAAATACCTGTTCTCTATGGTCTGTGACAATTGTGTTAAGATCTGGGGCAAAAGCACTTCCCTCTCCAAGAGGCATATGTGCATCACCTGAAGCTGGCAGCTGCAATACAGGCAGCACTTTATCAATACACTTCTATACTACTGAAATTTTTGTGACTGTTGAATGCTACCGTCAACGTTTCCTCTTTCTCATTCTGAAAATACAGTCAATTTAGCTTTATTTTGTAGTTATGATAACCAGAGATTATTGCTGACCTTAATCCACAGATCACGTCTGCCTTACCACATTGACCAGATTAGTCATCCAATAGTCAGATTCGTAGTCATCTTTCTCTTGGTTTCCTTATTATCATTTTATTATCTGCAAATTCCCGCAAAACCACACAGACTTCCTTGCCAAATCTGACTACCACTACTCCCATAAGATGGAGGAGTATTTTGGCAAGTTGTGGCCACAGGAGGATGGCAATTAAGAAACTGCCACTGTGGCTGCTTGCTTCTGTGATTGCCAGCAGGCACCAGCGAAGTATTATGGCATCTCACACAGGACCCAAAAGTTTGAAAAGCAGAGGAAGCATCAAGGCAGTAAACCTGCAGCAGATAGATGTACTGGGAGGCTGGAGAAGCAGGTTCCCTGGGAAGGCTGCCCAGCACGATTTCCCGTGCAGCCAAATCACCTAGTTTTCTTCTCCTGCTGCCTCCTGCAGCTACCAGCAGTGTAGGGCACGTTTTCCCATGGGAGATTTCTGCTTTCACTTGTGCTGCAATGTGTTAGCATTGAACTTGTGACTCACTCCTCACACAGCAAGCACTGTGCTCTCTCCTCCCCTTGCACCACTGGCAGTGATGCCTGCCATCTGCATCCATCTAGCTCAGCAACGGGACCAACCCTGGGGAACAGGACTACCTCCGTGGATGCTGAGTCTCATGAAATGGACACATTTAAAGCCATGCCCTGTGCTTAGTGTTTCCAAGTAGCTAGCACTAGACAGGTCTCTGCTGAGGTGTGGGGGAGTTTTAAAAAGCCCTTTCAATAAGCCTCTGAGCTGTTTGAAGAGTCCAAGAGCTCAACTTTGGATTTTTGCTTCTATTCTGAGGATCACTTGGCTAAAAACTCACTTTGCAGCATCTAAACATATGGGCATCTACATTCTTTATCACATGCAGCTGAGAGTCCACTGAGCAATAAGGAGACTTATTTGTGCTAACTGTTCATTTTACATTGTTTTTAATACTGCAAAATAAGGATTTAAATTTGTTTGCATACAGAAAGCAAATTATTTTTATGTTGTGCTGCCAAAGTAAAATTTTCCTTCATGCAGATTTCCACTTCTTTTCTAAGAAGTTATCTAAAAATAAATGCTGTACACCTGCCTCGTCTCAGTATACCATTCAGTAACTCTAAAACGAAACATGTGTGTAGCACTATTCTAAAAGTCTTTGTGAATCCTAGAGAGGGAACTTCACATGCACTGCCTTTGCCAACAGTCTTATTTGCTTCCCACATCAGAGAGCTTAAACTGTCCTAGCCCAGGTTTCTTCTAAAACACACCTTTGATATAACACGCTTTAACTTTTGGTCAGCCCTGAAGTAGTTAGGCAGTTGGACTAGATGGTCATAGTAAGTCCCTACCAACTAAAATCTCCTCCTCTCCTCTCCTCTCCTCTCCTCTCCTCTCCTCTCCTCCCCTTCCTGTCTCTTCTCAGTAACCCAGAAGTCCATTTCCTTGGTCTTTATAGCGGTTTGTCCAATGTTTCCATTCAGTTTACTTCCACCTGCATTCCCACAGCTGCACACCAGCAGATGTAGCAGTGCAAAGTCAGTCATAACTTGAGCCAAGGTCAGAAGCACATTCCAGCACTGGGAAGGTCCCACACCTCACACCACGGATCCTGCTGGCAACAGGAAGTCATGAGCCAGTATGCTAGCTTGTACAACAAACACATTCTCTGAGAGTGCATGAACTGGCAAATTGCAGTTTCCAATTCAGATTGGTCCTCAACAAGTCTTGCACTGTCGGATATGCCTCAATTTCAGGGATTTATGTCATCTGGATTTCTGTTTCACACTAGCTATTTCTGTCTTCTGAAAGAAATGCTCATTTTCACATTCTGGAAAACATTGTGACTGTTGTCACACTGCTATAGCACTACATCATTGGCTAATAGCTATTTTGGAAACTCATGTCAGGTCTGTTTAACCATTTTTATTCTTCTCTTGTCCATTAAATCAGACTGGCATTCTGGGCCACAGTCTCTCCCCATTGACTTCTGGCCTGTGCTAGTTAATGCAATGTCTTCAAAATTTCATGGTAGCCTCAGCTTCTCCAAAGTTACATAGATGATCTTCTCATAAATGAAACACATATAACTGTCTACAAAGACATCTGCAAATCTAACACAAATATATCTGGGACCTATAGCCAGGAACAATTAAGATCCATTAATCTTGCACTCTTCACCATCACTGAAGGTTTTAAAGAAATAATGTGGAGAGAGCCATACTGCTTGACTCAAAGTTGCTTATTGCTTATTGCTTGGGATACTCTGTTTAGAGACAGGAGGTACATGTTTGAATGCCTGGGAACTCAGAACAGATTAAACTGTGGGTTTCTGTTTGCTGGCCTTGAGCAGAAGGCCATACATATATTCTACGAAAGCTGTAAGGTGGCCTTTTCCTCCTCCAGTGGTCCTTACAAGTATGAAGCAGCTCCCGTTGGATTTCACAGGAGTGGATTATCTTTGTGTGCGCATCCAGCCTTTGGGTTTCTGCAGATGGGAGACAGTCTGTAAACATGATCCAGGGAGTACTGAGGTCAGCTGGCCAAATCAGAGCCTAAAACAAACTGAGGACCAACCAGTCTGATCTGACCTAGCTGTGTCCCACAGCTTTCAAAAATGTAGAGGT
This sequence comes from Eurystomus gularis, assembly GCA_013400335.1. NCBI lineage: Eukaryota > Metazoa > Chordata > Aves > Coraciiformes > Coraciidae > Eurystomus > Eurystomus gularis. The sequence goes on from VZZY01007604.1 coordinate 301,197, forward strand.
TAAAAGGCAAAAACCCATAAAGGTTTTCCTATTGCACTGGATAACCAGACAAAGCACACTATTGACATAAAAAGCATTTTCAAGGAAAAGTTGCACTGTGGTGTGAATAGAAAGATTTTTTCACTTATACTTGTTACAACTGCTAATCCCTGCACTTTAGGACATAAAATAAGGCCAGAAGAAAATTCCCTGAGGATTAAAGGTTTGCAAAGTTGTGCCAAAAAAGGCACAGCAGAGTAATTTTACCTTCTGCTGGAATTCTATGAATATCAGTGGAGACAAGTGATTGGACTAGTCACTGGTGCTAGTGACTAGTCATGTCATGCTAGTCATGTCAATGCTAGACATTAAGATTCCTACGGAAACAATCACTGCAAAATTACCAAGATACATGATAGGGGCACACTGTCTCAAAACATATGAAAAAAAGGTGTTGTGGGTAGGCTATAGTAGAAAACATGTAATTGCTATCACATGAATTCAAAAAGGTTTTCGGGTTTTTTTAATGACATGTTTTGGGACGAGGAAGTTCTTTTTGTCATGAATTGTTCACTGTTTTGATTCCTCAGTCTAGAGCTCTGGAGGCACCAATAATACGTAAACTAAGGGTTTCTTTCTTTGTCCCCAAATTTGCCAGCCAAACAATTTTAGGAGAACCCACCAATTTGTATGGCTGCAATAATCTGTCAAAAATAAGAATAGAAGCGATAGATCCTGATGTGTAGTAAGTCATCAGAAGAATATAGCAGTGGGGAAGAATGTAGCAGGGTGACATATAAGCAATACAGATATGGTCACCAGCCAGTCGGTGCAGCTACAAGCTTCAAAAGCTGTTAGAGAGTTGTGCCCACAAGGAAAATAAATCAGTAATGTATTAAATGATTCAGTATTATTTTGGAATAGAGTCTATAGTATGTCAACATGCAACAATTTAATTAGCCTTCATTCTGCACTAAATACCTCAGAGCCCAATCCTGTAGTTGGGCAAAATGCCCATGAAAGACAAGGGGAAAACGTAGAGCCCTTTAGTGTAAGGAGGGAAATACACGGAGTTTTTAAATAATTCTACAAATATCTCAGCCAAGCTCAGAATAATGCAGGGAAGTGGTTTTCTCTTTCCTACAAATTTGTCTTGCAGTGGAATCACATGCTTCCTAATTTGAAATGGCCGCTTCTAAAGAACTACACGGTCACATTTGAGTGATAATCTTTTGACTTAAAGAAGCAGAGGAAGTCTGCTTCAGACCAGATACAGCAACTTTAAATTCCTTGCTCTCTTTCTTCAGCATGTCTTATGCTTTTTCAAACTACCATCATAGATGATGCATCAACACAGTGCCAGCGGCTTTGAAAACTATGTAACTTTATAGCAGGTGAGGATGCAGCCTGCAGTTTGTGCTTGTGTGTGGGCATGTGTGCAAGCTGAGGGGAAAAAAGCATGTGCAAGCACAGATTTCTAGTTTTCGCCATTTGTTTATTTTTAGCAGTTTCTTGGTTCAGCCCCTGTTGAAAGTGTAAGCTCTTTCAAAGCTCTCTTTAAAAGTCCTATCCTTTCTGAGACACATTTGAGAGTATTGAAAATAACCTTTAAAATGTCCATGTCCCATAAAAGAGGTTTGGCCACCTCTTAGTTAACATATAGACAATCATCTAATGATATTTAATCCAACTAGGAGACCAACTAAGAAATTGTTCTGGGGGCAGCTCTTATAAATCAGGTTTACATATTTGCAGGAGTAGTAGTAGTGGTGTTTTAGTAGTAGTAGTAAACAGTTTTTGACCAAATTCCGATTTATTAGAACCTTTCTCAACTCAATGTAAATCCTACTCTTAGAGTTAAAAGCTGAACTAGAAAACAAAATGTAATGTAACATTTTTTATGACATAGGAGAGTGTTATTTCATCTTCTGTTGTTCAGCACTTAAAACTACTATTCATTTGAAAAATTGAGAAAAAAATCTGTAGGACAGAGTAACACCTATATTTGAGATAAAAGAATAACTGTAGACTTCTTGAACTGATTAATCTCCCTTCCTTTCTCATGAAAAAGACTTCCATATGAAAACAAAATTGCATCTTTTTTTTTAAAAGCAGGAATTGTTTTTTACCTAACTAAATAGAAGACTCTTCCAAGGGTGCTAAGGAAAATGTATTTATCCTTAGGCAGAACATAAGTGCACATGGTTATGAAGGTCAGCCTAGTTTCTAATCTAAGTGAAATACATGTACCATATTTAGCAGATGCATGTACAAGTATGCCCATACAAGAAGAGAGAGTGAGAAAAGCAATTATAATTGCTATTCCTCAAATATATCATGAATTCTCAGATTTTCATATTATGCTTTTACATTCCAAGAACAAACCTTCACAGGTCGGAGCGGGGAGAGACAAAGATAAGAGAAATTTCAGCTTCTGGCAGGACTTTTTGCTTGATTCAATGTTAAAAAAAAATAAAAATCAAAACATCTTTAGTGAACTGCAATACTTTCGTGGTCTTTCCAAAAATTATTTTAATCCCAAAATTAGACTTTATTTAGGCAATGCTGGATGGCAAAATTATGCTCTCAATGCCACAATTTACATGCCCACAAATTGTGTGCATCTATCACTAGAAGTTGAATTTGATGCCAAATACCTGTATTTTCAGCATTTATTGACAGGTCTACAAATAACATACCTAACTAGTCTGCTACAGAGAGAATAGTCTGATCTTTGTACCTTAGGGAGCTTTTGTATTTCAACAGCATTAAGGAAGACAACTTGGCATAAGGATATTTGAGGGTCTTATACACACATACAAAGGAAACACCATTGATTTCCTCTTTGATCACTATTCAAATGAAATCAAAGCAAGTCCACAGTCCTCAGGTGTTTTTAGGCTTAATACTTATTTTATAGACAAGCTAGGTTCCTTACCATGTACACCATCATTATGGCAATGGACATCGCTTGTGCCTTCCTTGCTTCTTTTGCTTTATGCTTTTAGGACATACGATAAACAGAAAAATAATTACTGTTCATCAGAATTGTTCCTTGTTTTTACACAAACAGACTTTTATACATCTCAAAAGGGTGAAAAGGTTAAGAAACTTTATGTAGGTACTAGAATGGCACAGCTGTCAAGGTCTGATCTCTCTTCCTTTTTTAATTTTATTGTAGCACAAGAAGAGTACAAAAATTCAATAGAAAAGAATTAAAGTAAAATCATCACATTTCTTATAGCAAACCATGACCAATTGTGTGGTGTCACTGAAGAGCATGAAGTGCAGAAAAGTCTAAAAGCTGTAAGTGCCCCATTATTCATTTCTACTGAAAATCTAAGAGAGTTTCTTGTAAACTCAAAACTTGTCATACGGCCCTTAAAGTAGGTCTTTCAAGATTTCAAGCAGTTGCTTCACTACTGACCTTCAGAACCACGAGTTATTTCTGTGTTTATGGTGTTCACAGCATTTATAGATGCCTAAAGTGTTGTGTTAAGACTCAAAAATACGAAGTTAAAATTGAATCAGTTTGGCTCCCAGCACAAAACTAAAACTAGTGTTCAAAATATAAACATAAGGAGATTGAGGAAAGAATTCCTTTCCTTCTTCCACTTAAAGTGCTTCGGTGATTTTGTGTCTTCACTTCTAGCCTTTGCAAGGGTTACACTTTTAAACCAAAACCTCTCAATCTAATAATTGAAAGGAATTTCTTCTAAATCTGGGATATCCACAATACTTTGTGGTTTATTGTTCTCTGAAGTGAAAGAAGGAAAAAAAAAGTTACCAAAATGGACTTCATAGTTACTGAATGCTGATTGCTTGGGAAGGCATTGATCTGCATCAGCATTTCCCAAATTCCTCAATAGTCTAGTTTGAATTTTAAATTTGCTCTCACAAAAAGAAATATTGCACAGGTGGAGGAAGCAGTAGAAGTCTTTCTGTTCCAGGCCCATCTTATGGGGTAGGTAACATCTCTAAACAGCTTGTCACCACCTGATAGTTTTCCTTACTTTATTCCTTGCACAAGTGTATCTGAATGCCTCTCTTCAATAATTTTTCAGGATCTTTTGGTAATTATTTAACCTTAAATAACCACCTACCACCTCATTCCACTTCATCTCAGTATTTAGGAGATTCAGAGCAGATCTGTCTCAAGATCTGTCTTATAAAAGAAGACATCACTGACAGAAACTCCTATTGCCTCATGCTGGACATGTACCTCCACACCAGGGGAAGCTATTTCTTTCGGATCACAAGCTATGTCTTCATGATTATTTTGCCTGCCATAGCCATCAACTGCTTGACACATGGAACTAGTTGCCAGCACCCAGCCAAGTGTTATGCTACACCCCAGCACAAGTTTAGCTTTTGACCACAGGCAGACAAAGTCATCTGGCTTAGGTCCTTATTGCTTGTAATGATGATGATGAGGGACCTCAAGCATTAGCTCCTGGCTATGCCAAACTCCGACTTCTTTTTTTTTTTTTTTTTCTGTAATTAAGAGCTGAAATTGCACCAAGGACATGACAAAATGCCTACAGAGAGCTGTGCTTCTTAGGAATGAAACTTACAGCCCCAGTACCGAGCAGCAGCAGCAGCCCGCGCCTATCCTCTATTCCACAATCTGTAATTTCAGCTACATATCTATTTATTCCAATGCTGCAGTATTCCATTTCTGAATGAGTTCCCACATCATGGTGACACATGCCTAGCATTACTGCATTTTAGACAGCCATCTGTACTGATATATTCAGCCAATAATTTGCCACCAGGAAATTGGTTCCTGGGAATACATTTTTTTATGCAGAGTGCATGCATGCCTGTCTCTAATTTCTAAAATCCATATATCCTTGACGTATCTTGTAGGAAGCAGAAATCCTATTTCATCCCGAACTGGCCATAAAATATAATGCTTGATATTAATTAGCAGGTGAGAAAATGTGTGCCATAGTTCATCAGCAAAACTTTAGCACTAGTGTAACAGTCCCTGAAAGAATAAGGAGTAGCATGGAGATGCCAGTTATCTAAATATGGCAAATGGCAGTGAAGAATTAAATAGGTCTGAAAGGAAAGAGATCCTCTAACTGATGGAAGATACGGGCTAAAAATATACCTTTGTGCAGATAAATATAGAATAATGATTGTAAAGAAAATAAGCCAAACGTGGGCTGTAGCATTTAGTGGAGTGATCTTACAGTACCCTAAAAAAGATCCAGGTAGTTTTATTAATGAATAATCCTTCAATATATTATCAGACTGCTTTATAATACTCTGATGTAGTGAGAAATGGCCACCTTACTTCAGATCATTAAGTCCATTTCCTGTGACACTCGAACATAGTCCACCAGATGGGAGACACATGAAATATTAAGAAGATACTAAACATGTACTTTAACTTTCGGCAGAAAGCCAAGGGAGCACAGGCAGGCAGATCACAAGGGGAGCTGAGGAGGTAAGAGTTCCTCAGCCAAAAAACGTGGTTCAAATTATATGCAATGCAATTTTTATATAGGCTAAAGCAGGCTTTTTTTCCTTTCTTTTTTTTTTTTTTTTTGGTCTAGGGCAGGGTGGAAGAGGGAGAGACTGTTAGAAAGGGAAAGCCTTAAAGGATAGTTCAACATAGTAAAAGAGAAAGAGAAAATCTATTACTTTAAGCTAAGAGAGATGGATTTATGGAAATAAAGATTTTCTTTTTTAATTATCAGAGATTTTCCCGTCCTTGCACAGACACTAGGCTGCTAATCAGGGGCTTTCATAGCAGTTAATTCCACTTTGAGTAGGATTAGCTTTAATATTTAAATAAATAATCTCCATGGCTTTACAATTTTTGGACGACAGGAGTCTGGGAAGGAGCAAACTGGTAATAATGGGAAAAAATGAAGACTATGTCCTCCACCAGATCTGGAAGCTAAGCAGCAGAACTGATACAATATCTCAAAGGTCTTCCACAGCCCTGGGGGAAATTTCAGAGGAACTGGTCAGCCAGTTGCATTAAATGTAAGTTCAGTTTGTTCTTGGAGGAGAGAAGACATTCCTAAGTATCTCTAGTCTACTAAATCTTTCCAGAGAGAGTACTTCTTCAGAGTGAAGAAGCAGTCTCCAAAGTATTTTTGAGGCTGTATTTAAATATTATTTTGACTTACACAAAATTAACTTTGATTTGGATTGATTATTTTGTTTAATTGGCAAATTTACACAGTACTACAAAAATGCTACATTCTGTAATAGATGTCAGCCAGATTTTGTATTTCAACAAATTATTTACTGTCAATTTAAATACTTTGATGAAAAATTCACTTGAAGATTATTTAGGTCTTGCTTCTTTCCTGTACAGAATAACTTTTCACTTCAGTGTATTTTGAACTTCCACAGACCATCATAACAATGTTATCAGTACATCATGGTCAGAAGTGGAAGTATTGCTGTACTGTTGCCCGTTATAGTATAGTGATATTTCATGTAATATACTTTTTCAAACTCATGAGAAGGATTTTTAAACCAGTTTTGAATTAGAAAGGATAACCCATTTCCTTGATTCATGGCAGCTACATATAACAACAGGCTTCGAGAAGGAAATAACTTATGGCAGCAATTTAAACAGATAGCAAGATCTTGCAATAGGAATCACATCTTAGAGGCATTTTTTTAGAACAACCTTGTTAAATTAAAATAAAACTATTGCAAGAAAAGAACAGGAATGTTAGGTCAAGAGAAGTGACCAAGGCATATACTTACTAAGGGTCATCCATCACTAATTGTAAATTCATGGTTTTGTGAACACTTTAAGCTGGCACTGGTACACGCATTGGTGCAGCCTTGCTCTGCCACCAGGGAGGGAGTCATTGCAGATTAACAACTCCTCACCCCCTGCCCCAAAACCCGCTCCTTGCTGCATGGCCCCACATGTCCATAGGCACAGGGGACAGGGATTTGCGGTAAGGGGTACAGGTGAGGAGAAAGGCAATCCTGCTTCTCCCGTCAGCTTTGCCAGGTTTTGTCTGATTTGCAGAGCTGCAACCTAATACACTTTCTTAGGACAAAAGGTAAGATTTTCAGGTTTTGTCTGTCTGCTTCAAACAAAACTGAGAAAATACAGAGTGCTCCAAGCTTCTTAGTTCTCCAGGGCTGCAGATCCTGGGAGAATCATCCTAGAGTAAAAAATTCTCCTCTTTTCTGAAGTCCTCCTTGCAAGTACTCTGAGTAAGGAACCACAGAGCTGATGTCAGCTACATTTAGATTGGCTCTAAAGTATTTTGGCATTACTGAAATGAAGAAAAAAAAAAAACCCAGATGCCCATGAGCTGACTTCTAGGTTGAAATTTGTTGCATATGTTCAAAAAATACAAGTGACATTTGCTCCCATTTATTGCAGGCAGCAGTAACAGAAATTTGACATGTCAAATAGAATACGTGCCACTTAATCTATCCAGCTTGAGATCTGGAACACAGTGTGTTACAAAGACCTAGGGAAAAAAAAAAAAAGACAAACAACATTCAATATATGTGAAATGCTATCAAAAAAAAAAAGTGTAAATTCTGTTTTTCAGCCCCCAGCTTCACAATTCTTCCTTTCTGATGTAAATAGCTTCCAACAGAAAGATTTGGGAGTGCAAATTGGTATGAAATGTTGGCAATTCAAAAGATAAAATGTTGAGAGGAATGACATAGTTTGTTTCCTTCAAAATTTCTAAAGTTCTTGGGTTTTTATGAAGCGTCGGGAGAGATTTCATAACAGGTCACATTAAACTTCCATGAAATGCTATATATTAGCTTTCTCTTCAGTCCTTCAAGAGGACTATGTACGGAAAAAGTCCTAAAAAAGCCTTTGTATTAAAAAAAAAAAAAAAAAAAAGTAATTCAAAGAGTTAACAACCACTGCAAATACATTTACTGCATTTCATTATAAAGTTAAAGTAAATGGAGCATTTAAAAAGAAATAACAGATGCCATCATCCTGGATGGATAATTAACAGCAGACTCTTTAACACTTATATTTAAATGGGACAGAAACATTTCAAAAAGATTCTTTTTTCTGTTGCAAAACATTCAGATGTAAAAAAAAGACCATTCTCCTCCAACAGCCTCCTCAGGGAAACGAACTTTTGAACAAAACTGAGAGAACACTTCAGCAGTCCAGGTTTCCATATTTCTCAAGGGGAGTGTGGGCAGAGTGTTGAGTCCCTGGATGGAGAAAAACAGTGAAGGTGATAGCTGACCCACCATCACCACTTTTGGGCAAAGACTTTACCCTCCTCAGCCTTGCAAACCCCTGGAGCCCTGCTTCCCCACCTCTGGGGGGCTTTCCAATGCAGCTCTGGCTTGCCGACACCTAAACGAATGCTGATACAGAGCCAAGACTGCACTCTCCTCTTCTGCACCATGAGCTCAGGTATAGCTTTGTGAGGGCACCATCTTTTATCAGGTGCCCTATAATAAAAACAATACTACTTTTCCCCATATATCCTACTTTTCTTCCACATTCACTTGAGCAACTCTGCTTCTTTTCTACCTCTTTGGTTTTGCAGAGATGCACAAAGCCAACGTTTGCTCAAAACTAATAATCGCAAAACTACACCTAGCTTGCTGTCACTTGGCACCTTTTTTGGCTGCAACAGTAGAAAAACTGGCTCAGCCTGACAAAGAGGTTGGAACTCTCCTCTGTTCTCTAGAGGTGATCTCTCAAGGTAAGGTTTAACACATTGTTCAGGCAATGAACATACATTGTGGGAACAAAGCTGCTTTTGCCATTCTCTGTGCCATTTAAAGGCATTGGATAACACCTTTAATTTTAAGGAACACAAAAGCTTTTGAAAAAAGAAGGAAACCGTCAGATGCCATGGTCTAAAACTACTTGCTCCAAGCTACCTGCTCTGAATGTTGGGGTCAATGTGTAATATATGGTTGTCCAGGAGCTGGGTATCTTCCTGCTAAGGATGGACGGTAATCCAGGCAGGACATTTTGCTCTCCTGGGCCCCTTCAGCACATGGCACGGTTCAACCATCAGCTGCCCCAATATATCATTCCAGGCTCTGAGTGTAGAATGCATATAAAACACAGCCTTTCAGATAAACACAGGTTTCTCACTTTCCTCTTCTGTTTACCAGTCCGTATGTGTACAGATTATCTTCCGGATTGAGACACACAGATGCTCTCCTTATTAATGTGAGAAAATAATAGTGCCAAGGGGCATTATAGAGCTATTCATTCAGTAAGGCAAAAAAAAAAATGCACAATATTATGAAGTCAGACAAACACCAGGAAATTAAAGACACCCCTCCCCTCAACTATTTACCTGTCAAACTGATTTTGAGTTTGAACATGTAGTCTGCCTATGTAGTCTCCATATTAGCAGGTACAAATTAATAAATGAGCCTTTTGACAATCCTAACACCAGAAACTTAACATATAGCAATAGCAAAATGTATAGTGTGTTGCTAGCTTGGTAAAAAAACAGAGACTCTAAACAATAGAGGAAAACAAGCTCTACCCTATAATCAGGAACAATTGCGTTTGCCTGTGCCTACATAGAAAGCAAACCTCCAGCTCGAAGCATGCAGAGGGTAACTGATGAATGTGAACATCCAAGAATGATTATGACAGGAAGTTTACATAATAGTAACAGTATCTGTCATACTTTGCGATTCTCCCACATGTGATATCTGATGTCTGACAGTGACTCATGGGCCACGGCTCTCATGTGGCTGCTCAGTTAGGTATGACTAAAAGACAAGCCCAGAATCATGTAAATGGCATGCACGTGTGCCCCAGTGCTGACAGATAAGTGGGCGTTTATTGGTGCTGGTGTCAGACACCTGTATGTATCATCAATATTTAGAGGAAGGCACATGGGCACTACATTGCATCATTTATAGAACCGTGATTTTGAGATGTCTGGAAAGAGAAGTGATACTCAGAGTCACTGTCCCCCCCCTCCTGATAAGTCAATAAGTTAGCATTTCTGTCTCATTTTAATTTTCCCAAACTTCTACGTGTAAGAAATTGCTATAGGCAACTGCCCAATGCTTTTGCATCTGCTCGAGCTGTTAAGTAGCTGATGAGGTCTTTTTCACAAGATCTGGCTTTTATTTAATTAATTATTTAGTTTGGCTTTTTTTTTTTTACAATTTCTGAAGATATAGAATCTGTTCCAGCAATATGGTGAGTGCAAATGCTCCTATGGGAGACTTGCTGATATCCAAGAAGATGTCTTAGTCCTGCTCATAAAATTATCTTTTGAGCACAAAGGTGCATGTAAGTACATATAGGTGTATGTGTAGAGAAGGGATATTAAGATAAACAAACACATTTCCAGTACCTGAGATTTGTTTATGGCTCCCATGAGAGACATGTATTTTAATGGAAATTGCTGAAGGACAGTCAAGCTCTTCATGATATTAGTATTGGATATCAATATCTTCAATGATACACAGAGAAAGTAGTGGGCTATATTTAGTCCTTAGTGCATGGTAAAACTACCACTGAAATTGGAAACTGTTGACTACATACAATTACGATTGTACACTTCAGTTAACTTGAAAAAAGGTAAAAAGGCACTTTTTTTATTTGTTTAGTTGAATCCAACATTTTAATACTATTCACAGCACTTTCATGACTGAACAGCTTCCCAGGAATCTTATGAATTATTAGTTTACAGATAATGTTTCACATATATTTTCTTACACAGGTTTAAGTTCCCTGAAATGCAGCCTGATTTCATAGGTTCCATCCTTGTAAACTTATTTGTGAAGGGAGGATCTCCAAAGTTCGATGGCTGTCTGCTGCTGATGAAAGTGAGGCAAAGGCCTATAAAACAAATAAAAAAGGGAGAGGTAAGATCAAAGTACCTCATTAAGAGCCGTACGTTACAGCCTTGTCCAACCTCTGCCTGCAGAGATTGTATACAAGTCTGTCCTCAATTAGCCAATAGCTTGTTCCTGCGGCGCTGGGGAGGGAGGAGGAGGAGAGGCCTGGGGCAGGAACAACACAAGTGCTAAAATTACCTGTGCCCTGTACTTCCCCATGTGAGCCATCCTCACTGCAGTTCACTAAACGGGGCCAGAACCCTCACTTGGTTTTGGAGCAAGTTGTGACGTCATTCACAGAGTTTTCTAGCAGCCAAGTTACATTTCCACCCGAGTACTCCAGGAAACATACAGCAGGTATTTGACATGTATCTTCATAGAAGCTTCTAATTGTATTTGGCTATGTAGGCACACATGCTTACACCTCTTCTGACAGCTGCTGGCCAAGGAAAAGACCTTGGAGGAGATGCTTCTGTATCTACATCGATTCCCATCCAAGACTGAGCAAGGGTGGCTGAGCTCTACCCTTACCCTCATGCTTTGGCTGTCTCTTGCTAAGGCCAGTCTGTTCCCCAGCAGAGATGCTAGCCACATTGCGAACTTTCCATGACAAGGGCCTCCTTACCTGGGTATGAAGATATGGCCTGCCTTTCCTTCTTCGCATTGCCAGAGCCAGGAGGACTTTGAACTCATCCTTCCCACCTGACAACTGCCCTGAACCAGAGCCAGAAACTCTTCCGAGCTGACAACTCCTTTGGGGCCAGTTTCACATCCACTCCTTGTCAGTGCTCCTCCAGGCTGGTACTGGCTCCTCCAGGCTGTCTTGTACCCAGTGAAGCCCTTAGGAAGGAGGACATATCCCTAGGAGCAAGTGTGGCAAGACTGGTCTAAGGAGTTCCGAGTAGTAGAGGCAAGTTGGGACTTGCTCATCTGTTGAAATGGAGCAAAAGCAATTGGTTTTCCATTTTGCTGTGTGAGCTAGCTTGTGTCCTGCCTCCTACCAGGACACCTTGGCCTCTCTGCTGCCTGTTGAAATTCTCAGGCATTGCTACAACATGCATGATTTGGTTAAGATCAAAAGTTCAGCAGTAAGTAACCCTTGCCTTGACCTGCCTTTAGCAGGCACTGGTGGCTCTGAAGTACCTCAAAACACTTTGGCTGCTGCACTGGGTGATACAATACTGCCTCAGCAGGAATACTTTCAGCCCAAAAAGTGCTTTCAAAGCCAAATGATCCTGTTGCACAGCTTATATGTGACATGTTCGGTGCAATAAGTAGTGATCCTGCCATCCTGTTCTGGCCTGATGAGGTGTCCATGGTCCCCTCTAAAAGCTGTTCTTCCAAGGAGACAGGAGGCACTAGGGCACTGTAGAGGGTTGAATGTTAATTGTCATAAGTTGCAATGGGTCTTACTCAGTATTTTGGATTTGACCAGAGGACCAGAAAAAAAGTTCTGTAATAATACTTATAAAACATCAAGAGATTTAAGACAGGGCAATCTTGGCAATCAGGTCCAGGGCTCAGATGTGGTAAGCTCCTTGAAGTAGAGGTAGTACTTTAGGAAAGATCCTGTTTCTATCTTTAGGGAAATGTGCTTGATGGTCCATATCAGAGGCTGAGGGGAAAAAGCCTGCTGCAGCATTTGGCCTTAGAGCACAGCATGTCATGAAGCTACAGCTGAAACTGAGTCAAACACCTCAGCATCTGCCCAGGTGGCTACAGCCCTAGCTGGCTCATAGGTCCGTGTTCATCACCTCCTGTGTAGGCACAAGCATACTTCAAATACTCCCTGAAACAAAATTCACATGGTCTTGCCGGGAGGAAAAGAAAAGACAATTCACAGTCACCACCACTGCAGCTACTCACTGCCATGTCCCAGAGGGACACCTCCAGAGCCTCATCCCTAGACACCCTAGACCTCACACGTACAGTACAGGTGGATTGCAAACAAGTAGTTTAGATGCCTAGGAACAGGAGGAAGATTGCCTTAGGACGTTGTTGCTGATCAAGTGATTAAGCAGCCTTTGCTGTTTGAAAGGTGCGTAAGAGAGGCACTTAGGCTTCTCTGTATGTTTGAATATTGGGGTGCTGCTCTCCTGCAGATGTAAGCTCAACATGTATTTAGACATCTAGCCTAGGGCCTGTGGTGACTACGGAAGCGAGAGAAGTCATGAAGATAAATTCCTGCCAAACACATGGATGACTAAGCAGCCTTAGATGCCTAAATTGATAAGATTAATCATACCCTTGATGCTTCCTAGACATGTTGGTTGCACCTGCCCATGGTTCCTCATCAGAAACGCAGCAGGTATGGCCTTCAGAGGTGTAGGCAGCAGCTGTCTTTTCATTTTACACGCTACCTAAAACATTGGTAACCAAATCACTGGTGGTGCCTTGCAGACTATATTGTTATATAAATAACTACTAATAACAATAGCTCAAATATTTATCGAGCTATAAAAGTCTCCTTGCCACACCCATGAGAGCATGATCTGATTCCATTGGAGTGAGATCTCACTTCTTAGCAATCACACCCTTGGCAGGTTTGCTCTGCCACTGCAGCTGTTCACCTGACCTGCCTGTTCAATGAAGAGCATTATATCTCTGCAGCAGGGACTCGCGTTGATCCTTTTTGGGTTTTTTTAATTACTAATTACCTACTAATAGCCTTACAAAAATCTCCATTTGTTCTTAGGCTGGACAGGTCAGTTTGTAACGCAACTTATGACAATTATGGCCTCCATCAAAATCAGAAAAACCAGAAAGAAGCTCAGTCGTGGTCTCTGCAGCAAAAAATTTACAAAGATGTTTAACCCCACTTTTAAGGATCAGGTCTATATTAAGGATGTTTGTGACTGCACTCTCTCTCCTTCATGCTCTTCCTTTTTTACCTCACCTGTGCCCCGCAAATTCAACTCCTTCTAGGAGGCAGGGACTGCTCTGGGGAATGTTCACATCCCGGTGGGGGCTGTAGCACAAGGTGGCACTGGAGTATTTTTACACCTTCTGGGTGACTGCTGGTTTCCTTCCTATTAAACTAGGATTTCTCCCATAGGGAATAGAAACAAATTAGTGTACCATATAAATAATTACCTTTATGTAAATGCATGTGATAAGATAAATGGAATCTGAAATGATTAACTAACCTTCCATTTAACAACATTTCTGACATTTGATTCAAGGAATGAAGTTCAACCAGCTTTCCCATGCCTTTTATTGTGGAATAGCAAGGTTGTGTGATGGTTGTTAAAGCGACTTAGCCATGCTTTAATCTTCTTCTTCATACAGGCTGGAAATAGCAAAAATGAGAGGAAAAAATTAAGGCAGCAAACCAGTCAGCCAATTTTTGATGTACAGCCAGAATCAGCTACCACCAGGGGAGGAGCACCTTCTTCTCCATGGCTTGTCACCATCAGTTCCATTTGATCTGCACTTCAAGTTAGACTCAGGCTGACTTAGAGCCTTGAGTCCCATCATCACCCAACCAGCACAGAATCACATGGTGGATGCTGGGAAGCTGGTGATCCAGCAGTATTTTCCCAGGGTTGGTCCTGAGCTTATTGACATTGCCTGTCAGTAGCTCCATGCAACCGTGGCTGTTCTGGTTCAAGGTCTGGAGCTAGATAGTTCAGTGTTCGTCTGGGGATTTCTGCACCACACCTTCCTGCCCAGTGTAGACACGTCCCAGGTCTATCATCATTTTCATCTGCCAAGCATTCAGACAAAATAATTAACTTTGCTTTGCTGGCAAACATTCTTTACTCTAAATTATTTGTATCTAAGAGCATTATTTCAACAAAATCTTTATGTTTAAATAATGAAAAATAAACATGAGAACACTCAACAGTAACAACACTGATTAAAAATGTAGAAAAACTTGACTGGGTTTTCTGGCACAGACAGATAATTAAGAGGATTTTTAAGAGTTTTCTCCATAACAGGTAGAGATTTAGTGGTACTTTGTGTTAATCACCACTAGGCTGTAGAGACAGTAGCACTGCATAGTGCAAAATAAATGACCAGAAGGCTTAACGGTTTCTGTGTTTTTATTTAAAGTGATTTCATATTACAGGCTCATGCCAAAAGGTTCATTTGTTTCTGAATTTCTGGCTCTAAGGACTGTTACTCATGCTGTGGATGTATGGCTGTTTGTCCACACAGTTATTGGAGTGCCTATGAATAGTTTGCAAGTGTCATTCAAGCTTCTCTCTTTTTCGGTCCGAAAAAATGCTTTTGACCGCTACTGACCAGTTCATTTCAACAGCCCACAAAGCTGTATATGCTGTCGTTTTTACTGTGATTCATGAAAAAAATGCCTCTTATCAGGCTAGAAATATCTTTTGCATAAGAGCATACCTGCTGTAGGAGTGGTATACAACACCTCTTGTGATCAGTAGAGGAGTCTTACCAGTCACTTCCCTACTCTGTGAATGAAGTCATAAATTGCTCATGTAAGCTCTTTTATATCATAGTTTGGTTTTTGTTCTATTACCCAGCTCCTTCTGTCCAGCTAGAGTTTCAGCCACTTTTTTAACTTCTGGGCATTATGTTCCTATGCCAAGACTTGCCTTGATACGTTTTGCCATACACATCTTCTGTCGCAAAGTTCCCAAAGGGCAGCCTGAGACACCTTTGGGTAAGACTCACAAGGTGACATTAGCTGCAGCCATCCTCAGTGGATTTGGTGTTGTTTAAGGCTGTTGCGGATGCAAAGTCTCTTCCACACATGCAAAGTGTTTGGGGACCCCAAGTGTCTGGACAGCTGGATGTGTCACCCTAACTACTAACCCTCAGTAGCCCCCTTTTCTCCGAAAAGCAGTGAGAAACTGTGGCTCGTCCTTCTGCTTTCACAGGTGGTAGGAAAGGGGACATCAAAAGTTTTGGGGAGCTGAGAAGGGAGAGGGCCTGTGAATTGCAGGTTAATTATTTAAGGTCCTGCTGCTTGATGCCCTGCTTGTTGTGCCAGCCTTTCATAAACAAACTTTGGGAATCCTTGTTCTAATAGTATCTTTCCATCTTCTTAATGGTTATGTTTTTTCACTCCATATGGCCACTTCATCTGCATTAAGCCTCCTCACTTGTAACAAAAAATCCTTCTGTCGTTTCTGTGTTTAGCCAGGTCTGTTGCTCAGATGGTGCAACCACTGAATGGTTAAGCTGAGACTGTGTAAAATGTTTCTCTAGCTATAGGCAAGGGCAGAAATAAATATCTTTGGTACCATATCTATTTAACTGAAAATCTAACTAGACCTCCAAATCTGTGCACTTTTTCACATATGCTAGAAACAGATCCTCTATGAATCAATTTGTAATAGCCATTCCTACCACTACCTCCTCCTCCCCAGAAGCCTGACTGCTCTTGGTTATATCCTGATTGTGTCCAAGGAAAAGTGGCTGGATTGAGCAAGGCTGAGAGAAAAATTGAATGTTGTTTTAACACCATAACACTTTGGCTGTGCTGGACCAAAGGTCCCATGTTTCCAATACTAGCTGACAAGGAATGTAAGAAAAACAGATAAGAACAGAGGAGCAGAGTGAACCTATTATGGTACTTTCCTATGCAATCTCCTTTGCTCCTTACCCTTTGCTCAGGGTATCTCTCCCCATTCTTAGCCATATATAATGTTCTTGCATATGGGAGATCTTTTCTTCCGTGAATTTGACAAATCACTTCTTAAGCACATGGAGACCTTTAGCATCAGCAGCATCCTATGACAAGCATATTTCAGCTATATTTTGCATGATGAAGTACTTCCTCTTGTTTCTTTTGAACTTGCCGGATGACAATCTTATCTGGCCTACCTGAATTCCTATCATATGCAGAACAATGACCAATTGTTTCTGATTCACTTTCACCATTGCCCCTATTAATTTCACAGATCTCTACCGTATTTTTCTTTAGGTCTTACTCTACTGAATTATTTCTTACAGGACCTATCCCATGCTTTCTTTTGATCACTAATGGTCTCTGTTTCTCTTCTAGTTCTACTTTATCTTTTTTGAGAGAAGGATCATGAATTTAGACAGTGACAGAACAGACATTTCTCCCCTCCTCTCCTCTCCTCTCCTCTCTCCTCTCAACTCTAAGGTAACTGTGCTCATTAAAAACATTGTCCAAATCATCTTTTGCTCAAGGAAAATATTTTCATTGAATTCTAATTGAATCAGGCATTGGCTTTCCTACTGCCCAAAAATGGAACAACAGGGATGCCAAAACACATTCTTGCGGTGATCCAGTTGACCAAATGTAGTATCACACTCACTCTATTCTGTGTCATGCTCATTATTAACACCAGATAAAGCCCAATCCATAAATCTAGCAAACACCCAAACCTGGATTTTATGATGTTAACAAGACCCATGCCATTGATTTCAGTGTGGACAGGCTCTCTCACCAGGTCTTTATTTCTCTCTAAGAGCCAGTAGAGTCATCCAGTGCTGCAGAAGCACAATGCTGTACCAAAGACAGTACCCTGGTTGCTTCAGTACCCAGGTGACTGGACATGTACTCCACCCCTGTAAAGGAAACCAGAATATTTTAAATTCACTGACAGATTAGCTGCAACCAGGCTGGTGATTTTGTTGTGTCATTTGAAGACATTGATAGGTAGGATGAGAGGACTTTTTCTTTGAGACAATCAAACAGGTTGTCTCTACTGCATAATCTTCCTCTCAGTCTTTTAAAATATTGTCTTACATCTTTGTTACACTCAGCCTTCTTTTGCTCAAAAATCCTTACTCTAGACACCTATGTCTGGAGTGACCTATGGGGCCTTTATTCGAAAAGAAAGCTGATTTAACTGGGCACTGGGAAGCTGTGGCAGTGGTTTGGCTGCTTCATGCTCAAAATTCTTTTTTCAGTTTCTGGTGACGCATTATTTCTGAATTTCTCCTTACATGTTTTATCTTAGCAATTCCATTTTCAACATTAACCTGCACCTTTATTACCTTGGAGCTGTAAATACATCTCCAGCAGCCCCTGTGGCAAGGCGCTGCTGTAAGGCACTAGGTGTGTTTTGGAAGTTTGCCTCTCCTTTCTACCCTTGCCTCCTCTCCTGTCAGGAAACCAGATTTTTCAATCAGAGTATCTGGGCAGCCAGTTCAAAGGCAGGCTAATTCTTCAGTAGCACTATAAATAAGCCTGTCTCTCTCTGTTCCTCCAGCTCAGCAGCTCAGGCCTCCTGGTACCATAAAAGTCTCTATCATTGGAACCTTTGCTCTGTGACTGCACATTTTTGGGCAATAGGGCATGTAACACACTTTTGAGTCTTCATATGCCAAGATGCAGAAAATCAATTGTAATGTCCCTACAAAAAAGAACTAGTGAAGCGAAAGGCTATCAATATTGCCAGACACTCTCCTGCACTGGAGATATGAAGAGAAATGCTACAAAATTAAAAGACGTTCACTGCTTTTTTTAGTCAGTTACTGTTGTGACAGTAACTAGCTGTATAACACAGTGCAGGGGAATGGAAATGGAAAAGTGAGTATCTTCTTCATAATTTTCTTAATAATTGTTTGTTTCAGTAAAACAAAAAGTAGAAAGATCATACTTTCTTTGCCTGCATATTAGTAGATCTTACTCTGTTCGTGTCAGCACCAGATCAGAGATCAAATGACAAAATTGGAAAACAGCATCTGTAAACCTATAATACCTGAATAGAAGTGTTGAGAAAAACTTCCCAAGACAGAAGTAATTAAATAGTAAAGTAATGGCACTATAAAGATCTCCTTGGAGTTTTTAATTAAAATAACTATTTTGTATCACTCAGTAATAATTGGCTTTACCATATCTTACTGCATCTGAGGCACAAAAGCACCCATATCTTGATTTTCTAAGCCCTCATACTATCTTCAAAATTTATGATGGTTGAACTCCACAGATGAGAAAATAGAAAGTGAAAAGAGGAGAGAGAACAAATCAAAACAATCAATTCAAACCAAACTGTCTTTCAAAAGCTGAACATTAAATGTCTTCAGAACATTTCAGTTCAGGGTTTTGACAGAGGCAACTTCTAAAATCTTGGAATACATGGTAGAAAAGAAGTCAACAGCTTTTGTCAGCAAGTAACACATAAATGGGAATTATTTCAATCATATGAGACTCTTAACCTTTGCAACTGTGACTTTCTAGGGATATTTCAATTTGTGCATGAACTGACACTCTTTCGTATGCTCATAGAAGGCGTGTTCTTTCTCTACCAGTTTTCTTTGCCATGTCTGCTGCCACTAACCTCTTCCTTTCCAACTGCATCCTGAGACAATTTCTCAGTGCACCCAAGGAGTTGCACATGGCCACCTATTGGTTTTACTGAGCAATAGGGAAGAGTGTTGCTGTGAAAGTCTTCTCTGTTAATGTACAAATACTGATACACACAACATATCAGCACAGCATTTGGCATAGTGAAAATCTTTTCAGGCTGGCTATATATCAAAAATAAATGGATATTCAACAGGTGGATTTAGCTGGTAGTTTATTTTCCTCCAAATATCCTCTTAATAACAGCACCATTGAAGCAACTTCAGAAAGAAATAATACTCAGTGCAAAGAACCAAATATAATAAAGTTGTGAGAAACACGTTCATATAGAGCACTTAAATGTGTACTGGATTACAAACTAGGGATTCCCTAGAAACATCTACAATAAAAAAAGTTCAGTGTGAATAGCTCTTTCTATTATGAGCCAGCTGTTTGCAGAATTATGCAGGTATCACTGTGCAACCCATTAAAAAAAGAATAACATAGCTTGAGTAAGACTAGAAAAGAACCAGTCTGAGGGATTGTATCAAAAAAAGAGAAATACTCAAGCACAAACAATTATTCTAAGTATGCCAGACGGAGACCTACAGGCACTTAAAACACAATGTTCTATAGGGTGACAAATATACAGACATAGTATCAGAAAACAAAGTTATGCATTTGGAGTGCTGCCAAGCGTGCCACTGATGCACAGGGGTGGCAGGGCTGCCCCAGAGCAGACCCTCCTGGCCAGGTATCAGGGGTTTGCCAGGATCCCCAACCCTGCAGGAGGATGAGGATGCCCAAGGTGTCCCCCAGCACCTACCATCAGCAGCACAACCATTCCTTGGTGGGACCCAAGGCAGTGGGGCATCAGTGTGTGTGCATCTGTTGGAGCTCAGCCTAGGGTCTAGCACGGGTTTAACCTCTCTGCTTCCCAGAACATCTCTGGTTTGACAAACATGCATTATTTCCAGTGGAAAGCTATTTCTTGTAGAATTCCCAGCCGGCTGTAATCAGGAGTTATGGCGATTTCCTTCCAGAGCTTGTTTTCTACAACAAAGCAATACAAGTTGCAAGGCTTGTGATGAGTATGTCTTTAACGTCGATGGCATGCCAGGCAACTGCATGTTACCCATGCATCCCAAGCTGTGCAGGATCAGGTGTTCGTTCCTCTTCTGCCACGTTTTCAAAGCAAGTATGTGAGCTATTACTGCAAAACACACCCCTGTCACAAAATAAGGCAGTAACAATTAAAAAGTTTCACTGCCTTTCACAGGGTATACTCTGCCATTATTGCGATTTGCTCACTGACGGAATCAAACTAGTTTCTGATATAAATCCACAGACTTCCACGTGGTGAGTTTGGGGTTTTTTTGCATTAGGAAATAGTTAATTTCATGGTGTTTATGAACTGTTAAAAAGAACTGTACCTATTTTTTCTTTTTCTACAGTCTCAATTTTCTGCAGAGGATACCACATGAAAATATAGTGATATGAATCTAGATGAACCTGCAGACACATTTATTTATGATGCATTTTAAAAGCTCAAAGCACAAAGGCATTGCAGCTCTCTAGCTTTCTTTTCAATGGTCCTGAGGCATATAGCAACAGCTTATTACACTGGTGTACTATATAGTTTGCTTTTTGCAGTTTTCAACAAACAACCGAGCCTATATAACCAAAATTTAAATTATAACTTTTAGGTTCACTTCTTTTTATCTTTCTACCTGCAACATGTACATATTGTAACATGTACACACTGCAGCATACTTGCTCTACTCACTTGGTACTTAACATCCCCGCGAATAGTTCTTAACCAATTTGTGTATTAATTTCAGTGACTGGCATAAGCTGTACCTAGCATGTTTTCAGGTGTTTGGTTCTGTTAGAAATTCACCCTGCAGAAATGCCAAGCAGCACTAAACTCTCAGGGCATGTGTGTTTGACTATGGGTATAGGTAGAACTTAGGGTTGCTATTTTTTGACTCAGTGGGATCTGGCAGAGCATTTCTTGCAATACCGACTGTGCCTGAAAAACTAGTCAACATGTTACCAGATCTGGCATAAGTGTGAGATTTTTGTTAGCCTCTAATTTAACATTGCTTAGATGTTTCCAGAAGCCTAACCAAAGTCAGTACAAGATGACTACTTGCATTTAACAACAGCAACAAAGTGCTGTGTCCTTTCTTTTCTATTTTTTCCTCTCTGGTAGATGAAATATTACAATACACTATCAGTGAGAAATAGTACCCATAATGTTGACCTAAAGGAGCAAGGGAAGGATTGGAAGGAGAGAGAAGGAAAAACTGTAGAGTGCAGAAGACACCTGAGTGCAGCCTCTTCAAATATATGAGGAAGGGAATGGATGGAAAATTATTGCAATCCCAGCTCCCTTTCCTCCCCACTGGCTTTCTTTTCAGTTTAAGAATAAAGAAAGAGGTCATAGTGTTTTATTCAAAACTCTTCAAGTCATCGACTGGCTGTTTATCCATTAGGAGCCTCAATGCTCTGACAGAGGAGATCAGTGAAAAAAACGATCCTTTCCTCCACAACCTGCATTTGAGAGCATTCCTGATCAGAAGGGAAAAAATCCTTTCTAAGTATTCTGAGTCACAAGCTTCCATTCAAACAGCTCCCTTCAAAGGTGTAGGATCTTTTCCAAAAGCAAGAGACTTTTCATTTGGAAGAAACTACTTCAGCTCCAGAAAGCAGTACTGAATACTTGTCCCACATTGCTTCCTGAGTGGGACCATTTCAGCCCCACAGCTGCCACTGAGCCTGCAGGACCTGGGGTGCTGTGCAATTGCTGAAGGACAGTAAACATCCATCCAGTGCGGGGCAATTACAGCGTCCCTCCCTCCCTCCGCAAAGACATGGATATTTGTGTGTTCTGTCCTGTTGCTTATAATATTAGAAAAATAAAAAATTTCTCTAGATGAGCTGTTATTTAGAGAGACCCTTCCTCCCTGGGTCTCTCTCCAGGCTGCTGCCTCATCCCCTTTCCAAGCACTCCTCCTCCCTGCCCAGACGCATCCCTTCCCATCCCGTCCCACACCCCAAGTCAAGGGCTCAATGCAGGTGAGGGAGCACCTCAGGCCGCAGCATGTGTTCCTGTCTGGTCCCAGGGTCCCAAAAGCCTCCACAGGAGCCTTGGCACTTCTGGCATGAAAGAATGGCTATGAAATATTCTTAAATGTGGTGGTTTCCATATACTGAAAAGAGTTATCTTTATCTCAAGGAAAATATTATTATTCAGGTAAGCTTTCCTTAATGGTTTTATTCTTCTGTTTCCTACCTTACAAACAGCAAAGGGAATTAAACCCTCAGACAACTGTAGATGTGGGACAGGAAGTGCAAACACTGACTTGTACATACACAGTTCTTAGGGATCTGCCTCTTATTTTACAAAAAAACCCCTTCTGTTATTCAGCCTTAGTAAGCCTTGATGATTTAAACTAAAGTTTTTGAGTGATGCACCACTCTTTCTTCCCTAGTGGGAATGTGAAGAGAGCAGATACCTTCCATGCAGCCCTAGACACACAGCTAAGGTTTTGTTCACTCTCTATGACTCAAGCAAACAGGGGCAAAACCTAAAAACTTATTAACAGAACACAGATGTTTTTAGGCATTTCCCATAGGGTCCACATGATGCAAGAGACCTAGCTCAGCACCAGGGGTTGGCTGTAAAGCAATGCACAGAGGTACCAAGAACCCCGAGGAGGCACCATCCTGCAGGCACGGGACAATAAAGAGGCACTCATGAAGGACGTAGCCTAGCCACTGCAAAGGCACACATTGTCCCCAGACATCCTTGTGCCACTGCTACAGCTGGTGTGGTGCAGGAGGACTACAAGCATTTCCCTGGGAGACCTTTCCCCAACCAGGGCAGCTGCCTCAGCAGCGCCATGCTGGATGTCTCCTTCTTCCCACAGGCCCTTGCTCCGGAAGGCTGTCCATGGGTGTTGGCTTTTACTTCCGAAGTTAAAACATTTTCTGAAATGCTGTCAAAGCTTGTCATCAGACTGGCTGGAGCACTGTGTAGGCTCCTCCTGAAACCTCACCAACGTGTCTTAACCAGCATGCTTTCATTCTTGGGTTTTCCTGCCATGTCCAAACCCAAGCTGTACTGACAAATAAAAGTTAACTCCAAAACTCACTCTCACTTTTGTCCTAATGTGGCTTTGAGCCAAATGCACAGAGTTAGTGCTCTAATCCACTTCACCATCTATCCCTCTGGGGGTTCATAACTCAGCCATGAAAGTTTGTTTTGAGCCGAAACTTGTAGTGCAGGTTCTCCAGAAAAAAGCCTCAGCAGGGTGGTGGGCAGCCACTCTCCAGCAGACCCACAGAACATGTGGCTGGGAATCACTGGGGAACATGGGGGAGATGAAGGGCAGAGCCCACCTGAAGGGAAAGAGGTGGGAAATGTGAGTGTGGTGTCCATATAATGCTCTGAATCATCATAATCACCATTATAATGTCAGTGTGACCGGTTCTTATTTCTAAAACTGACCATTTTTGTATTTGCAAGCATACATTTTCACATCTTTGCAAGCTTTATAATGCAGAATAAGATTCAAGCAAACACTGCACTTTATCTGAGGTCCTACCACTGAGCTGCCTGCATGTCTCAGGCTTTACGGTGTGGGTTTTTTTATAATGCCCTTGTGAACAGTGGAAATGCTATCTCCATTTTACAGAAGAGGAACTGAGGTCCAGAGAAACTAAATGACTTCCCTGAGGCCAGATAGAATGTCTTAAGCAAAGCAAAGAATGGAAATGTTTCACAGAATCCAGATCATTGAAGCCCTGTGGTGGATTCCCAAGCACAGGGGTGCTGAGTTGTGAATTATGACCTTTACTGGCTAAAAAATAAAATTAGACATCCTTTTAGCAGAACACAAAGTACTTTATATATGCCATGTTTACCAACTTTTTTCCTCAATTTTGATTTCTAGAGTTACATCTTTAATCTCTTTAATATAAAGCTTAGTGGAATTATACCAGTAATGAACCTAATGAAAGATTTTCCATTTCTAAAATCCTTTTTCTGTTCTGACATGCACCTTCAACACACATCTTATTGAACAGCTCTCTTGTTTTGCTTACACAGATACTACTTGCTTTAGAAATCTTGCCATGGGTAACAGTTAGTTAATCTGAATTTTTAAATTCCTGACGGAAAATAATCTTTATAATCTACTGTCATCCATTTATGGATGCACCTGATCAAAGGTACACCACCAAAGACTGCTGCAGCTGTTAGTAAATAATGTCATATTTAACATGCTTAACATTTATTCAACAGGGGCAGAGTCACCCAAGCCATAAATTTCCTGAAAATGTTTTGATTGATCCAAGCTGTTTGACTTGCAGCAGGGACTTTTTCAGTGCAAAAGTGCATGGAAAAACCATATTCTTTATCAACT
Source organism: Eurystomus gularis (assembly GCA_013400335.1). Classification (NCBI taxonomy): domain Eukaryota; kingdom Metazoa; phylum Chordata; class Aves; order Coraciiformes; family Coraciidae; genus Eurystomus; species Eurystomus gularis. The sequence goes on from VZZY01007604.1 coordinate 325,653, forward strand.
ACTGACAAGTCAGTGTGAGGATAGGCATGATTAAGCAAGTGCTTGAATGTGAATAGATGAGAAGTTGAGGTGTTCTTGGAAATGCAGCTCTTAGTTCACAATGCTTCACAAAGATCTGCCCACTTAATTCTGGCTGAGAGATCACTAAATGATCAATCAACAGCTCACCCACACAGCCATTTACCTTCAATGGAAAAAGGGGCAGAGCTTGCATGAGAAGAGCTGCTTATTCAGGCAGGCAGTACCAGAAGCTGGAAAGCTAAAGGATGAACAGTTTCTATGAGAAAAATACATTCCAGTTTCTCATGGTATCTCAGTGTCATCTGCAGCAAGCTGTATCAAACAGGATGACTGGCACTGCCTACACAGTTCTGTGCTTCGTACAGAAAAATGGCCACAGAAAGGTGTCAAACGAACACAACAGCCCTAATCGATCACCTGCGCAGGCTCTCGCAGCAGAATGTAATCACCAGGTTCTCAGTCCTCTTTGTTGTAAGTCTGCAACACGCTCCCATCAGTATGCAAATAGCAACACTTCATATATGGCCACACTGATGAGGCACGTCTCTGGGCCATCCAACTGTATCTCTGACACCCTGACATCAGCGAACCCACTTTAACCGAATATATTGACCAAGAACGGTTTTTGTGAGATGCCACTTAGCAGAGCAAAAACACAAATGGTCACTCCCACTTCTCGAGTTGCTGAGTCATTAACAGGAGAAATAGACAATGATTCACCATATATACATAAGATAGGTGCATTGCAGTGGCCATGCTGTGCCTTGTAACCTGTTGGCATGCCATAAGGAAAATTCTTTGCCTACTTTCCAAACAGTATTTCACTACACGTTAATGACACAAAAAGCCAGAAAGCTTATTGAGATACCACCACTGATGGTTACAGTTGACCCACAAGTCTGAGATCCTTATATATAGGTAGGTTGCATTATAGGCACATATACCACTATACCATCAAAAAATATAGATGTGCAAAGAAGAGATGTAGGAGGGTCATTTTAAAGATATTGAAAGATACGCTCACATTTCAAGCACATCTGATACCTGTGAATACACATCTGATTTCTTTTCTACATCTTACTCTGTCCCATTCATGGCATTACAAAAAGTGGCTCAGCTTTGGTCTCTAATGTATGCCACTTCACAACCACCACTCCAAGCAAGAAATAGAGCCTGCAGGCAGGCAGAATAAGACATTACTGAGGATTCCTTCTGAGAGAGAAAAATGAACAATCATCAAACCTAGAATTAATGTACATCATCAAAAAATGCCTCAGCAGAAGCCATGCATCTTACCTGTCTTCTCATTTCCAAAGCCAAATTAGCACAAATGTTCTTTGAAGTACCAGTGTTTACCCAGGAGCCCTTAAATCGTAGCTGGGCACTGGTAAAGATCTAATGACTACGGGAAAGCATTCCACACCTCATTTCAACCCTGCATACTGCTTCGAACAGGTGCTCTAGTTATGGAGTGTGCTCTCGTCTGCTAGTGTCCAACTGCTGAAAAGGGTTTGTGGCCCACCAAAGAAAAGCTTGTTCAGGGGAAGCTTTCTGGCCACAGGATCATGCAGCAGCCACCACCTGCCTGTCAGCAGCAGCAATCTGTCACCTACTCCCTCTGTCACCTGTGTTTCTCTGGTGGTCAGTCTGCTTTCCATTAAATGGCACGGGAGAAACACATGTTGCTCTCCTCGCACTCAGTTCCTGGAGTCCTCTGCCTAGTCCTTCTCCACACAAGCATTTTCAAGAAAGAAACAAAAAAACCCAAACAAGCAAAGATACCTGAGAGAGAGAAACAAGGAGACAGCTGCTGGTGAAACATCCCAGCTCTCTGAATCCCGGGAACCGACAATTGCTCTTCCTGGTGCCCCTCTCTGAACACAGCAGCATCGGCCGACATGCAGTGGGACTTTGCGCTCTGACTTTTCCGGTGTTTTTCTTTTTCCTTTGGGTGATTATTAAATGTGTTTGCTTCTCCAATATTTGTCTCTCTGGTCTAGAAATAGCACAGAAATAGCATTTCAGCTGAATGAGAACACGCTGACTTCTGATGTTTTCCACAATAGATGGGTTGATGTGAATATGAAAGATGATGTACTTGATTTGCTTCGTTTTTACCAGCCTCTAGGGAGTTCAATCTATCCAGAAAAGAAGTGTCTGTCTGATTTTTTTTTTCCTGTGTGACTGTCAGTTCATCATCTTATAAGACAGAGTTATTCTAAAAACAAAAAAGTAGAATTCAGAAGGTAACTTGATGAGTTTTATTCATTCTGTATGCGGTCAACTTCCTTTATGAAATTATGCTGAGATATGTTTAATTGGCCAGCTACCATCAAAAAGGATTCAGTGCCCAAATTCTGAAAGCAAGAGTTTTTCTTTCTGCTTATCAATATTTACCGAATTGAAACTGTCAGATTCAGCTTTATAAAAGGCCTAAAGCAACACGTTTACTTCACGTTTACTTACAAATGTAAGCTTATTTTGCGTGCTTCCTAATATTTATTTTCACTCATTTTATTTCCCAAAGGAAAGAAGAAAAAAACACTCCAAACATCACTCAAAACCAGAAAGATTTATCTTTCTTATTTTTATAAATGTTTTTTTAAATCCTCACAGTTGGAAAGTTATACATTGAATATCATTAACAAGGATGGTCTTGATTCACTGATCTGTAGGGATAAGCCTGACCAGCACATAAAAAGCTTTAAGATGGTGCAGAACAAAGGGTCTCTTGCCTGATGGTCACCAGCAGCCAGACCCCAGAGAGCCATGGCACCTCCTTACACACGAGACCCTGTCCTTTACCTGAAGGAGCACCAGTTGCAACCATTCAGCTTTCAGGTTTTCTGTGAGCCAGAAAAGCAGAAGATATATTTAGTTCCTGGTACCTCTAGCTCAAATTCTGGTAAATACGGCCTTTCCCTGCTTTTATCGGACACACAAAGCCCAAAGTGACATAAAAATATGTAAGGGCATAAAACAAATGGATGTTGAGCAAGAGCTTCTGCTTTTCTTCTCTAGTCATATGAGGATAAGGTGACATTCAATTACATTAAAAATTGGCAGCTTTGACTAAAGGAGGTCCTCTTTCACATAATTAATGGATGGAAGCCCTGGCCCCAGGATGTCATTGAAAAGAAGTGCTACTCCTTGACTCTGATCAATCTGCAGGGATCTGCACACACTCCGAACCCAGCCCTGGAAATGCAGTTGTCTCCTCAGGACTTCCCAGGATCAAGAGTCTGCAAGATCCAGAGATGTCTCTTTGAAAGGATTTTATAGAAAAAGAACCAGAAAAAAACCACCTCTTTTAGCATGTCACTAAATGTTTGTTACATCTGTACAGCAATCATGAATATTTAATTCATCAGCAACAACTAGTTACATGCAGTTTTTCACAACCACTAGACTACTGACAACTCTGCTAGAACTAGGGGCTTCATTGCTAAAGATTTAAGAATTTAATATTATTATATTTTTAGACAACATTTATGAACTACAGAATCAAGTTCTAAATTTTCATTTCATCATGGCCTGCATTTTCCCATTGACTTTGGTGTTTATTTTGATGATAAAAAATCAGATCTGACACCTCCTTCAAGTAGCACATTGACAAAATTAATAACAAAATAAACAAACATCTCCTGCCAGGTGGATATTTTTTGAAGAAAAATATTGAGTATAACTCTGGAGTATACTGAGTATATACTTTTTGAAGAAATAAACTGAGTTATAACTTGCAATTAGGGACAACAGGCAAGTAGTCCTGGTTCCTTAGATACCAGCAACTTTTTTTGCCATGTTTTTTAACAAATGTACTCAGCTACATCTAACTGCATGATAAAAGTAACAGCTTCAACAGGTCACCTTGGAAGTCACCTCTGAAGCTGTCCAATTCCATTCCCCAAGACCTGGAGTGGTAAAAATGGAATATGCTTTACAGTTACACAATAGTATTTCATTTCAAATTTTATTTATAACAGCAGGAGGTGCCTCAAAGTCTGCTTGCATCTAGATAACTAATGGGGGAAATGCAACAACAGGTGGAGCCAGGATCTGACCCAATTGCAGCACAAGTGGACCAGAGCTCTTGAAAGGGCATTCTTTTCTGAGTATACAAAATACCAAGCTAGAATTTCATTTTATAGTTCAAATAACATGAAAGTACTGTACAGCACAGGTTGACTAATATTATGTTGGATATCTGTGCTAGGTACTGCACCTATAAAAGCTTAGGCATACAAACAGTTTTAGCAGGTGAGACCAAAGCTACATTTCACCCAATGTCCTCCTTTCAACAGCTGCTCTAGGAAATGCCCAGGGAAGAGGGAGACAAGCAACAGCTCAAGTATAAAGATGTGCTAGCTTGGCTTTAAAGACCAGCTCCTGAATTTCTGAACTTCAAAGTAAGTATTAGAGCAGCAAGTTTAAGGGCACTTTTTTCCTCAGAAACATTCATGCAAAATAGACCCACAAGCAGATGTGTCATTTTCAATGCTCTGATCCAAGTAATTTGAAATAAGTACAGCTGTAGTGTTAGAGGTTGAAGAGGAAACATGGTTATTAAAATAAATCATCTTCACCAAAGCATTTATCTTATTTTCTTTGCTTCTAGAGGCTAAGATCATGAAGGTGGGATCTCTCTCACAAGAGACAGGCAATTGCACTTCTTGCACAAACAGCTCTCTGGGCTCTTTTGGGCAGGAGAGAAAACTACATCCATAAGCAGAGAGGTGCAAGGTGCTGCCACCTGCAATGCCAATGTTTGGCACAGCCACACAAAGCCACTGGGCAGTCCAGAACAAGGGCGGTCTCGGGAGCGTTGCTAAGTTGAATATGTTTGTCCCAATGATCAATGTACTCCAAATACCAACTTTGGCAAGAGCCTTCAATCTTCATAAAAATCTTATGCCTGTAAGAAGGGGTGCATGATTTAGGTAGAGCTGCTTAATATTATTTCAGCTTACATTTGTCCTTCATAGAGATTCAGCCTAGTGCCTGAAGTTCTAAAATACCAAACCAAAATGCATGTGGTGGGCCAAATACACTCAGTCGAGATAAGGATGCAAAAGTTAGGATTTCCATGTGAATTAAAGCACTTTCTCTTTTGAGGTTTGCATCTCACCATTTATAGCACAGCTAGGTGGGTCCTGGTCTTGCAGGCTCAAGCAAATGAATAGTCCCATTCACTACCACTACTCAGGAGAACAAGGGCTGTAACAGCATCTTTCACTCTCTCTTTCACCATTAGCAACAGCTAGAGCTGAGGCTGCTGAGCAGATGCCATTATAACCCGCAGCCCAGTCCTGATCTCAGCTTATCGTGGCAAATCACGGGTAAATCCATGGCAGTCACTGCCGTTGTGGCAGGAGTAAAACAGCTGTGAGCTAAGTGGGATGAGGATCAGATCATCTGCTTACAGCCTCATATGTTTCCAAAACATTCTCTGATGGGGCTGAAATTTTCCATGATTGATCTCTGGCCAAAGGCAACTCTTCTTTTTTTTTTATTTTTTTGCTTCTGAGTATAAGCAAACTCTCCATTTTCAAGAGGGCAGAGTAAGTTCTTCTGGCGGCAGAGCAACCCTGTGAGGAACAACTCTGTAACACATAACCTTTTTGTTTGAGCCTTTGAATCCTCATAGTGCAAAATGTGATTTATTACCATAAGATACTTAATGCCTACAAAAAGCATTACAAAAAGTGCTATTGGACGAAAGTACTGGTTTTGTCCCTCTTCTTAGTCAAACACAATTCCTGCATATATTTTTCCTGTAATTGTATGCATTGTGCAAGAGTGGAAATCAGAAAGTAACCACTATGCAGCTGTTTACCGAATGGAAGTTAATAAACCTGACTATAAAACAAATAAATCTTTCTCTCTGGAGCTTCAAGAGTATAAAAGCATCCCTCTACTTTGCAGAGTCTGTGCAGGGGCCTAATCCACAGGTCCCACATCCAGGAGAAAGAGCGAGCTCAAAGCTACTGATCAGGACAGAAGCAAAGAGAGCACCAGCTCATTTGCAAGCAAACAGTTTACATGTCACACCGAAAAAGCAGAGACCCATTTTAAAAAGCTGTATTACTGTTTAAAATAGGGGTTTTTTAAAGCTGTGAATATATATTCTAATGTTTGCCGCAGACTATTGGATAAACCACCTCTTTACTAACTCAGAGCAGAAGATGGAGAGCCTGCTTTAGTTTCTCCAGGTTTTTGTTTCCAGCTCAGTGGTTTCTGCCTGAGTGCAGCCCAGATTCCCCGCGAGGTCAGCAGCCATTCAAAATCGCTCCCACTCCCGAGGACCAGCCAAGCCTCATTATATTTCTGTGCAAATATCCTCCTGAAATCACAGCTCCACTGACAAACAGTTTCGCACAGCAGAAAACAACAGGGTAAATGACAGTGAGCTCCAAGTCGCCACTTTAGACTTTCCAGTGAATCTATAAAAAGCATGTACGAGGGTAGAGGTACAAAATCTTTAAATAGGACAAAAGCAGGCAGTGCCAGTCAGGCCTATGTGTTAGTCTGAGGAGGTGTTCAGGATCCACACAAGGGTCAGTTTGATAAGATGGTCACACATTTAATGATTTTCAAACGCCCACAGCGAGGCCCCAGCCCTGGCTCAACAGCAGCATGAGCTGTTCAGCAAAAAGGGTGGACTACGATGGGAATCTAACACAGAAGGGGAAAGAAAACTCCTTACTCCATAATGGGACAATAAAGAGCTGCCTGAAGTGGCGGTCTCATTTCATAGAGATGATGGCATGCTCCACTCCCACCCCACGCTTCCCCTGCCTCCAGCTCTCTCTGCTGGCACACACAGTCCCCAGGAGGTAACATCTCCTTCCCACACTGGGAAGAGGATTGATGGGGTTTGTTGGATTTCTATTCTTTAGCACGTCCAAAGGTAGAAATCACATTACATTCATGGCAAACATAAGTGGCATATGGCTGACACCATGACACAAATATTATCATCTACTAGGAGGAGGTACCACTGAAGCAGTCTTGTACCTGGCAAGTTACCTTATCAATCACAGACTGCCTGTGAAATCTTGGACAAATCACTCACCTGCCCCACAGGACCACGGAGCAGGACTGTCTCAGATGCCTGTATCCCCAAATCCCTACCTCACCTTTAAGTGCTATTTCTGCACAATCCCAGACTCTCTTGGTAGTGCTGAAATCTCACTGCTAAGCCTCACACAAGCTTTTCCACAGCTCCCCTGACAGCCAAATTAGACACATTTCACATTTTAAAAGTACTCTGAGAAGAGAGATCAAACAAAATGAGGATTTCCTTCCTACCCAGGGATGTCATAAACACAGGGCCTCACAGTCGACCTCACTGACATTGGACATCCTTGTCTGCACTACGTTTCTTTGGCAAAGGCCATGGGGAATACAACCTCCCCCAGAGCCTGTTGCAGTCGCCTGGCTGGCCAAGGCTGGAGATCCCAGCACCATAAAGCACGGGATGCTCTGAGCCCAAGCCTTCCTCACAAAGGAGGAGGGACACCCAAAGAGACTGGCTTTCTTCCCCAGCCAAAAGGAAAGAGCTGACCTCCAGGTGGGGAGCAGGAGCTAGCACTTCTGCCTGCATGGCACTGGGTAGCAAAGGCTGCCAAGGGCAAAGCTGCTTGGCCAACATGGCTGATGGCAGAAATGTGCTGTAAAACAAGCAAGGGTGGCTGCTGCCCATAGTGCTTAGTGAGGATGGCCAGCGTGAGCGGGGGAAGTCGTGGCTGCTGAGTTTGGGGGCACTGGGGAGATGGGCTGCTGCTTCTGTGGCATGGGTTGCTGCTGGAGGCCTGAAATCATGCTCAGCCCCTGCCACAGCAGCAATGCTGGGCAGTCCTGACTTGTATGACTAATGCCAAAGGAGGGCTTTGTTTTATGATTCTGGATTTCATCAAGAGTCCTTCCTCAATTCCAAATTTAAGCCTCTGCCTTCTGTTGGCACACTGGCGCCTCCTCTGCCACAAGGACTGTGCACATAGATTGGGTTAAGGCAGAGAGGCACAAAAATAGTGTGGCAGCGGGTGACCGCAGAAGCACCATAGTTAGACATGGTTTGTTTAGCGCCAGAAGTATGCAAGTCACTTTGCCAGACAAGAATCTTCCTCCCAGAGAAGCTCCCAAAGAGCCTATCATCAGTTTTTTAAAATGTTTGCAGTTTGCTAGCTGAAGCTTTCCACTGGAGTTGGTCTTGCCTAGGGGCTGTACACTTGCAGGGTTGGAAAACACAGTGTTGATGCATTCTTGCCAAATTCAGCTTGTTCTTTGGATTGTTTCCTTTCTCTAATCACTGTTTATCTTTAAATGGGCCAGATTGGCCCATTTCTTCCACTCTTTCACTAGTCTCTATGACAGATATATGATCTCTGAAATTCTTCCTTGGCTGACCACAGTTCATTCATCAGGGAATAATTTTATCCCTTTGCTGGGCAATTAGTAAGCACTCAGAGAATTTCCAAAGGCATTTCTAAGACCTCAGCCACCTCGGATTTCCAGGTGTCACATGAACGCTACCGTATGTGCGCCCAGGCCTTTCATCTTTTAGCAAAGCATCTCCCACTAACAGCCCACAAAAGTGCTGTACCTCCAGCTCTTGGACAGGAGTCATCGCCTCCCCACTCCCCCAACTTTGGCAGGCAAGGAAAGAAAAGGAGCTACCCCAAACCTGCCCTAAGCTCTGTTTCTAAGCAGGGATTTTCACTGAGCCAACTGTATTCGTGATTTCTACTCTCTTTCTCATGATATTTGTTTTCTGTCTATCCACCTCTGTCACTTCTATACTCCCAGGCACATTTGCTTAATGTTCTGTTATCATTGCTTACATTTCAGTATATATCCTACCCTGAACAGGTAAGACAGATGAATAAAAGATTACTGTCCCTTTTTACAGATAGACAAATGAGAGAGTGGAAAAATTAGGTTACTCCTTCACAGTCTGCAGCACAGTCACATGCACAGCCTCAGTCCCTCGAGCTCAGTACCCCGATCGTAATCCCATAATTTTCCACCTGAACCCATTCCAGCTCCTACTGATTCTGAAGGGCTGGATGAATGCGCTTTAATGGTACCTCTAGCTGCTTGGGACAGCAAAAGCAATACTTTTACACTGAAGAGAGGGGAAGTAACTGGCCACTAAAACACTGGGAGGCAGATTCAGCCCTCACATAAGTGAAAGTAACTCTGTTTTGCCAAGTCTGAATTTGCCTCTGTATCCATAGCATTGCATTTTTTTTAAGTTCTTCTGGCCAGAGTGAAAAGGGTTTTTGGTAACCCAAAGAAACCATAAAGCCCAGCTCTGAACTGGCTATAACACAGCCGGCTGCCATCTATGACAGCTGGAGATCGTTGGGCTGCAGACACAGTGCCAGCACGCAGATCCATCACCCACTGCCCCCCACAGGGATGCAAGGACCATCGCCAGACTATTCCCATCTTGCAGCCAGAACTATGAGGCTGAAGAAGCTCTGCTGCCGTCTCACGCTGTGCTTCTTCTGGCCTGCCTTCTTCGAGAGCCTGCTCTCCACCACCGGGAGCGGAAGCCGGGGCTGAGCGCAGCAGTGATGCATGGGGCCCCGTGTGCTTCGCCGTGGGAATCTTCACACATTAGCCTCTGCAGAACTCCCACTTAGAAATAAAAATCACAACTTTGGGGCAAAAAGTATTTGCCAAGACCCCTTAATTGGATGAGTTTGTGTTCAATTTTCGAGTGGCTGTGTAGTGTATTTATATACAATTTCTAACTTCTTTCCTCTCAAGCACGTATTTAACATTTGGGCGTGCAGAGCCATATAGAAGAAGAGTGCTATGATTTTATGAAAGTCTTGTAAATATTGCCTGTGTAAAACAGTGCACATGGTGGTGATGTCCACGCAGCTGGCATAAATTGGTAGATTCATCTCATTGTCAGAGTCATCTCAGTCAGCAATGAGTTGTACTTCATTCAAAGTGGTGACATCAGCTCAAAGACAACAAAGTTTGCTTCGGACATGTGAACATGCCTTCTTGAAACCCTTATGATATGTTGTGTTACCTTGACCTGTGCTTCTCATTATGTGACTAAAACAACTAAACTTATTTTAAAAATAATCTTCCTGCCCATTTTCAAATAAAAAAAGTTGATGCTATTTTAAGAGCCTTTATATAGCCCCTTTTCCTTTTTCCACAAAGAGGCACAAATGCAGCATATACAAATGTGACAGCATTTACAAAGTACAAAGCTCCAGCAAACACGGGACTGTAATCCAGAACAACTTTGACTGTCCAAAGCAAATGAGAGAAATAAAAAAGAAGGATGCTGGGTCCTGGGATGTTGAGGCAACAAAACTTCTCTGCTGATCATGAATGAGAAGTCCTTCCTGTCCTCTGCCCTACATCAGCATCAGCCAAATTCAAAGATACCACAGATGGTAACATGCCCCAGTCCACAGCTCATAACCAAAAGACTACACCCTTTTGTGGTCACGGTTTCAGTGGCCGGTACAATATTTCGGTTTAGGCTCCAGAGACCTCATGAAAATTGCACATGCTGACTGCTGCATGTAGGAGGAACATTCTTATGCCCCATTTCCTCCCTATGACACCTGCACTATGGAGAACTTTATAAAAGGCCACAGTTTGTTTGGTTTTTTTTTTTTTTAAAAGGGGAAAAAAACTAGCAAACATTTTCAAGAAATGGTCTAATCATATTCAGTTCCTTCAGTGCTTGCTGGAATAATCACGATGAACTCTGTCAGTGTTAATGGGGCTGTTATAAGTATCTGTGTAGGACTGCCTCTGTAATTCAGCATTAATTAGCTGAATCATTATTTTAGAGTGTTACTGAATTATCTTATAATTACCACCTAACTTGGTGCTTGTAAATGAGGCAACAGAAGGAAATGGCAATTCTTTTAAATGTACTTAAAATCAAGAAGGCATAATAAACACTCCATTCTGTCCTTTTTTAGAAGCTTTTTTATCTTCTGTGAAATGTAAGGCTAGTACAACTGCTTTCATCTATGCCTTCTAGATTTATTACGATCATTATAACAAATGGAAATGAATATTATTCAGGTTTATTACCCCATAGTATATCTTTATGAGCACGCAGGAAACCATATTGCTTCTTTACCACTGCCTATGAAGAGAAAGAAAAAATCCTGCCTGGGAAAACAAAGTATTGTGATTAAAAAAAGATCATTTGATTCTCCTAATATAACTGTTTGGCTAATAACTTATCTACTCTGATTCCCAACACAATCAGCCCTAATTGTTGCTCAGTAAGAAGCCTCATTACAGTTTGACTGGGAAGGTAGTTAGGAAATACCATGTATATTTTGTTGTCTGTGATTCTGCTCTGGAAGTGGTAATTCTGTGGTACAAAGTCTATTGTATCATATTCCCCTGCCTGAAACGTGCAGAAGCAAGGTGGGAAGAAAGGGAATATGTTTGTCACTGGGCAAATCAGAAAAGCTTGTAGCACCTGGCTGGTTGGGGTTCAGATCCTTGGGATCAGCTTTGAACGCTGTGGACAAGACACTTTGCTCAGATAATCACACATTCCCAAAAGAGTATTCCACAAAAATTTTTGCAAGATTTTCTAAGGGCACAGATACGTGTTTATAAAATCACAAAGAAGAGCATGAAGCAAATCTCTCCTTGTTCTCAGGCTTTTACTGGAGAGCACTTTTCGTAACTTCTCCCCTCAGAGTAAAAGACATTGTCCAGGTCAACAGATCTGAGGTCTGCTAGACCAAAGGGGAGTCAATGTTGTGCAACCAGTTGTACTAGCAACCAGACATTTCTTGCGTGCTTTAGTTTTTCAGGGTGTATTCAGAGATTTGCAGCAGGCGGTTACAGTCTGCATTCTCTTACTTTTACCACATACTTCTTAAGTGGGAGTCATAACATACCTACAGCCTCCACTTTGCTAATATTTTGCTGGCAGAGCTGAGGGCACACTAGTACTTGACTTCTTTAGCGTCTAAGTGATTCTAAATATGAAACAAAAATCAATATACATATATATGAGGAACAGGGATACTTGAAAAATCTTTGTTGTGAACAGATTTGCAGCCTGACTATTCTCAAATACATTGCTTCCTCAACACCAAATATTATATGCAGTTTGAAATGATGTAATAGTTTATTGTGGATGATTGCTGGTAGGATGTTACTGATACAATGACAGTAGAAAACTCTAAATCACGTTTTACTTTCATATCTGTGAAAAAAAAGATGATTTTCAAATCTTGGCATGTTTATTGCTTTGAGACTGAGCCTGTTATTTATTAGGGTTCACTCTGTAGTTCTTAGAAATGGCAAAATGCTACTATTGTCACTGCTCTTCCTACTAGAATCATGATGGTACTCACTCTTCACAGAGAGCAGTTTAAATCAGGGGAAAAATTCACAGCACAGTTAAACAATTTGGTGGCAAACGTAGCCCACAAATAACTACAACTTACATGTAGTATGGTTGTACAGGTGACAGGAGAATGCTTTTCTTTCCTTAAGTTTCACAACCCTCTTAGCCAAGGTCAATCGGTTAAAAATGTGTGTCATCTCTTCTCTTCAAAAGCAACTTTCTAAATAGACCGTAGTGGTCCATTATTAGGATATATAATGGTCCTGAAAACTAGAATATAAAACATTTGGAATTTTATATGATGAAAATATGAACAATAGAAAAATTTTTGTGGGAAGGGACTTTGAGAGCTGATCTAGCCCAACCTCCTTCTCAAGGCAGGACTACCTTTAAGGTTTTGTCAGCACCTCAGGATCTCATGTAAATAAGTTTTGCTTACTTCCCAACCTTTCCAAAGCTCCAAATGCCAAAATGTAGCTCTTTGCACAGCTTACATCCAGAACACCCCCAGTTTGGGTGCATTTAGATTTGTGACTCCTACCTGCACTGCTAATACCAGCACAAGCAGTAGTTTTACATATTAGTAAGGCTGCCAACTGCCTTGAAGAACCCACTTCCAATTGTGCATAACATTTCCAAATACTACAAAACATTTCCATGCTGAGTGAATCCTTTGCTTTGCTTTCATTTTAAAATAAAAATTGCAGCTGAATTAGCTCAGTTGTTTCTAAGGAGCAGACTCAGGAACAAGCTTTCTGCTGAAAAACCTAGTGCCCTCCCACAACTCTGGAGCAAGGGCAACAAGCTGCGTCAAAGAACAGCTTCTCTGTGCAATTTCTGTGCAGGTCCACCCACATTTGGTTCAAGGATGAGTTTTATAAAAATTGTCATTGAATCCACTCAGTGTGGACTTGCTAGCCTTCAACAGATGCCATCTACGAGGATGCTAGACTCAGGGAGCATGTCTAAACCTCTCTCCACTTTTTTGGAGAGAAGACTCCCGCTCTGTGCCAGGGCAGGACTCGGGCACAAACAAGGCATATGCTGACCTGCCCACCAGTCTCTGCTGCCAAGGGGACCAAACTCTGGTCACAAGGAGGGGCTGGGAGGTTGCTGTCACATACCATGTTTGCTGCAGGACATGGACAGCAAATGGAGGATAAAGCTATATGCAAGGGATAGAAAGGGGGTGGGAAGTAGCTGCGGCACAGAAAGGACAGAGTCTGGGGCAGGAGCCCCAGTTCTGGAGGAACCAGAATGAGTAAGGCATGGATGGGGTGGTTTGGGAGAGGAGATGGGAGGTACTGAGCAAGGAGCCCATGACGGTGGCCAGGACCTTGATATCAAGTCTTGGATCAGGCAAGTGGGAAGAGCGTGAGGGGCCAACACTAAGAGAGGGAGCACAAAGAGAGGAACAAGTTAGAGATGACAAGGCAAGCAGAGTAATTTACTCCTAAGCTTCTACACGATGCTCATCACTACCAGTCCTGAGTGCTTTACAAACATCAATGATTTCATTTTCACAGCATGCTGTGAACTGAGGTGATACTATTAACAACACTTTAAAATGGCAATCTAAAACCTGGGGAGATACAGGTCCAAAGTTTCTGCTATTCTTGGTGTCTGTTCTGAGTCATGTATTTGTTTTTCCCAGAGCATTTACCACTACATAACATTTCAGGCATTCAGAGTTCATTAGAGATGTAGCTGCTCATACATCTGAAAACCAGAAACCATGGTCAAGGGTCCATACGACAGGGAACAATGAATCCACAATAACCTGTGAAAAAATTGGTTAAGCAACTACCCTATGTCCTAATGGGACTCTTTGGCAGAGCCAGAATAAGAAGCAGCTCCCACAGTGCAACGCTTGGCTGAGGCTCCCTGTGCTCCAAGCTTTCTAGTATGCCTTCACTTTCTGTTGGACATCAAATCTATCATGGGCTGGTTTAGAAGAAGGAATTTGTCAAGACAGAAGGATAATTTTTAAAGTTATGAGAAGGATAGAACAGCATGAAATACTATTAAAATGTTGATGAACGTGCATAGTGTCCCCCACTGCTTCATCCTCTCCTATTTGGGCTGACTGGTGCCTCTAAGTTACTCCAGGACAGGCATGACCCAGAGAGCTCTTAGTGACATCTTTCCCACTCCCATAAGCACAGACATTCAGCCGTCCAGAATAAATCTCCTGGGAGGTGTTTTTCTTCTCTAGCCCACAATTAAATGACTTTTTCTTAACTACCTCTTCCTGTTTATGCTTTCCTCCTCCCCAGTGATTGGGCTCGGTGGTTGAAGCGTCACATATTTTTGCATGGGATGGCATCCTTCCTTCCCTCCCTCCTCAAAGTTACTTGCTTAACTTTTCTTCTGTGTATCTTAATTAGCACATTGCCAGCTTTAGGCATCAGGACACCTTCTTCTCCTACTTAAAGCCTCCTTAAAATACGGTCACATAACTTTGCACATTATAGAGTATGAAAACATTTAATGATGAAAGCTCTTTCTAAGGTTTATTCCGTTGAACTTGATGAGATTTTCAATACCCCACTGCGTTAAATCTCCACATAGACAAATACAACAAGAGGTTTAAGAATTAAATAGTTCAGGCTTCACAGTCGGCATCTCAGTTTGTTAGATGAGAGAAATGGCCTTGCACCTGCCCTGATTTTAGCACTGGGAGGTCAGCTCCAGTTTCAGGGAATTAGCTTGAATGCAAATAAAGTATGTTTACCCAGTTAGGTTTGAACACGTGCTGCCTCAGTTGCCTGATAGCCTACATGATACCATGACATTTACAATTGTGTTGATTCTTCCTGTTGGGTTAAATCTTAATACTATAATTTTTGGGGTATTTTTTGTGTGCAATTAAAAAAAAAACACAAAAGCACAATATGTTTGAGTTCTCTCAGGTTCATCCTGAGCTCAGTTTAAATGATCCTATTTACTCTTGGATTTCTTATTAAGAATCTCATTTCAGGAAATATTTTCCATCAATTTCACACTCTTTCAGGCACAAAACTACTTGCCTGTGAGCTGGTGCCATGACCACAAAATCCTTCATTTCTGATTTCTGACGATCATTTTGCTGGGATTTAATGACAGCAGCCATAGTCCATCCCAGTACCCCATTTTTGCAGAGCTGTCAGCTCTTTGTATCCCACCAGAAGCAGTGTCATGAAACAAGCCATGCTCAGTATTCACCATACCCACGTAGCAAAACTCAAAGTATGGTTCCTCTAAAAAAGTTTGTCTGACAGATCCACATACGTCATTTCTTGGCATCTATCTGTCAAATTATTTGGCAGTTCTCCCCATATGAATTGTAGCAGTTTAGCTGCAACAATTTCCAGATCAAAGCTGTCAATCACTAGGCAATTCCCACAAGGACATGCAAAAAGGACCTGACGGGGAAATTATCTAAAGCTGCAATAATCTAGAAGACGTGATAAAGAAAGCAAGCAAGATTTCCCAAATTATATGGACTGAAGTTCAATTACTGTTTTCCTTTGCACAATTTAAGACAGTGACATATCATGCCCACAAGATCTGGAGGCAGAATCTAGAAAGTGAATTGCAATTCATCTATTTCCTTGGCATTCCCTTCCTTTACAATTAAATATGCTTTTCTTTTCTTCTCCATTATTCTGAGGAGGCAGTAAACCTCAGTCTAAATGAGCATTTACATGAAAATCAGAGCTCTCCAAGGCATCCACTGAAACTCCTTTAATACAATATTTGCTTTAATTTGATTTTCTTGCTTGCCTGTGGGAGAGTTTCAATCACATTTGGTATGATTTATAATTGTACACCCCTTCCTCCTGCAGAGGTCATTCCCTTTCCTAAAACTGCATCATTTGACTAGAAAGAATTCCTTTTACAAGTAAACAGCTCAACAATCTATATTGTCCCAGATCATAGTAAGCACAGTCCGGTTTTTAATAGGGTCTCCCAAACACCAAAAAGCTCACTTTAATCTGCAAGGAATACAATGTTTACGTCATTTGCAGTCTCTTGGTTGTCTCCTTCCAAAAGACTGCTTTCTTGGGCTCACTGAATAATCTCTTCTACCCTATCTTATGAAGAATCCAGCTTCATCATACATATTTAACGCAATCTTTACCTTCCCGGATACAAATGAATCAGGAAATCATATTATGTGGCTCTCATTTATCTATCTCTCCACTTCAAAATATAAAATCACATACAAAGGGTTAGGATTCAAGCATCTTCTTAAAGATATTTAATCCTACTTTCATGATATTGATGTCACTTTGTTTTCCTAAAATAATCTGCTGCATGGTATTGAAACTGTCTCTCAAAGAAACAAATACTTCCTTTAAAGAGGGTACAATGAGGAAATGTAATTGCTCAAAGTATTAAAAAATGGTGTTTAGCATTGTATTAATACACATATACTAAGCCTTTGCCAAGCATAGAATGATGTAACACAAAATAAAAGCTTGTCAGTAGCAGAAAAGCAAAACTCTAATAATAATCAAAATAACTATTTTTTTCTATTGCTAATCTACGCTATGACATGCCAAAGCACTATTGTGCCTAGTGACACACTGAACCCAAAGTAAAAACTTTTATCTAAAACACATACACTGGGTCTGATTTTCTACCCCCACATTTATCTCCACATGTTTTATTGCATGTCTGCATGGCTTTACGTAAACATGTAATGAATTCAACAGTAAAGTAAGCAACTAACCACGTCTGCATGTGTACCTTCTGCTTAGTTATGTACGTGTCCTTGTGTGCTTACTGATTAGATGTATAACTGATAGAAAAATTAGGGTACATATCTTTCAGTCAACATATGTCTGCAGGATCTTGGGGTTTGTATTTAATGAGATTCCTCTTTCTTGCAATCCGAAGCTCTTAACAATTTATTATCTACCTCCTAAACAACTGATTTTCCCTATTCAGCTATCTCAGATTCAAGATTTAGAGATGTCAGAAACCCCAGGTGATTACTACATAGTTATTTGGTTTCTTCTGGGGACCTTTGGGCTTTATTGAAGAAACAGTGTGCATTATCCAGCCTCAGGTCAGCTATTCCATCTGTGCTACTGGTTAGCTTAGAAACATTCCCTTCCCTACACTGCAAATGACAGCAGTCTTCCCAATATTTTTTTTCTCTTCTTGCTCTTAACAGAATATCTTTACTAGAAATATAACAAACTTTGCACGGGCGCGTTCCATGATAAAGAGCAGGGCAGAGGCAGCTAACCTGTCTCCAGAAACCAGGCGATAGACCAAAAGTATGGTACCTCCTGAGTTAACATGCCCTGTAAAATAAATTGATATGCATTTCTGTAATGTATGTACTCTAACTTGTTTTACTTGCTTTTATAGTGGCTATAGTCCAGCTGCACACAAAGAATACATATATTTGCACACAGCTTCCAAGGGCCATGCTGTTTTCAGTTGACTGTATTGTTAAAGGCAGAAAACCACAAAGAAATCCTGCCAAGCACTTAGATAGGGTAAGAGTTGTGGCCTCTCTGGCTTGAGAAGCTCATGTGAGGGGACATTCCCAAAGAAGTTGCAAGCACATAATCAAGGATTTTCCTAACGAGAAATCCCCTGCTCCAGTCAGGAAATCCTGCCAGTCTGAAACAAAATACACAGTGAATCTGGCAACCTGAAGGGCTGTGTGAAACCACTGCATGCCATGCCAGAGATACTATCTTACTCCATGGCTCTTGAGGAAAGGCTAAAACTGCTGTAACCCCCTTCCTGGGGCTACAGCTTTTGGCTGGACTGCTCTAGCTGACAGGACTTAGCAGTCACGCTACTGCTCATTAAACCACTTGTTGGTCTCCACAGGTAAAGAGTGAAAGTCCCTGGAACACATCAACCCCTAATCAAAGCTGGGTATCAGCAATACCACTATCTGTATGGCATTTGGAAATGAAAGCTCACAGGAGACAGTGCCAACTGACTCACGCTGATATTGAGGGGAAAATCCAGAGAAGTGGTGCCTTCTAATTGAGTGGTCTACCCATTAGTTGGGTCAATGCCTGTCCCCATAATGCACCCCAAAACCTATTCCACCAGAGCAGTGGAATTTACCTTAAAACTTCCTGTCTAACTGAAACCCAATCAGTCTTCTCAGTATCACACTCCCAAAATGTTCCTTTGTTTTTTCATCATCCTAATAAAGTGAAGCTTCTTGTTTCCAGGTGTGTCCACTGCCCTGAAAGCAGAAGGCACCCTAATTGGATCAATGCACAAACTTTGTTGCTCTGTCAATATGTGTTGTTGCCTTACAGTAACTTCTGTCACGCCTTTGATTGCCTTCATCAATGCCTTTGTCATAGCAAACTTTTCCTGTGATGGGCAACATTCTGAACAGTGCTCATTTCAATCTGTAGGCATTAGCTGTGGGACAAACCTCCTATTTTGTCTTATGGAAAAACCATTGTCCTTGAAAAGAAAACATACATTTACCTAAACCAGGGCTATGTCAGAATATTATCAACTTTAAATCCAACAAGTAAAAATAGCAGGGATGCACAGCCATAACTGGAATCATATTTAATATTACATTCTAGCAAGCCCTGAAGCAACATAATTATGGGGCCACTGCTGCATCAAATAAGGAATAACCACTGAACACTCTTGAAGGCATATGCTGTCATTTACAGATGCTCTTTGGATAAGATTCGTAACGTGATTCTGCAGCCTCCCTCTTCCTTTCAGCTATTACAGAGGTGCAGGGAGCTGGGGAAGCAATGGGGAATGAGGGACAGACATTTCTCTGGTTTTGATAGACTCTCCTATCTGTCACCTCCAACTAAGGTTTCTTTGAACTGCTCTCCCTACTGGTCCATAACAAGAGTGGAGTGTCTTATTCCTTATCAAGGTCACTGGCACATAGTGTCGGAGACCCTCGAATGTTGGCTGTGAAGGCACCTTATAAGAAGCTTTTCTCTCTTCACATGAGCCATATAATACCTTTCCACCTGAGGATTGATATATCTCCACCAATCCTTTCCCACCCTCATGGAAATAAACTTCCGGTATGAGAGTTGTGGATGATTGCCCCTCTGTTGCAATCTCAAAGGTGATCCAAAATCCAAAAACTACTGCCAGTCTCTTTCCACAAAACCATACCCCTGAATCTCTGGACCCAGACTGAACTAACAGGAAATTATCAAAGGGATGCTTCAAATGAAGGACATTTCTGCTGCTTCCTTTCTCTAGTTCGACATCTATCCTTTTTTGACCACTACTCTTCTCAGGTCTCTGTACCCCTAGGGCAGTGATCCTGGATCACACGCTACAGAAATCTCCCTCACCCTGTACTTAGAGGTCTGTCTCACCATTGACTCTTGACATGCACGTAAAGGAGTCTCACAGGGACAAGCTCAAGACTGCAGGGATCCCCCTGCTTTCCCAGCCAGGATGCTTACCCCCCAATATCAACGCTTACACTTACCCTCTTTCAGTTCAGTGCCCTGTAAAAACAGAGGCTCTTCCCTCCTGACTGACTACTCCAAGCCCCCCATTTCATTGGTCAGCTTCTCCAAAGACTTGTGGTACCTCCCCAAGTATTGCTATCCACTTTAGTAGATGCCACCAATAAAACATCCGCCAAGACCCAAATGGAAAGAGAAATGACAGGCTTTTGTTGCTGTACTTCAGGTCTTCGATATGGCTGGGATGGGTGGATGAGCCGCCCTCTGTGACACACCACCATTAATGAGGACATACCACTGTCCTCCATGCTCACATCCATTGTCTTCTTAATTTTTCCTTTGCAGCCTAAATTGTTGTCATCTTATAATGTCATTACTGCTATGAAAACCATCCCGCCAAGTTTCAGGTCTCTATAAAGCAGACACTCATTAATCTACTCCATTATTTGATTTTTGTTCTTAAATACCCACACAGTTTCCACATTTTACATACGTGTTTTCTGGGTTATGGGTCATCAAATTATTCTTCACTGTCTGTCAAAAGAAAATTCCTTCTTCATATCACCCCGAGTATTTGAAGTTCTCATATCAATTGGGATTATTTGCAATCCCTCCATCTCAGTCTTCAGTTTATACATTATCAAACTAAAGAGGGCAATTTTGAACTTAGCACGTAAGGCAGGAGGTTGTATCATCTCTTTTACAGTGTATTCCAGTAATCTCTGGATTCAGAAATTTCTTGCCCGTGTCAATTTGTCTCTTTGATTAGTCTTTTATTTTAATCAGAACTGGCATGGGGAAGTACCTTAGGCTGTTTTGACCCATTATACCTTCAGTCATAGAAATCATCTTTTTTGGCATGTTTGATTAAAACGGATCAAATAAAGAGGACAGTTTGCCATTCCTTGACATAAACTCCTCACATTTGGTACCATCCCCTATTTTAGTTCCCAAGAGTCATGGCACCATTAGAAGACTTTTTTTCTTTTCTGTAATCAAACTATGATAATTCTTTTTATGGTGGTGCAATTATCTTCTCTCTCCTGGTTTCACCTTAGCAAGCTCAGTGAGTCATAGACCTTTACATCTACTGCCTCTACGCCCACTGACGATCAACAAGGAGCGACAGTCCCCGGGACTCCACAATGGGTTTGCAAGGAAGCACCTGCTTAGAACTAGACACCCTTCAGTATAAGCTCTGGAATAAAAATGCACACATGGAGGGTACTGCCCAGTTTATTTATTCATTTGTTTATGATTTCCAGTAAAAGAAGGTCTAATTCTTTCTCTCCTGACAGTGTAAATCATATAATTGTTACAATTATGTAAAAATAGTATAAATACTGTAAATCCAGCTCCACATCTCTAGTTCTTAAAATAATCCTGTGATTCCTTTTGCTATTCTTATGCATTCCTCTTACAGAAAAGAGTAATGCCTAGGACTTGAAAAGTGAAGCTCATCTTCAGGGCTAGCATCAGGTTGACAAGTGTCTTTTCCCTAGAACAGAACCAAAGGAGTCAGATTAAAAAGACCAGTACCTCATCTTATATTTAGGAGTAGTTATGTCTTCTGTGCAGCTAGTGAACACAAAAGATTCCTGATAGGCTCATTTTTCCAATTTTAGGTCATGCATAGGGGACATAACTGAACCACATTCAGAGAAATTCTTGTTTGCTAAACCCTCTATCGTTCCTGCCCTGGACCAACTTTGACTCTTAAGCAAACAAGATTCCCTTTGAGTCCTGGCTAATCTTCCTTTAGAAATCTTGAGAGAGGTACTCTGTGACTGTCTAGCCAGAGCTGAGCACAGAATGCAAAATAAAGAAAGAAAGAAAGAAAGAAAACATTTGAAATCACTTTCATTTGGCCACATTCCTACCTCCTTTGTGTTTGCTTTCCATGTATATATGAAGGAGCGAATATTGTTGGCGGAATTACTCATGAAAAGCAGAGTTCAAAGTGGTGAGCGCATGAACAGCATGCACAGAAGCCAAAATGTAAATGTGCATGTACAAGAACTCATGCCAGAAATTCTTGCACATTCATGGAATGTGACTCTTCTGACCAGGCTCAAGCAGGCAAGGTAACATCAATCTTTCGTGGCTGCTGCTAATCCATACGGTAAAAAGCCCCGACAACATAGGTTTTCTAAATTCATCTCAATAATGAATACATTCAAACAGGCCACGGTGCATTTTCTTTCCCCAGACAACAACCAAATGTGTTTTAATTATACATCGTTTGTGCTCATGCAGCAATCTTGGGAAGGCAATGGCTGAAAAGGAAATCTGGTCCTGTGATGAAAGGCAGGAAGCTGGGACTTAAGAAGTACCGAGCTTTGCCATAGCTTTTGTAGGGGACCTGAGATAAATCCTGCAGTCTCTTTGTGCCTCCACTGCCTGTCTACAAAACAGTGATAATGCTTCTCTTCTTTCCAGAGCTCAGAAGAAATATGTCTGTGTGGTACTCGGATGCTGCAGGCGCCAGGATTGTACAAGTACTGATACACTGACAGCATCAATTTTGGAAACCAAGCTGAGCGACTGTCACTTACGCTCACACCAAAAAAGAATAAACCATAGCCAGGCAGCTGGGTTGGTCAGAGTATCTACTCTTACCTGTGAATCACTCTGTCCATTTGCATATGTTTGGGGCGATTAGGGGTAAACCCACCCAATGTGTCAAAGTTTTTGTCGCACACGGCTAGTGAGCCAAGTACAGGTGAGCACAGTGGGAAAATTCGGGAATGCATGACCTTTGGTTAAGAAAAGAATGGTCTAGACCAGACAAATTCTGGTGTGACCTTCATCTTCAAAGCCAGGACGCTTTCTCAGAAGACTGACTTATGGTTCCTTGTAACAAATATATTCATTTCATAACCAGCTCTGTGTAAATCAACACGCATCTGACGAGGGGCCAACTCTCCATGTCACGCAAGATGAACTGCCCAGCCTGGGCCTAGGTAACATACTGAATGAGCTCCTCGAGCTGGACCATAGCCTACATAGGAAACATGTATTCACTATCTGAAAAAAAACCAACAAGACTACATCTATTTAGAAAAGCAGTGCAACTTCCACCAAAATCAATAGATTTTTTTCCTTTTTTGTCTTGGCACATGTTAAATTAACACTTTTCTTGAGCAGTCTCTTAACTCAGCTTCATAGAATTGCTCTCTTCAGTCTCTTCTTCACTGTATGCTTTGGGGAGAGCCCATCCAAAATCTCATTTATTCTAGGAAATAAAGATTTTTACAAATTTAGAAAACAAAGATCTTTCAAGTCTCACAATGAACGTGATAATTCAGGTTAATATCAAGTCGTCTCTCCTTGCATAATATCTGAGAACAGGTAATTTCAGGATTACAGAAGAATCTGGAAAATTACATAAGAATTCTCTTTTTGCTGTAGGAGCTTTAAAGCTGCACCTTCATTCAAACAGGAAGGTGACTTCCTCTACACAGCAAGTCTCAAATTCTACTTATGACCTTGGTGTCATGTTAATTTTGGTACTAACTTGTTCCACACTTAAGTATTGCTACTGGAACTGTGAATAATCATCAAAATTAACTAGCCTATAGAGTGATTAAATAATTTCCTCCAATTTGCATTTGATATGTTTATTAATTGCTGGAGGGTTTTCTTTGCTCTCTTCTTTTTACTGCTGTTAAGCGCCATGTCTGGATTTTTGGCATAGGTGCAGTACTATTATGGTTATGACAGAATTTTAATCAGATTATGATACAAGTTACCATTCGATGCTGTAAAAATGCCAGTAGGTAGTAGATAAATATTAAGATATAATTAGCTGCCACTACTTTTTAGCGTTTGGAATCCTTTAACATTGAAATGTCTGCTTTCTGTGGCAATCACAATTTTTTCTAATAATCCATTTTTTTTTGCAAATTCCATTTCCTTACAAGTAATAGTGCAAATAGTAAACAAGAGCAAAGCTGGCTATAAACAACATAAATAGATACGGCAATAGTAAAGCTACAAAAATTACAAAGTACTGCCTATGTATTATTCCTTGTGCTTAGTTTGCCCTACCATTGTCAAAGAGACCTATTACTCACAACAAGTACTTATTTGTGAGATGTCTTCATTTTGAACCAGATGAAGTGATCGGTGCTAATCGTCAATAACTGTGACTTTAAACGTATTGGAAATCTGTGTTTTCAAATGCATGTCCTGGCTCTTTACACAAGCAAGTGGTTGCTAATGCCAGTGCGCATTAGAAATGCAATTGTACTATACTTAGATGTGGTTCAACCACAGTCATAACATGGGCCATTAAGGAGCATTAAAAAAAAGAGGGGAAAAAAAAAAGAAAAGAAAGAATCCAGGTTAAAAGGGAACACGTTCTGTTGCTCAGCTAAAAGACTGATCTATAATTAGAAAACAAAATTGTTTGAAATTAGACTAAATAGATATAATATTGGTAACTCAGAGGAGGCAAGTGTAGAAATATAGAAAACATGCTTACTTACGTTTTCCTAGGGCTTATAAAAGAATTCTAAAGACTTTTGGCACGGCTCAGGAAATCAGCTTTAACACAATTAAACCCAGTGAGTTGGAGAAGCCTGCGGACTCCTCTCTCGGAAGACTCGCACCTGTTGCACAGGGAAAGTAAACCCTCGTCTGTCACCCCCAACAGGTCTCCAGTGTCTTCCCAAAAGGCAGCTCCTCCCAATTAGCTATAAATCTCGAATCACCACAACCGCCTGAACCAAACAGTATAAAAATTAAATCTATGGTAAATAATATCACGTAAAGGAATAATATATGTGACCATGTGATCGCCTGCCTTCCTGGGCTGGAGCTGGAGACAAGTGGGAAATGCCCAGCTGCCTTAGTTGGAACCGACTCAAAACTTCATCCGCTTTGGTTCAGTTCTCAAAATAGGGCACATGACCTCTAAGTAAGACAGTACAGTAGGCTGCTTTTACACTACATCGCCGCTCCTGCAGCCTCTAATAGCGATTCCCTCGCTTTCCCGAGCATGGGAGGAGGTAAAATTTGACACTTGCTGAGTTTCAGCGTTATCTTGTTTTGTAATGCATTATCCACAGCAAATTTACCACTATCTTTAGGAACAGAGATGACATCTGCTACAGAGTGGCTTACACTTGTCTGTCTGCTGCTTTCAGTGTCATGTGTCTGACATGAGTTAACCTCTTATAAAATCTAAGGCGAGGGAAGAGAATTGCTCATCGGAGGTGTCCACGCTACTCCTCTTGACCTACTTGGAAAACTTGAGTCTTTGCGGTTTCCCCCATCACGACACAGCTGCAGAAGGCAGTGATGGGGCCACTTTTAACAGAATTTAAAATGCGCTATATTTACATTTGTACGCCTTTGAGTAGCAGTATTTCCAAACCTTGCAAAGCTCATTCCTAATTTTATCAAGCCCACTGTGGGTCCTTTTTTCTTTTCGCCCATGGAATTTTTGTAATGAGAAAAGATAGCCTTTTCTCTTCGCAGATAAAGATCCAAATTGCGTTTTATAATCTGACAATTATGTAGCTTGATTTTTTAAATACAACAGATAATCTCTCTTCCCCGTTCAAGATGAGATCTTAGTTGTTAGTGACAGCTGTTAAAATGCTGCTAAAAATAGATATAGTGTCAACCACGAAAAAGCTAAGTGCTCCTGTGAACCACGAGCAAAAAACGAACGAGGTTTCTACCGAATCTGTGCAAAATCTGTGAGCATCTTGCATGTACTGGGAAAGGTGCTTTATTCTTCCAGTAGACATCTCTGTATGTAACACAATGGCGGGGGGGGNCAACAACAAAAAAGATGATGCAACACAAAGACTGAGGCAACCTCCAGGCACTTCAGATGCCTTTTTCATTTACACCTTTGCCCTGCAGAGAAAAAAAAAAAAAAA